>OX421287.1:9773008-10370508 GCA_949125355.1 Agriopis leucophaearia | reverse complement strand
CCATCCATCCATCCATCCATCCATCCATCCATCCATCCATCCATCCATCCATCCATCCATCCATCCATCCATCCATCCATCCATCCATCCATCCATCCATCCATCCATCCATCCATCCATCCATCCATCCATCCATCCATCCATCCATCCATCCATCCATCCATCCATCCATCCATCCATCCATCCATCCATCCATCCATCCATCCATCCATCCATCCATCCATCCATCCATCCATCCATCCATCCATCCATCCATCCATCCATCCATCCATCCATCCATCCATCCATCCATCCATCCATCCATCCATCCATCCATCCATCCATCCATCCATCCATCCATCCATCCATCCATCCATCCATCCATCCATCCATCCATCCATCCATCCATCCATCCATCCATCCATCCATCCATCCATCCATCCATCCATCCATCCATCCATCCATCCATCCATCCATCCATCCATCCATCCATCCATCCATCCATCCATCCATCCATCCATCCATCCATCCATCCATCCATCCATCCATCCATCCATCCATCCATCCATCCATCCATCCATCCATCCATCCATCCATCCATCCATCCATCCATCCATCCATCCATCCATCCATCCATCCATCCATCCATCCATCCATCCATCCATCCATCCATCCATCCATCCATCCATCCATCCATCCATCCATCCATCCATCCATCCATCCATCCATCCATCCATCCATCCATCCATCCATCCATCCATCCATCCATCCATCCATCCATCCATCCATCCATCCATCCATCCATCCATCCATCCATCCATCCATCCATCCATCCATCCATCCATCCATCCATCCATCCATCCATCCATCCATCCATCCATCCATCCATCCATCCATCCATCCATCCATCCATCCATCCATCCATCCATCCATCCATCCATCCATCCATCCATCCATCCATCCATCCATCCATCCATCCATCCATCCATCCATCCATCCATCCATCCATCCATCCATCCATCCATCCATCCATCCATCCATCCATCCATCCATCCATCCATCCATCCATCCATCCATCCATCCATCCATCCATCCATCCATCCATCCATCCATCCATCCATCCATCCATCCATCCATCCATCCATCCATCCATCCATCCATCCATCCATCCATCCATCCATCCATCCATCCATCCATCCATCCATCCATCCATCCATCCATCCATCCATCCATCCATCCATCCATCCATCCATCCATCCATCCATCCATCCATCCATCCATCCATCCATCCATCCATCCATCCATCCATCCATCCATCCATCCATCCATCCATCCATCCATCCATCCATCCATCCATCCATCCATCCATCCATCCATCCATCCATCCATCCATCCATCCATCCATCCATCCATCCATCCATCCATCCATCCATCCATCCATCCATCCATCCATCCATCCATCCATCCATCCATCCATCCATCCATCCATCCATCCATCCATCCATCCATCCATCCATCCATCCATCCATCCATCCATCCATCCATCCATCCATCCATCCATCCATCCATCCATCCATCCATCCATCCATCCATCCATCCATCCATCCATCCATCCATCCATCCATCCATCCATCCATCCATCCATCCATCCATCCATCCATCCATCCATCCATCCATCCATCCATCCATCCATCCATCCATCCATCCATCCATCCATCCATCCATCCATCCATCCATCCATCCATCCATCCATCCATCCATCCATCCATCCATCCATCCATCCATCCATCCATCCATCCATCCATCCATCCATCCATCCATCCATCCATCCATCCATCCATCCATCCATCCATCCATCCATCCATCCATCCATCCATCCATCCATCCATCCATCCATCCATCCATCCATCCATCCATCCATCCATCCATCCATCCATCCATCCATCCATCCATCCATCCATCCATCCATCCATCCATCCATCCATCCATCCATCCATCCATCCATCCATCCATCCATCCATCCATCCATCCATCCATCCATCCATCCATCCATCCATCCATCCATCCATCCATCCATCCATCCATCCATCCATCCATCCATCCATCCATCCATCCATCCATCCATCCATCCATCCATCCATCCATCCATCCATCCATCCATCCATCCATCCATCCATCCATCCATCCATCCATCCATCCATCCATCCATCCATCCATCCATCCATCCATCCATCCATCCATCCATCCATCCATCCATCCATCCATCCATCCATCCATCCATCCATCCATCCATCCATCCATCCATCCATCCATCCATCCATCCATCCATCCATCCATCCATCCATCCATCCATCCATCCATCCATCCATCCATCCATCCATCCATCCATCCATCCATCCATCCATCCATCCATCCATCCATCCATCCATCCATCCATCCATCCATCCATCCATCCATCCATCCATCCATCCATCCATCCATCCATCCATCCATCCATCCATCCATCCATCCATCCATCCATCCATCCATCCATCCATCCATCCATCCATCCATCCATCCATCCATCCATCCATCCATCCATCCATCCATCCATCCATCCATCCATCCATCCATCCATCCATCCATCCATCCATCCATCCATCCATCCATCCATCCATCCATCCATCCATCCATCCATCCATCCATCCATCCATCCATCCATCCATCCATCCATCCATCCATCCATCCATCCATCCATCCATCCATCCATCCATCCATCCATCCATCCATCCATCCATCCATCCATCCATCCATCCATCCATCCATCCATCCATCCATCCATCCATCCATCCATCCATCCATCCATCCATCCATCCATCCATCCATCCATCCATCCATCCATCCATCCATCCATCCATCCATCCATCCATCCATCCATCCATCCATCCATCCATCCATCCATCCATCCATCCATCCATCCATCCATCCATCCATCCATCCATCCATCCATCCATCCATCCATCCATCCATCCATCCATCCATCCATCCATCCATCCATCCATCCATCCATCCATCCATCCATCCATCCATCCATCTCGACGAATACTTGTAATGGACTGAGTCCCGCTTCACGACAGCCCGCCATTTTATAACAAATATGGCGTCGTCGTGTCGTTGCGAAGTCATAACACTCGTTCATTAGATCTTTAAATAACTTGCTTTACAGTGGTTAATAACTCGTTAATTAATCTTAACTATTTAAAGAACTTAGTTATTATTAACATCCAATCAATTATTGGTTTAGCTAATACATTTAAACAATTGAAACAAGGCGCCATGTTTCCCTATTGAATTAAACATCAAATCAACTGTTTTTTAATATTAACTAACTATTAACTAATCTAACTAAACCTCACTTAATGTTTATCGTTTATAAATCAAGACATGAATTTAGCAATAGTTAACTTGACATTTAACTAAAGATTAAATAGTCTCGAATCATTGTTTGCTGTCTGGAAAGGTAACAAACCATTTTATTACATTTTGTTTCTCCATAGTTATTTTTACACTTAAATAAGTAAACTAACTTAAATTAATGAGATTTTAGACTTTTCTAGTCATAATTTTAATAGACATTGTTAAATTCGACGTTATTATTTATCAGTTTATTGGTCTTGCGCCGACATATAAAAGGTGTTTTATTTAATGTCGAATAAATTGATTTTCTCTCTTCTTTCATAACATATATATATCGACAATTAGAGACAGATACATACATTGCATAAACTAACATTGAAATAAAAATGTCATCATAGACATGTGATAAACGTAATGATGGTAAATAGCCTAGTATTATGTTTGTTTTATTTTTTATTGGTGTATAATAAACTTGTCTATAATTCTTGTTTTGCAACTTTTATACAATTCATGTATTTGTCCTCCTCGTAAGGGTTCTAGATTATCGCATTTCTCTCCGGACAAATCCATCCAAATAAGCCTTCTTAGCAGGAATGCTGGGCTCGTCACGCCACGAGACGCCACGGTACGACACGACACGACACGACACGACACGACACGACATGACACGAGCCTGATGCAGCACTTTACACATACTGGTGCGACAGACGAGAACTCTGGAGACCATTAAAAGTAATGGAAGGAAAAATAAAAGTAACAAAGATAATACTATAACAGATTTTATCTAAAAGTGAATACTGACTTATTTATTTATAACAGTACTTGTAACATTAACATTTTATCTAAAAGATTTGACAATTATCTTTATTATTAGTACTTTACATCTAATTTGTAGAATATAACAAAATTATTACTTAGTGTTGTTTTATTGAACGTAGTAGTGCACAGTAGTAGGGTGCGGTCATCTTTGGCAACAAGAGCCCGGTGGGTGGTAGTGTCCGGTCGCGCACCCGGCAGGAGCGGCCCTGCAGGTGCGGCCCGGCGCCGGCGTACTATGCATCACTGACAAATAAACAAATACCATCATTACACAAACTCTATTAGCCTTACTTATAAACAATAGTAATGTGTGTGAGCCTCCTCACACGAGTATACCGTGGTTCAGTAATGTCACCCTGTCATCTGCAATTCTGGTTTCAGCCTACACCATATGTAATAAACATTTGCTTTTATGATGGGTAAAACAGAAACACCGAATTGTGATACATGTGGAGTGAAGGAAGATGTGTACCATCTACTGGTTGAATGTGTCCGCCTCCAGCATGAGAGAAGGTGACTTACCATCTGAACAGACTAGATGTGGGTGCTGTGTAACAGACTACTGTCTGAACCCAACTCGGACGCAGCCTGGGAGTGGTATTTCACTCTGTGACTGTTCTACATTAGTATATACAATGGGACTGCCAAGTAGCATAACTGTAAAAGTCCCAAGTTTTTTTTTATGACTCATCTTAGTCTCTGTCTTATATATATGTGCGACGAGTGTTAAGTTACTGGTGACCACAACACCAGAATAAATAAATAAAATAAATAATAAATATCTGGGACATTATTGCACACATGGTCATCTGACCCCAAACTAAGCAAAGCTTGTAATATGGCTGCCAGAGACTGATATACATACATATATATTTTTAAATACATACTTAAATAGATATTAACACCCAGACATAGAACAAACACAAATGTTCATCACACAAATGTTTGTCCTAGATGGGAATCGAACCCACGCCCCCAAGCACAGAAAGTAGGATCACTACCAACTGAGCCACCGAGGCAGTCCAAATATAACGAAGGTTTCGATCTCAGAAGATGATTTCGATGTTTAGTTTTGTATGTTTCTTGAATCTCGATCAAATGATAGGTACTCGTATGTGTAGTAAACAGCATTCAGTTCTGTTGAAACAGTTTCTGGGTTTATACAATTTCCTTGAACATGGTTTTAACGGTTGTACTGTTTGTTTGTCAGGTTAATCAATAGTTAGTTAGATTTAATAGACATTACGCTAAATGAATATTAAGAATAAGAATAAGATTTATTTTATTGCCAAAAACAATGAACACATAAGGTAAAACAATGTTTGGCAATGGGGTATGGTCAGCGCCGTGCTGCGAGGTCCCGAAGTATGTTTAATACGTGTGAGTGAGTTTGTAGAAGTGGGTGTGTGTGTGTGAATATGAGAGATGTTAGTGTAATGTTAACACGGTATCTTATGCAAGTTTAAAATAAATATTATGTTACTTAAATAGTTATGGTTGTTGTTTTGATACGATATGAACTGAAATGATACATATTTATATAAAACATAATATTAGAAGTAGTGGTATCAAACAAGGGAGTTCCATGTTCGATGAGTTCTGCCGTGAACAACTAACTATTAAACTATTGTTGAAGGTCTTCACTAATGATGCATGATGTCCATAGCAAGCTGTTCATTACCAGCTGGTGGTCTCTGTCAGTAGTGTAAGCACATGTCATGTGGTCAGTAACGTCACTCGGAGTGAGTAGTTACCCCCGCGAGTCCGGTGTTGGTGGTAGTGACGTTGGTGACGGTGGTGCCGGTGGTGCCGGTGACGCCCTGCAGCGCGAACTGTTCCATGAGTACCTCGAGCTTGTCCAGCTTGTTCTGCAGGAACAACGACACCAGCTGCTGGCCCAGCGACGTCGTCGAGTTACCGCTGCAACACGCACACGTGTATGTGACACCACTCGCGCCTCACACGTCACGTGATCCGGACGAGTCGTCGGACCGAGGGTCGCCACTCGCCGCCCGCGCCCTGCATGGACCCCTCCCACTTTGATAACATGCATAATATTGACGTAACTAGTGCAGGATGTGCACTTCTTGTTTTAGTATATCAGTCGGTTAATAATTATTTGAGTAGTGATCAGGGAGAGATTCCGACACGAGCCATCCTTTCAAATTATCAACCGTCACAATGTGCTGGCGTGGGGGGGAGCCACGCGTGGGGGGGCGCCACGTGTGGGGGGGAGCCACGCGGGGGAAGATGCGAAGCGGAAGAATACAGCGAAGGTGGCTGACACGCTCGGGTAGAGAAAGGTAACGCGGGAAAAGAGCGGCACTTACTTCAGTCAGCGGGACAGGAGGTACTTACCTGGCGCTGATGATGAACGGTATCACCAGTGGTCTGCCTTCCGTCACCTCGCACGCGCACGACAACTGCACACAGAGACACCTGTATATAATACTTACAGATTCTTTATATAAGAAACGGTATCTACTGGTATCTACTTCATGTTGTGATATCAAACTGATAACGTACGCTTACAAGAACACAACACTAAATACTACGTCAGCTGTCATACTGTGACATGGAGCTGGCGTGTGACTGTGTGGAAGTGGAGGGGGTAGGTCGAGATCACAGTGATGACCTAAAAACTGTGTAGGCCCTAGAATGAGGCACTTCATCCCGCGCCGCGCCTCCTCTCGGTAGAGTTCAGTGATGGACAGTTCCGACCACTCCACTGATTGTGGGTAAGATAACGACAGGAGATACTCACGAGCAGCAGCAGTGCAGCGCCGAGTGCGAGCGAACCCAGCGTGCTGCGGGACGTGCGGGACGGAGACATGTCGGCTGTGCGGGGTCGGACAGTGGAGTGCGCGGCTGGAGCCGGCGGCACAGTGTTATATACCGCGCACGGCGACCGACACACATTACCATCACAAACGACGGCACAGAGGACGCAGCGGCGAGAGGACAACTCCTTCCTTTCTCTTAGGCTATAATAATAGTCTTGGGTTTGACCGCCACCTCACCCGATGTTAAGCGATGATGCGGTCTACGATTGAGTACGCTTGCTTAGTAGAAAACGATTAATTCACGACTCACCAGATTGTAAGTAGCATGGAACACCCATTCAGGCAGCGCATCGACTGAATGAGTATGCACTCTTGTTTACTGTGGAAACTGATGTGGTTTTCACACAATTTGTTTGTATGACATACTATGATATGATACGTGAGTATTTCCAGAATCGTATAACTAAATAAAATGGTATGTAGGTAAGTCTCTTGCTTCGGATCATGTCGAGTGTCGATGATGTCAGTGAACCAGTGTTCAGTGTGAAGTAGGTTATTAGCATGAATATGCATACGTCCTGATGTAAGGTCACTGTTTGCACTTGTCATGGTAAGTAGTAGTGTGAAACAGACATTGTTATGAGAATGGACGCTTGTGTTGTGATGCGCGGTCGGCCGGTGACCTCCGCGCATTATTTCATGTTGTGAAGTAACAATGGTCGAGGGGCTCGAAGAAAGCCGCGGCCTTCCTCCGCCACCTGCCGCCGGCGCCGGCGCCCGAGCACCTCGTCACGGTGATCACCACACTCTCGGTAGGTACCTACATGCGGCGTGTCGTGTTGTACGTTTGTCTCGCTCCGCTGTGTTGTAGCGCCGCTCCTGACCTGACCCGACCTTGACTCGTTAACTTAACTCTTGCACGTTAGCGTTCGTAAACACCTGGAGCTCGGCGTTTCAATAATTCAGTAATCAGTAAACGATGTGAGGACCGTAACGTGTTCCCCGACACTTGCCGCACATGACTGTGTGTAGCACGCGGCAGGAGCACTGCCGCGGGAGCCCCTCGCCACGTGCTCTGTACTGGACCCGACCTGCTGTCTCTAAACATAACAATAAATACTACTCATTACAATTGATGTACTTACCTGAAGCTGCGTTGTTTAAAACGACTCGCACGTTGTTGTTTTCAAATATAAATTATTTATTGAAAATATGAACAGATAATTCCAGTCACATTAATCTCACATGCTGTTAAACTAAAATCGATTTCCTAAAGAAGAACTTCAATAATAAATAAGTACGACATATTACTGCAAAAATAATATGTCAACGTAAAATAACATTTTCACAGTGATCGGTTTGTTTCATTACCGACATATTATAATGAGCCATAGCTCAGAGTGTATAGTTAGCGGAGAGGAGTGCATTGAAGTGGCGGCGGTGGGCGCCGAGCAGCGTACCACGTGGAAACATTTGGACATGTTCCTACGCCTACTAGCCGGGAACCCGGGTTTGTCTGGCACGAACAAAGTGCAGATGCAAGGAGTCGACCGATCTTCTGACCACCTCGCAGCAAATATCGAGCTGATCCGACATCCCTCTCACTTCTATACAGTGAGTTGTAGCCGAGCGAGAACTTAGTTGCGTACCTACAGCTATCCCTTTTGGAGTTTCGAAAGCATCCGCACATAGATGACGTGATGCGGGTTCCAGACACACACACACACACTCACACACACACACACACTCACACACACACTGAGAGTACGCTCAACTGCAGCTTGCTTCTGACTAACGAGTTGTATTTTCTTTGGTTGTACAAGGGGTTGTTTTTTCTTCAAAACGTTTAGCTCTTCGCAATACCAAGTACGAAGCCCAGGCGACGATAGGCCTCGGTTGTACATGGCTATTATGTATCGGAATGATCATTAAACGATGGCTGGCGGACTCCGAGGCACATACATAACATAATTGTACTTGATGCCTACATTATCGTACCCGTGCCATTATGTGTGGGTCCCGCCACACACAGACAGGGGTCTGCGTGTGCGCGAGGTCAGAGGTATATTAGGAATATTTCCAACGAAGTGTCTGTCGTGTGATCGTTGTCCGTTTGAGCGGAGTGCGCTCGGCTGCCCGCCGTCGTCGGTGAGCAGCTGAGCAGGTCGTGTGATCAGTGGGTCTCACACTCTGTCGGAGTTGCCGGGACAAATACAAATATACAATGAGCCGCCAGGAATCACCTCCTGGTCAGAAGGCAGGCAGCCATCATCATCATCAGCCGTAAGACGTCCACTGCTGAACATAGGCCTCCACACTGAACGACAACCTGCCATCTGTATCCACTGGATGCCCGCGACTCTCACGATGTCGTCGGTCCATCTAGTGGGAGGCCTACCTACGCTGCGTCTTCCGGTTCGTGGTTTCCACTCAAGAACCTTTCTTCTCCATCGGTTCTCGGTTCTTCGAGCGATGTGGCTTGCCCATTGCCACTTCAACTTGCAAATTTTGACCTATTTTTTTTTATTTTTTTACGGAGCCAGCAGGTCGGCTAAAGAACAGGCGAGTGAAGCGACACGAGTGTCGCTTCGACGAGAGTCAGTCAGTTCTTCGAGTCACATCTCGGCCACCACCGGTCTACGGTCGTCGGTCGCCGGTCGCCGGTCGCCAGTCGCCGGTCGTCGGTCGCCGGTCGCCAGTCACCGGGTGCAACAGCCGCAGATTCGCAAATCGAATATTCGGCTCCGTGTTGTGAATGCGCCCTCCGGGGCGGGGTGGGTGCGTGCGGGGCGCGGGACGCCGGGGTCGAGGGTAGAGAGGGAGGGAGGGTGTCGACTGTCGGTCAGTGTAGTGAGCGCGCGCGAGGCGGCCGGTGGTGCGTGCCGCGGGAGTGTGAGTGTGTGAGATTGTGTCGCCGACGAGATCCCGGTGAGTGTGAGAGAGTGCTGGCCTCTACAACACGTTTGTTTACAATATTTCAGAGCTCTCCTCAGAGTGCCTGTATCTCTGGAGACGCTGGACGCCTGCGGTAGGGTTTGTTTACTCGGTCAGATCGCTGTCGGCCGGATTCTACAGTAAATACTCCTTCCACATTTCGTTTATCGACCTAATGTACGTTTTGTCTAAGAAACGAAACGTTGCAGATAATGTTCAGCTCTCCGTGATTGTACACAAATGTAACAGAGTAAAACTTGATCTTATTATCTGCTTCAAATCGAGAAACAGTTGAAACTCACTCGTAGAGGATTCTGTCTAACAACGCAGCTAATGTCCAGAGTCAGTAAGTCAGTCAGTCCGACACAATGCACGCCGGAGGGACGGTGCATTGATCTCTTCAATTTTATCAGGCGTTGTACCGACACCATTCATCTCATTTGAATAACAGTTGTTTTCGCTAACTATTCTAAGTCTGACCAAAAATAACACTATTTCACCCGCGTGGTTTCACCCGCTATCCATCAGGATACATTTCCGGAATAAAAAGTTGAGGTATACACTACCTCCTTAACGAATCTCATTCAAACGCGTTCAGCCGTTATGGAGTTAGATAAGTGCGAACAAATAGATATACACGTACTTACGTACATACTTGCATACAAAAATACGCGTTTATAATACATTATTATAAAGTAAAGTGATGTTCTGTGTTTTGTAACGGACCCCTACAGTTCTCGTGTTCTCGTGAAGGCAAAACGCTAGTGCAAAAAAAAAATAACACTTTTTTTTCCATTTATAATTCGGGATGTTTCACTTCTCTCACAAATCTCTTTCAAATATAAATATATGAGCACCCGAGCTCGTTACCCGAGCTGAGCAGGAGCCGAGTAGCGGAGTATCCATCAATCAACACTCTGACAGAAAACTTTCAATTGGAGCGCTGAATATAATCAATCAAAATATTGCGCTCCGTCTGTGAGCCAGCACCGGCGCCGACACCAACACCGGCACCGTGCTATCGGCATCCACCACTCCCACCACACACGAGTACAAATTCTATCTTGTTGCTTTGATTATGTAAAGCTTTGTTGTAGCTGTGACAGCATCATGAATCAGTATTAACCAGGAGTCTACAGACCTGGGCCGGGGTCAACCCACGGACACTGCGGGGTCTACAGACCTGGGCCGGGGTCAACCCACGGACACTGCGGGGTCTACAGACCTGGGCCGGGGTCAACCCACGGACACTGCGGGGTCTACAGACCTGGGCCGGGGTCAACCCACGGACACTGCGGGGTCTACAGACCTGGGCCGGGGTCAACCCACGGACACTGCGGGGTCTACAGACCTGGGCCGGGGTCAACCCACGGTCACCGCGGTATCTGTCACTTTTGTTATATTTTAGTACAGTTTTTTTATTTAAACGAATTTTCTTTAGCAGTTATTCACAATACTAAGAGACTAAATAGTTCTCGCAGATTAAAAAACTAAAAAACACGCAAATCTTGAAGATCCTGTTAAGGATAATATACAAATTATTGCATCGTCCTCGGTCCTTGATAAGTGTGCAAAGTTTCAAATCAATCCGTCGTTTTGAAAGGGGTGAAAATCACGTTTAAAGATTCCGTTACATACCTACATAGAAACATATCAAGCTAATAAAAGTGTGTTAAAAATTAAACTTAGAAAGTTTTTTATCGTACAATTTCCAGAACTAAGATAAACAAAATGTACCTACCTAATTTTTGTGATCTGAAATAATAACAAATCAATTATGGCCGCCGTAACTAATAACTAATGTATTTGTGGTATTATATTGCGTTTGTTAAAAAAACTGACAGGTAAAGTTGTTTCTGAACGATTCAAGTGTGTTAGAGAGGAGAGGGCACACGCCGCTGTCCTGGCAGACTGTCTCCGGGCCCGCAGCGGAGCTCCCTCGGGGCAGGTGACCGGGCCGGGAGCTCGCAGGGCTGGTTGTCGAGCGTACATTCATACTATTTCGTTGTTAATCGAGTTACGTGAAGTAATTTAGTTGTGTATTTAATCTGAACGTCATGGCTGAACTGATTGTGATAGTGCGTCCGTGGCAGGCCACCCACACCACATCACAAATAATGGTACAAGCCCAACCTATCATCATCATCATCATCAGCCAGAAGACGTCCACTGCTGAACATAGGCCTCCCCCTTTAACCTCCACACTGAACGACATCCTGCCATCTGCATCCACTGGATGCCCGCGACTCTCACAATGTCGTCGGTCCATCTAGTGGGAGGCCTACTTACGCTGCCCAACCTATATATCATCTTAAATGTTCATGTTTAACGAATCACTTTGAACTGTCAAACATCATCCCTCTGCCTCGGCGAGATGGTGAGGGTGACAGGTAATAGATGACAGGTGGGGGACGGTGACATTTTGAAGTGGATGTTATGACACTCGTTAAAATAACATAATTATCTTAGAATAATACCTATAGAACCCAAGTACATCCGCGAAAAATAAATCATTCAATTGGTGCCATACATGGCACCGTACGCACACCGTACGACGCTCGCGCGGTCAGCGCTCTGAGTCAGGTGATAGTGTTGAAAGATCCCAAAAAAACAATTTATAATGACAATTTGCGCGGTGAAATCATGCCGCATCAGATCGAAAAAGCAGCATACGTGTTCTGGTGTGACATTCTACAGATAAGCCAATAATTTTCTTGCTTAAATCGTTTAAATTACCAAAAATTGTGAAAACAATTGACTCACTCCAAGTTCGGGCAGTGTTGCCAGCTTAGTATGAAACTATCCCAGTTTTATACGTTGCTTAGGTATGATAACGGTGGAAATAGCCCGTCACGACACGTCCGTGTCGCTCGCGGCCGCGTTTCGTGTCGCCGAGTGATGTCATGTCTTGTCCGTGTCGCTCGTGACCGCGTGTTGTGTCGCCGGGTGACGTCGTGTTACGTCCGTGTTGCTTGCCACCGCGTGTTGTGTCGCCGAGTGATGTCATGTCGAGTCCGTGTCGCTCGCGGCCGCGTGTTGTGTCGCCGGGTGACGTCGTGTCACGTCCGTGTCGCCTGCGACCGCGTGTTGTGTCGCCGAGTGTTGTCATGTCACGTCCGTGTCGCACGCGGCCGCGTTTTGTCGCCGGGTGATGTCATGTCACGTCCGTGTCGCTCGCGGCTCCGTGTTCTGTCGCCGGATGGCGTCACGTCACGTCCGTGTTGTGTCGCCGGGTGGCGTCACGACACGTCCGTGTCTCTCATGGCCGCGAGTTGTGTCTCCGGGTGACATCACGTCACGTCCATGTCGCTCGCGGCTGCGTGTCGTCTCGGGAGTGACGTCAAATCCAATTTGTCGAAATCGCTCAGTTTCTTTGTCAGTTATTTGCTTCCAGGAGCGGATCACAGTTCGAGGGATGGTCGCTCCGTCGCGTCACGTCACGTCACGTCACATCGAGTTATTTTCCTCTCGTGTTTGTTTTGAAATGGTGTTTGCGTCGTTGTCTCTCAAACGACGGTAGGTTTTGAGTGTGCAGTATTTTCCTTGTCGTTACAAGGATTGGTAAACATCTTTCACATGTACAAGACGAGGAAGTTCGAACAGGCTGAGTGGGGGCAGTCTTCTTGTGAGGATCTAAGGCTGCCTTACACCTCCGGTAGGTAATTACCGGTTGTTGTTAGGACAATCAACGAAACCTACAATAATAATTTAACGTATTTTCATCATCATCATTTCAGCCATAGGACGTCCACTGCTGAACATAGGCCTCCCCCATCGATTTCCAAAGGGACCGGTGTGAAGCGGCCTGCATCCAGCGTTTTTCTGCGGTCTCTTTTAAGTCGTCTGTCCTTCTTGTGGGTGAACGTCCTATGCTGCGCTTACCGGTCCGCGGTCTCCACTCGAGAACCTTTCGGCCCCATCGGCCATCTGTTCTGCGTGCTATGTGCCCTACCCACTGCCACTTCAACTTGCTGATCCGGTGGGCTATGTCGGTAATTTTCGTTCTTCTACGGATCTCCTCATTTCTGATTCGATCTCGTAGGGAAACCCCAAACATAGCCCTCTCCATAGCTCGTTGTGCGACTTTGAGTTTGCTAATGAGGCCCATAGTGAGAGACCACGTTTCAGTTCCGTATGTCATGTATCCGTGTGACGTGTATGTCAATATTAACGGCGAGTACATCACTCACCTTCGAATTGCCGACGATATTGTGGTCATGGCAGAATCGATGGAAGATCTCAGCAAGATGCTCGAAGGCCCCAATCGAGTCTCCCAACAGGTGGGCCTTAAGATGAACATGGACAAGACGAAGGTCATGTCAAATATCCATATTGTGCCCACCCCAGTATCAGTTGGGAACTCAGTTCTAGAAGTTGTTGACGCGTACGTCTACCTAGGACAAACAATCCAACTAGGTAGGTCCAACTTCAAGAAAAAGGTCAATCGGTAAATCCAACTCTGCTGGACAGCGTTCGGTAAACTTCGCAACGTCTTCTCGTCCAAAATACCTCAGTGCCCTAAGACGAGGGTCTTCAACCAGTCTGTGTTGCCAGTGATGACATACAGAACTAACGTATTTTACTGGCAAGTAATTTAACAAGTAACAACAGTGTGTGTTGCTAGTGATGACATATGGTACTGAGACGTGGTCCTTAAATGTTGGTCTTTTGGAAAAACTCAGAGTCACACAACGGGCAATGGAGAGAGCTATGCTCGGAGTTTCTTTGCGCGATAGAATCCGAAACGTGGATATTCGACAAAGAACTAGAGTCGCCGACATGTCTATTAAAATGTGCAAGTTGAAGTGGTAATGGGCAGGCCACATCGCTCGAAGAACCGATATGGGGAAAAAAGGTTCTTGCAAGAAAACAACAAACCGGAAGACGCAGTGTAGGTAGGCCTCCCACTAGATGGACCGACGACATTGTGAGAGTCGCGGGCATCCAGTGGATGCAGATGGCAGGCTGTCGTTGAGTGTGAAAATTACAGGGGGAGGACTATATTCTGCAATAGAGGTCTTATTGCTGCTGCTGCCGTTAATGATGATGAATTTAACAAACTGGAGTTGTTCTGATTTTTTTATCGTATATCTACAGCAATTACCAGCAGAGCGCACCCCTCCTCCATTTCATCTAAATCTCTGTGGCTTGCCTCGGTTCACGCGAACGATAACGTCCGCAGAGGTTGTCAAGTCGGTCAGAAGGTGACGTCGTCTCTCTCGCGGCGGATCTCTCCTCGCGCGTTGTTCGCTGCGAGGATCCAATATCTCGGCTCGATGCGTTCAGTCAATAAACGCACAATCGCACCGTCCAATATGTACGCACATTTGAATACCGCCGCCCTCGGACGGCTCGGGCGGACGACGCGAGGTCGCTTCATTAAGCCGCCTGCGATCACACGTCTTCTGTAATGAGACCATGTCCCTTCCTATAAAGGTTTAGTGCTGTTTAAATATTCTCGGTGAGGGCACATTAAACAGGGCCACGGAGTCTCCGCCGTCCGCGGGGCTGCGGCCGGCCGCCGTGTAATACGCAGGCCGCGGCCGGACCCTCGTGTCGTGGGACTGTTTGCGACTCCATTCTCTTAATGACTGTGAATTGACTCTCTCATTTAGAGCTCACTATTATATGAATTGTGTCGATGTAGGTCATACGATTGGCACGCTTGTCAATATGTCTTTTTGCATTGACATTTTGTCGGAAATCTTAAAGCGTTTCTGAGAAAACGTTTTAATCAAACTGAGATACGTCCTTACATGTTTAAAATTCAATTTTGAAATGAAATTTTTGCCAGTAAATTTTGTTCTAAACCAAGGAAACACTGAACATAGCTGTTTGTCATTGTTTGTTGCATGTTTGTTATGTTATAAAAGATGAATAAATATGTTTATGTTGTGCGACCGCTTGAATGTTGAATGGAGCATCACGGCCGGGACCGGCCTGTCCGAGCGGTGCGGTGACTCCACGTGAAGGGTCCCTCGGTCGCCCGCGTCACACTCACGGAAGATTTCACTTTGTTGACCCACTTACGGCAAAAATACTCCCTCGGGGGTTATTTAGTAAAACTGTAACCCGCAGACGGAATAGTTACTATCATGATACACGTGTGTGTGTTACTCGTGACCTGGATGTTTATTGTTCCTGTAACGCCAGTCCCGTCCAGCAGCTCGGGGACGAGTGTCTCGACGGAAACCGTCGCCTCACTACCCGCGGGTCCGAGCGGGTCCTGGGAACGAGCGCCCGAGTTGCAGGGACTTCGGTTGTCGTACGAGCAGCAGGTGGCGCAGAGTAGTGCAGCCGCCATGTTGTAACAGTTAACACATTCGCGGATCACCGTAACTCAGTTTCAGCCGAGGTATATCATTATGCAGGATTTATTTTCTCCTTCTGTATGTAAGAAATGGCACAGCATTTAGGTAACCTTCATCCATACATTACGTATCTACATCTGAAACAAGTGTCCCTGAACCGTGCAGATGGTACTACATGTCGAGATGATGCGCGTCTCTGAGAGGAGACAGGAGGGTGACGATCGACGCGCCGTTAGCTCTCATTTGCTACAGTACGGTCGCAATATTAAGGGATGTACGAAACGCGAGCGACTTCTCGTCGTCCGGAGACGCGACGCTGCCGCTGTTCACGTTCGGTGCCGCTCCATCGACGTGGAATATTGTCGGTATCGTTCGCGGCGGAGTCCTGGAGAGCCGCTGGTGGAGTAGCTGAGCCTGCATGACGTTTGTTGTCACAGTTTGTGTAGGGAAATACGTGTGTATTTGTACATCACGTGACATAATTTGGTCGGAGGATTACGGAGGTTCGAGAAAGGATCCATGTGGAAGATATCGGCTCCCGTATAACTAAACTTTAGTAGCGGAGGTAAGACACAGCGGAATGGTGGCCACGTGATGTATTGTGATGGTAAACATAGTCCGAAAGACAGGAGTCTGTCCTGTTACTGAACTGTCTCACAGCGACACAGGTACACAGAGTGACACGTGGCGTGGGAGACGTACACTCGCTCGCTGGCAGGCTCCGTCAGTACAGTACCTGCCGGCCACCAGGGGGCATTTTGTCGCGGCCCAGGGGGGCGCATAACCGAGTGCGACCCCGAGTGGCGTCTCCAATGTGAAGCGAACCCCCGAAACGGGCGAGGAGGGGTGGGACATACACGCACAGATTGACACTATGAATACATTAATGAAGACGGGAAAGACTAATTAATTTGTGGACAGTTTACATTCGTCAGAGGTCTCGATGTTATGGATATCATGTTACACGATTATACGAGAGCGAGGACGTAGGAACCGCTGTAACTTGTCAGGACTCCGGGTACAATATGTTACGCGCTGTATGAGCGCTCAGAGCTGCAGCCAGTTCCAGGAGCCGCGTCGTTTGTGAAGGGGGGGGGGGGGGGGTTTAGACTCACACACCTGTGCCCGGGAATCTGGTGGTTAGGTTCTAAGTTTACATCGTTAAAACTCTTTAGCTACAGTTTGTAAGAAGGTACTTGGGTTTTAGATTCCTTCGAACCTTGTTTTGATTAGATTGTAGTGGCTGGGTAGAGTGGTAGTAGTGGCTGGGTAGAGTGGTAGTAGTAGGTTGTATCTATTGTGAAGGAATGGAAATGTTTCAAGCATTTCCCGGCGTGTTGCCTTACACAGCGTATTAGTCACCCGGGTGTTGTAGTAAGTACAATTCTAACCAGCTGGGTATCTTTCGAAGATTTCCTCCCGTCACCAAAAAAAATATACCTTTATAATCATAAATCAGTTATAATCAACAAAGCTCACTTAAATACTTGAATTTGTTAAAGATATTATAGAATTCAGGACCGGATTTAACATACAAATAACCGATTTCATAGGATATGATCAACCCACATACCACTAGTACCAGCGGCAGGGCCGAGCCGTGCCCGAGCCGGGACGAGCGCCGCGTCGGAACATGAAGCAAGTAAGCAAATTGGCCAAATATGCCGCCGCCGAGATAAGCCACGTAACCGATTCATAACCTGATCTTATCTCCACGGGGTGGGCGTGGGGGTTGGGGGTGTCGGTGTAACCGTGGAGGGGGGAATGTGTTCGCGTCGTAAACAAGTGTTCGCCGTAAACGCGATTGGCCATTATCCATAAAGCAGCGGGTTACGGCGATAGTTCCCGCGGGACCTCCGACCGCCGCTGTCACACGCACGCTGTCTACTGTGTCACACGGTAGGTACTACTACACGGCGCGGCGCGGCGCTAGTAGCTGGAGCAAGTATCGTGCGGGCTACGTCACTAGTTCACGAGAAGCGTTCTACAACATTCATAAGGAATTTATGACTCTAAAAGTAACATCCTAAATGTACTTAATTATTATTAATTTTTACTTAAGTACTATTAAGTATTTTTTATTGACATTTTATATTTTCTTTGCATCTCACACTGACACTGACGTATGAATAAACGAGTATTAGTATGAATACGTAATAGGAGTATGTAGGTACATACATACTAGATGCGCAAATTATTTGGTAGATTTGTTGCGATAGTTGTGTGTAGTGTAGTGTAGAGAGAGCGAGTGCAGAGCAGACGCGGGCCGGTGCCAGTGTGGGAGCCGCTCGGACATGCCGGACTGCCTCATCATACATATAACATAGAAGGAACGCGTGGAGATGCTGATCTTACATTATACGTTATATAACCGATGTGGAACCGATTCCTCCACTCGACTCCCGGAGTGTTGCAGGAGGTAGGTAGAGTGTTGTAGGAGGTAGGTAGAGTGTTGTAGGAGGTAGGTAGAGTGTTGTAGGAGGTAGGTAGAGTGTTGTAGGAGGTAGGTAGAGTGTTGCAGGAGGTAGGTAGAGTGTTGTAGGAGGTAGGTAGAGTGTTGTAGGAGGTAGGTAGAGTGTTGCAGGAGGTAGGTAGAGTGTTGCAGGAGGTAGGTAGAGTGTTGTAGGAGGTAGGTAGAGTGTTGTAGGAGGTAGGTAGAGTGTTGTAGGAGGTAGGTAGAGTGTTGTAGGAGGTAGGTAGAGTGTTGCAGGAGGTAGGTAGAGTGTTGCAGGAGGTAGGTAGAGTGTTGCAGGAGGTAGGTAGAGTGTTGCAGGAGGTAGGTAGAGTGTTGTAGGAGGTAGGTAGAGTGTTGTAGGAGGTAGGTAGAGTGTTGTAGGAGGTAGGTAGAGTGTTGTAGGAGGTAGGTAGAGTGTTGTAGGAGGGAGGTAGAGTGTTGTAGGAGGGAGGTAGAGTGTTGTAGGAGGTAGGTGGTAGAGTGTTGTAGGAGGTAGGTAGAGTGTTGTAGGAGGTAGATAGAGTGTTGTAGGAGGTAGGTAGAGTGTTGTAGGTACTCTGATCGTATTTGGGAA
This sequence comes from Agriopis leucophaearia, assembly GCA_949125355.1. Lineage (NCBI taxonomy): Eukaryota > Metazoa > Arthropoda > Insecta > Lepidoptera > Geometridae > Agriopis > Agriopis leucophaearia. Next base: position 10,351,257 of record OX421287.1, on the reverse strand, counting down.
TAATAATGTAGCGCGAGGGTGTCATCAGACATCCGAGAATGGACGATGAGGTCCGAGGAAGCCGGCGGGCGGCGGCGGGCGGCTGACCACTCACCCTACACATACGAACTTGCTTACTTTTTAACTGACTTCAATAAAGGAGGGGGTGCTCATGTTTTTTCTGTTTGTTACTTCAGAACTCAGTCTTTTATAAAAAAAGTTGCTTTTTATTACGAGTATATTTGATAATATATTTTAAAAGGAAATTTCAGAGTGGACCTATAGAAATTTCATGAAAATCGGTTTAGTAGCTTGATGTTTAAATCAAACAGCAGTTTTTTTTTTACCTAACGAAATTGCGTATTTTTTTCCAATTTTGAAGTCTGTTTTGAATTATTATGTATTTACTGAATATTATGAATAACTTGTACCACCAACGAGTATAATGATGTTAACGAGACGCCCCAAGATATTTTACCTGTAGATAGGTTGTGCCCGCCACCATATTGACTAGACGAATGCAAGGCACTGTATCATACTCGTTACAGTCGTTTCTCAGTCTCGCACTCCGAGTGTCCGCCAACACATAGCAGCAAAAATAATAATTGTAATAAAATGCCTTCCTGTGTCATTATTGACACACAAACACACTGTGAGAGACAAGAAAAATATTTCTTGCGTTTTTTACTGTAACAGTTTTTTTATTAACGCGGATAAGTCCGCGTTTGACCACCAACTCGCCTGTTGGTAAGCGACAATGTGGTCGAAGATGAAGCACGCAGACTTGGAAGATACCTATTCACTCTTGCCTTGAAAAGGCCCAGATTATAAAGAAATTAGAATAGATTATGCTGCTTTTAGTTAGTTTTCAAAGTAGTGTGGTTTGTCTATAACATATCTATTATTACATCTCACTGAAGACCTATTTAAAAGTCCACAACAATGCCAATATTTACGATTGTATATTATATCTCTATATAAATGTTTCAGTGAAGCTTATCTCTACTGTTATTGTTTTATGTTCGTTATCTGTAGGAGAGGAGAGAAGAGGCCGCCGCCGCCGCCGCCGCCGCCGCCGCCGGCCCCGCTCGGGGCAGAACGTATCTCCCCCACACAGGAAAATAAAATGTGAACCTGACGGATCTTCATTAGGGATTTGATTTATAACTGTCACAGCGATACTGTACGGAACAGTTGCACGTGTTGACTGTACGGAACATGACGGCACGTGGGGTCACAGAGTATAACAACTATACATTGAATTCTTGTAAACCTCTGAAAACAGAACTAATACAAACAAACACAAACACAAACAAACGACTGAACAGATTTAATTGAATAATAGCTAAAACAATGTCGGTCAAATCAATATACTAACAAAAAAAAACTAAATTGGTTCAGTCGTTTGGGTTCTACGATGCAACACACAGACACACGTTAAACTTCATTCATTCTCGTGCATGCAGTGTTCACTTCTAGGAGGTCGTGCATTGCCATATTTAAATGTACCTACTTAAGAAAATGTATCTGAAGATGTTACGGCCAGTTTAGTGAACCAATTATTAAAAATAAATAAAAAAACGCTCTTTGTCATGCACAAATCATCAATAACACTCATTCACTCAAGATTTTATCAGTTTTCATACAAACGGAGAGATAACTTCTCCCCCTGTCAATAAAAACTGCGTACTTCTGCTACTTCATCATTACCGTCAGCGATAGTCGCTGAACCATACCGACAGCTTGCCATCTGCATCCATACTGCAACATAATGTAGGTATATTTTTCATGTTTGATGACAAAGTGACACAAACTGCCCAACTACTGAAACCATTAATGCCCGCGACTCTCATAATGTCGTCGGTCCATCCAGTGGGAGGCCTACCTACACACTGCGTCTTCCGGTTCGTGGTCTCCACTCAAGAACCTTTCTTCCCCATCGGTTATCAGTTCTTCGAGCGATGTGGCCTGCCCATTGCCACTTCAACTTGCAGATTTTAATGGCTATATCGGTGAATCTGTTTCTTTGGCGAATATCCACGTTCCAAATTCTATCGCGCAAAGAAACTCCGAGCATAGCTCTCCCCATTGCTTGCTGTGCAACGTCTCAGTACCGTTCACAGTCAACATGCCCAGCCTGGAATGGGAACTAGCGCAAGTGAGACAATTTTTTGTGCGGATTATTTGTTTTGGCAATTTTTTATGAAATATCATTGAGAGACTGGTGGTGTATGAGAACATGATAATCACAGTACGTTGTGTACACAGAGACACGACACGAGGCCGCCGCGTCACGTGTCGCCTCCAATCACTGCGCGACACACACATGCAGATAATGAAGTGGTCGGATTAGCCTCCCCCCCTGCCGCACGCTCCCCGCGTGCTCCCCAGGGAGCGGGCGGAGGGGCGCATACGTCGAGGGGACGTTTCTTTTGAACGGTTTTCATCGGGGATGGTTTTACGACGCCGCCGTCGGGACGATATTGATGTTTTTCTGCAAAGTGTCATCTATCAACGCGGCTTACAGTTTACTGACCGTATTCGTTTCCAAACGGAATTTCTTCAAAGCCATAAATGTATATTTTGTAAGCGTGTTCTTTCTGGCTATTATATTATTTTGTTTTGTGGTTATCTTGCGTTGTTGTCCTGGGTGGCGAAGTCGGCTCCCGCCAGGGACGTGGAGAGGCAACACCGCGGCTCTGTGACGCTGCGCCGGCGCTGGGCGCTGTCCCGCGACTCCAACTGTTCGCGCTGATTGTAACATCCATCGTGTCATAGATGTGAGGATCACTGATACGTCAGCTCCCACCGGCGCGGCTGTTCGCTGTGACGCAGATACATAGTCCCTGCTAGCTATCTGGTGATCCCAGCGGTGCGATACTAGTTTTTTTGAATAGCTTGAGTAGACTTCTGTTGTGTTGAAGGTCACCGCTGCGTCACTTAGGTAGGTAGAGAGCAATCGCACTCTCCTATTTTACCCGACGTACTAAAGAGGAGGGCAAGGGTTTCTGTATGAATGAATCTATACCTATGCTTATATAGGACTTGACCATAATATAATTATAATTTGCAAGTAACCGGTTACTGTCTCGACTAAATTGGGAGTGCAACGTGTCAATAGTTTCGTCATTGTGTGCATAAGTTACATATGCAGTCGGTTATGTTAAACTTTTGATAGAACGCTTGTTGGCCAATCAGCATGCAAGTGATGTAGTGTGAGTGGCACAGCTTCAGTACTAGTTAGTGCGGTGCAGTGTAGCCGTGTCGCGTCGGACGCGCGACGCGTCGCCGGAACCTCTCCTAATCTCTTCCTTCCTGGATCCCGTGGCAATACGATCAACCTTGTACCCGCACCCCGCGCTTCACACCTCACACCCCGCCACGTGTGAGGTGTGGGGTTGTGCTCGTGAGCGCAGTGCCAGGTCACACAGCGTCCCTGCGGGAGAGGAGGCTCGGGTCCTGCACTAACAAAAATATTATTAACCGATTCACGACTGACTCATCAAGAAATATAGAAAACTATATAGTTGAGTTACGAAGCCTAAAGTCAGCTAGATTCCATACGGGATGTAGAGGTTCGCTAAGCATCGCAAGAATTTTGCGAAAAGGGGTAAACATTGACCGCACTATAGATACCTGTAACAGAGAGTTTTGTGTTTATATAATACCTACCTACCCACGTACCTAGCTGCACCTCGCCTGTTTCACTCGGGTGTTATAACAGTGCAGTCTCTCAGTACAGTGTAGAGCGCGGGTCCACTGCCGACTGCCGAGACAACTCCAATCAAGTTACCTAACATGTGGCTTGTAGCCAGAATGTTGGTACCCGTGGCGCCGGCGCCGGCTCCGGCTCCGGCTCCGGCGGGGTTCACTTTGTGTTCACTATCGTGTATGATATGGCAGTGGGCGCTCCCGACCCGACCCGCGTGGGAGCCGACCCGTACATATTGAATATTTGATCCTATCACCTATTCACGCGGAAATGTTTTTGTTTTCGTAAACTAATATATTGAAAACGGACACGTCCCGAGATGACCTTCTGTATCTGTGTCCGGTATTAACACGTTATATCAAATCAAATAGGAACAAACAAACACAATCGCATTTTTTGAAACAAATAAATAATAGGTACGGAAGAACTAATTTTCAATAATTTCTCTATTAAAGTAAGTTGAGAGCTGCCCACTAACATATTATTTTGTTCAAAACCCAATTTCATTGTTCTCGCTGATAGCAAGTAAAAATATTTAAGAGCTACCTTATTATATTACTGATCATTTAAATCATAGCCTTTACAGTATTAGCAAGGAATAGGTACATAAAGTACAATTACAGAAGGTTCACTCCGCAAAAGCATTTAAATAAGTAGCGACTCTTACTACCACACAATAAATTCCAATTCAGGACGTGCGAGCGGTAACTACCTACTGCTATATTAACCTACAAGTTGCCTCTCTGTCTATCGCGTAACTCTTGTGTATTATGTATTCTGTGCTCTTGTCGCGTTATCTCTGTGTATCGCTCGGCAGCGGACACGGCAAGTCCGACAAGACGACTACTTGTAGCTTCATACAGAAAGTGTTATGTAAAAGGATAGCCAACAGATCAACATGAGTGGTAAGATTGCAACAGTAGGTGCTCGTACTTCAGTAACCATGTCGTGTTGTTACAGATGCGTCGTCCGTGGAGATGAAGCGCCGGTCCAGTAGCCGCCCCCCCGCGCTCCCCGCCCTGTGCCGCGATGCCGCGCGCTGATTGGTCGCCGCGAGCGCCGCTGCGTGCTCATTGGTCGCTGCCCGCCGCCATGACGCAGCGCCAGCGCATCCTTCTCCCTGCTCTTCTCTACTTCACTCTTCTCGTCGGTGAGTTTTGATCACATTGAAAATATTATATCTTTTATTATATCGCTATCCCTGCTTCTTATTCCTTCTGCTGCGTGTAACAGGACACCGTCATGCTCTCCACACTTTAGAAGATGTCTCTCAGGAGCGAGCTTCTTTAGCTCTTATTAATAAAACTATCAAATACAATGAGTCGTTAAAAACCAGATATAAGTATTTATTGTGAGCGATTCAGTGATTCGCTTCGATTCTGATATCAGTTAGAAATGGTTCCATTATCGGCGCGGGCGCGGGCGCCGGCGCCGGCGCGGGCGCGGCGGCGGTGTGACGTTGATGTTTATATTGCTAAACTATTTGTGTTTGATATTTGTACGTCGCAGGTTGGCTAACAATACCTTATGGAACAATAACATCACGTTAGTACAACGACCGACAACGTTACACGTCTCTAATGTAACCACCGACCTGACGGCCCAGCGGCCCACGGACAGGCATATCCCACACACCTGCAACCACGTGCGGTGTCATATCGAATCAATATAATTAAGTATAAGGATAGCTGGCATATGCATATTTCGATTTGCGATCAACGGTATAACATCGTCACTTCGACTCGCATATGACAGTTGTCAGACATTTGCGGAACTTACGTAGTAATATTGCATAGACTCTAGCGCCTCTAGCGATAGGTGGCAGCAACGGTAAACAAAAACAGCCGCGGAAATGTCATGTTAACGTCTAACATAGACTCTAGCGCCTCTAGCGACAGGTGGCAGCAACGGTAAACAAAAACAGCCGCGGAAATGTCATGTTAACGTCTAACATAGACTCTAGCGCCTCTAGCGACAGGTGGCAGCAACGGTAAACAAAAACAGCCGCGGAAATGTCATGTTAACGTCTAACATAGACTCTAGCGCCTCTAGCGACAGGTGGCAGCAACGGTAAACAAAAACCGCAACGGAAATGTCATGTTAACGTCTAACATAGACTCTAGCGCCTCTAGCGACAGGTGGCAGCAACGGTAAACAAAAACCGCCGCGGAAATGTCATGTTAACGTCTAACATAGACTCTAGCGCCTCTAGCGACAGGTGGCAGCAACGGTAAACAAAAACCGCCGCGGAAATGTCATGTTAACGTCTAACATTGTCAATTGTTACTTATTGTATTGTGACAGCGACAGTCGCAAGTTTTGTAGATAACACCAGCGGCGGCGCGCGGTGACGGTGGTGGCTCCGGTCGCGACACCCTCGGGCGTTCCGTTCTAATTAACCTCAGAATGATTTCGTTTTAATGAGGTGCCGGTAATTTATTGTAATTGGCAATATTGGCATTCCCTCGTTATCGGGAATGGACGCATCAATGTAATTATGGAGCCATCTGCGGCCGTTATCTGCCGCCCCTTTGTCTGCCGCCCCTCGCCGCAACAATACACAACGACCAGTATGAAAGAGGGCGGCACCACGATGGATGGACAAGGTTAGTAGGTACCGACATCGTCGCGTTTTTGTTGTTGTTTAATAGCCACTGAAATGGTTCAGCTTCGTTACGTCCGATTCCCCGAACGTCCACACTTACCCCTACGTTTATTCGTAAAATTAGTGACTCAGCAAACTTCATTGTAGCGCTCCTATAAACTTACCTATATTTATAATTAGTGTAGTTTTAGTTATCCGATACTTTTGATTATAGTTTTAGAACTGTATTCAGGACAATTCATCTCCCTACCCTCCCTCCATCCTATGTTGGTAATTACTGTAAGACAAGTTTGGGTCCCGTCCCGGCGTCACTGAATGAACGAGTGCTACTGCAGTGCGCGGACTAGAGGGGGATGTGAGTCGGGAGGGGGGGGGGGTCTCTATAATCTAATCAGTAGGGGTTCGTGTGGCTGGAGCCGCACGACGACCGCGCGCTTCTTGAGGGTTCAATACGTTACGGTTTCATTACCAAGCTTTAGTATCCGATTTTGACTTACTATTGACCCTACCTACCTATCGTACCTACCTAGAAGGAAGGTAAAGTTTTTCGTATGTATACCGGATTACGCAGCAAGAATGTACTAAGCCGCAAGGGTTCCATAGTACCCAAGGTCATGTGAGGCCTCAGTGTGTGGATGTACTGTGTGTGTGATGTGTGTGTTCCATATAACCCGCGACACAAGGAACCCGAGCGAGGCGAGCTGTCACTGAGAAACAATATTTATTAAAGTTCAGAGCAGGAGCCGGAAAGCTTGGCTTCTAGTCTAGCGGCCCGAGGGAGGCCCGAGGGAGGCCTGAGGGAGGCTGTAACGCGAGCGGCCAATTATACAGGAAGCTAATTGAAGACGCTCGAGACATTAATAACGGACTTACAGAGCCACTCCGTCCGAGTAACAACCTCCTTCATTAATTGTAGGTACTCAGGACTGTATGTACCCCATCATGATACTTGTCACCGTGGCGCGGCGTGTTCTGCTTCAATACCTACATATATTTCAATCTGTTCAGAATATCCGGCTGAACGGATTTGGATAACATTTGTTATGGAAGTAGATTATACCCTGCTTTAACACATCAGATTTGTTTTTGTCTCTAAAAATTTACGGTGTCTGTAGGATAGCGGGTGCAGCCGGGGGTGCAGCTAGCGGACCACAAATCTTTACTTTTTTTATGCCATAGATGGCAAACAAGCTAACGGGCCGCTGATGGTAAGCGATCACAGTCGCCTATGGATAGTTCATAGTTATTTATTAATATCAGAAGGATACATGTCGAATACAGACTAATAATAAACTTATACCCGGACTCGGGTATGTCCTAAAACTGCGACCAGAACCACCAGAGGATGGGCAGCAGCATCCTCCAAATTTTATGGTGAACGCTCTGCGATCCCCAAGCCGCCTGCCAAGCGTGGGGATTATGGCAACACCCCCCCCCCCCAAATGACAGACAACCAAAACGTACGGCTCCCAGTCCCCGGCAGTTCCACTATCACTGGCCAAGGTGGCTGGCCAGATAACGGTGGAGCAGGGGGTGCTAAGAATCTCCGGCAGTTGCCCCGCTACCACCCCCCACGAAATTTGGCCCTGGCAACACACAATATCCGCACGTTAAAGACTGACGAGAAGATTATCGAGCTGGAGGAAGAATTGAGCAAAATACGTTGGGACATCATGGGACTATCTGAAATCCGACGAGAGGGACAGGATACGATAGTTCTAGATTCCGGTAACATGCTCTTTTTCCGGGAAGGAGAACGAAAGTCCCAGGGTGGTGTAGGTTTTCTCGTCTGCAGGTCACTCATCAACAACGTGGTTAAGGTCGATAGTGTGTCGAGCAGGGTAGCATACCTTATACTCAGAATAACCGATCGTTATTCGCTGAAGGTCATACAGGTATATGCGCCGACCTCGACATACCCTGACGATGAAGTAGAGGCATTGTATGAGGAGATATCTGAAGCCATACATACCTCCGAAACATACTTCACCGTTGTTATGGGTGACGCAAAGGTGGGCACACGGAATGTCGATGAGTTAAGAGTGGGGTTCATATGGGTATGGACAGCGGAATCCGAGGGGCCAGCGCCTGGTCGACTTCATGGAGAGGGAGGAACTCTATTTGATGAACTCCTTCTTCCAGAAGCGACCTTCCAGAAAGTGGACGTGGATGAGCCCCGATGGATCGACCAAAAATGAGATCGAATTCATCATGACGACCAAGAAGCAAATATTCAATGATGTCTTCGTGATAAGCAAGGTGAAAACCGGTAGCGATCACCAAATTGTCAGAGGCACATTGAATATCAACATCAAGCTCGAGAGGTCTCGTCATCACGTTGTAAATATGAAAAAATACAAAGAAAGCCAAAGTCTCTGCGCATGCTGAGCGGCTCTAGGTGTTCCGTGAGCTTTGGATCGTCAACAATTCTGACAGCTCTACGCTGTAATGCATCAAGTGGCTCCGGTACTAGGTCTAGTACTGGGACAGACACCGTGCGTTCAGTTACTCTGCATGTCTGTGGCCTGTCTTAAATTGGATCAAAGCTCCAACTAGCACGCCGCATAATTTAGTTAGATTTCCGTAATCTTGGCAGGCAGTCAGACCTTAATACAAAAATATCAAATTACGCAACACAGTAAAAAAACTTCAAAAGTAGTTAGTCATGCAAATCGAGGTAAAGTAACATTAAATAGGTCTCATCTCGTGATTTCATAGATTCTACACTGTATTAGGGACTATATAATTTTAATATGAGATTATATAGTAGGTATATTAGGTCTATTTTAATATGTTACAATTTAAATTTAATGTGACTTTTAATAATTTTATATGAATTGATATGAGTCTTGTTACTTGAAATAAATAAATAAAATAGTAGATACAAAAAGTATGTCGGGTTCTCATACTAGTTGACCTGTCTGCCTCTTGAGTAAAGGTACGTAGGTGATATTAATATAGTGAAGAGCTGTGAGTAACGGTCGTTGTATCAGATCGCGGGAGACACGAGTTGAATGGGTCGGCCCACAGACACGCGACACGACTTCCCCCGCCGACTAGCGGCTGCCGGCTGGCTGCTGTCGGCTGCCGGCTGGCTGCACGCTGTAGGCTGCAGGCGGGTGACTCGACGCACAAAAGGCGTCGCAGACACAAAGGAGCCGCCGACAGATGTTTCAATTTGTTGCCATTTTCAAGGCATGACACCCTGTATAGAGTTACAGACACCCTGCTGTTTACATTTACTTAAATCTACATAATAGTATTTCTTTAATATAACTAACCTAAGTGTCGCAGCATGACGTGGCTTATTATCATACAAAAAAATTAAATGGTAAATGTTGGTTTCCCAGTTACCTGCACTTTCGGTGAACTTATGAACATTCTCATGATTCATGCTGATTCCTTGACAATTTTCATCACTACAAGTTGAGCCACATAGTTACGACAGTAGACCTTAAACAAACAGGCAGACGGACAACTTCCTTAATTGATTTATTTTAATAATATAAACAGCAGTAATATATTTATAAAGTGGTGATGTGAGGAGCCAGCGAGGGCGCGCCTGTCGAGTGCCTCCACGCGTATGTCGTGTCACATTCGTGGAGTTAACGGGCGATCCTTTCGTTTCTCCGCCGTTACGCAAGCCGTAACGTAACGCGTTGGCGACGTCGTTAACATACGCGGGAGCGGAGGGTGCCTCGCCACAGAAGTACTTGGCAATTTCTGGAACAACTGTTTCGGAAGTCACCGATTGTCGTGATACACGAAATTAGAAAGTTTGTCGGCGTCACGTGGACATGTGACACATAACAGTTATCAACTTTCCTTCGGCGGAGGATGCGACTTTATAAACAGTTGGGTGTTTTAATAACGGGGCCTTCTGATGTCATTTAATTGTTTTCCGTTAAGGCAACTTTTGTTTTCAAGTATTTTTATGTAACATTTCATAGAGCGTTTCTGATCGAACTTTACTATGTTTCATGGTAGACAAAGGCTCGTACAGCCACTGTAACTTGACCGATGGAGACATGAGAACAAAAATAGGGGTGACCCACCAGGGAATAGAACTTCCTTGTGGAATTCGCTACCAGAGCTCTACGGACTCATCTACGAGTATGCTACGCTGTAGCTGCTACGTCGTAGCACGGTACAAGTCTACGCTATCCACGCATAACATGGTTAGCTCCCAGTTGTATTTGACTTGTGTTCTCCTCTCCACACCGATTGTCTTCACTCCTCTCCTCTGGTCTCCTCTCCCTCAGCTCGTATCGCGTCGTGAACGAGTCGGAACACTCAGGAGTTACGTAGAATGTAAGCCGCCGTGATTGGATTTCCTCCAGTAGGTAATAAAGTGGGTGCGGCGAGGGTAAGCGCTAGCCGGGGGGCTATCTCGCGTCGGTCGTGAGATCTGAGGAACCAATTACGTTCTATTTATAGATGCCTTATTTTTATTCGTAAAGAGATAAAAGAAGGCGCCGTGAGGGATGCGATCCAGTTCTGCGCCCGTCGACAATCTAATCTCTCATATTATATTATAAGTGCGAAAGTTTGTGTGTTAGTATACGTAAATGTAAGTTTGTACGTCCTCTCTCAACTCTGTAACGGCTAAACAGATTTGAATGAAATTTAGTGCGAAAGTAGAGTGAGTCGTTTTTTATTGTTTCTGTCTGGCAAAACCTAAAAATTCAAATATGTTTATAAAACATTAAGTAAGAATTATATAAGCTGTTAATATTATATTTATTCATGAAAACAAGAAAATTATACATAATTATTTGCAATGATAAAAAACTTGACTACTTTAAAATAACAAAGTAGTATTAACACACATCACAGGCTACTTTCTATCAAAAACAATAAACGCAGCCGCGAGGCGCAGCTAGTCTGTTCATGTATTGATACCTACTACGAAATACAAACAAATTGTTTTGAATATAACAATATGTGAACTTTTCCCCTCTACGAGTACAAATAGTTGAATTTTTTATTCGTATAACTTTATATTTGATAAGTAAAACGTAATCTTTCAAATAAACTGGTTTTGAAAATAGTTTCAGTGACAGAAAACTAGATGATTCACGACTCGGAGAAGTTTTCTTGTATATTATAGGCATCAATATATTATTTTAAACTATCACGGTTATTCACTAAAGTTATATTATGATTACGAAAGACACTTCCCGTGAACATGGTGCATGTAACTGCGCCGAAATATCAGGAGCTCCTTGCACAGTCTTACCACGGTAAATATCCCGTAAATAATCATATAACTTTAATATATACAATGTAAATACAAACAAAAATCACGTCGATGAATAAAAGTGAGATCAGAACGGGTTTTTATTAATACGAGCACAATTTGTCGCGTAAAATAAACTTGTAACGTGAGATATCGTATATATCGTCGGCAGCGGCGGTTGGGGGGGGGGGGGGCGGCTGGAACGGAATGTTTTGATTGATTGTTTGGATCAGGGTACGAAATAAATGCAAGCATTGGAGCAATTACGTGTAACGTTTGATCCCCCCCCCCCTGCGACACATACCTCCCCCGCACGCGTGTATCGCAGCCAGGGTGCCTGCCTAGTGCGAGTTGTTAGGGTCCCGTACCCAAAGGGTTGTAAATGGGACCCTATTACTAAGTCTGCGCTGTCTGTCTGTCTGGCCGTCTGTCTGTCCGTCCTACCTTTTCGTTCGAACCGTTATAGACAGCTAGTTGAAATGTTCACAGAATATGTGTAAGGTTACGGCGGATTGACTAATACAATTTATGTCTGAAGTATTTTTATGATAAAACTTACCGTTTTGGTGAAAATCGCAAAAACCCCATTTTTTTTACCTTTGACCTTGAATTAAAAAAAATCCATACAGAGGAAAGATGGGGAACTTTCAAATTTTATTATTAATCATATTTTAAACAATCTTACTGATTTTCAGCTTGGTGGGAATTTATGAAGCTTTATTCATATTTTTGGTCTTATTTGACCGGACTATTAAAAAGTAATAATAAAGTTAAAAAGTAATGGAGGGAGGGTAATACAACAAACGTACGTTTTTTTAAACGTATTTTTGTATTTGCTCTCAATAACTACGATAACATACACACACGATCGTTGTTATCTCGACATTATAAACGAGTAGCAGCAGCCCGCGGACTCACCCGTACTATCATCCTGTCCATTATGAACCATGTCCTGGTTCAAAAAGAAGCATTAATTCAGGGTATAAGCTACTTCAATACCATTGATTAATTTTACAATTGAAAATTATTGTCAATTACTTGGGGACAAGGTATTCCTCTTGGTAACGAATGCTGCCACCGTCTCAACCAAAAGTAAAGTGCCATCGTCCAAAGCAAAAGGTAAACTCAAAGTGAGCTCCCCCGAGCCTCGCTTGTCCATGCGCTCTCGCTAGCGCCTCTGCCGGATGGTATGCCAAATTCGCTCGCTGATTGGTCGCAACGACCGATCATCGAGCCGCCTCAACAACATCCGGTACCAGCGTTATACCAGTGATGGTGCCACTTCCACCACTAGTCCACCAAAACTAGGCTAGTGGCGTTTAACTTAATATTTTATGTTTAAACAAACTTAATTTTAATTTAACTAAATAATCTGATCCATAAAAACTATGCGCCGGAAGTGCCGATAGAATGTCGAAACGTCAACTGTCAGCCGTCTGCTGCCATCTGTCATTGTCAGTTCTGTTTCTTGCCACTCTAAAAATATCGACTCGCCTACATATAAATAAAACTGAAATGTTGTTCGTTTGTAAGTTTGTACTTGACAACAGCAGAGCTGGGACAATTTTAGCAAAAATGAAAGTCCTTATTTGTATGGTAGTAGGTATCGTACATATAGATCGTTGTTCGTATGAACTGAAACAGAAGAGGACACGTGTGTCAGCTCACTTAGTTTATAATACGAGAGTGATGATTATATGTACCGTGTGATGTGCGCACTCCGACAGCGCAGGGATCTGACGAGTGAGAGGCCGACACAGGCTGGAGTGGTCCGGCTCGAGGGCACTCGACCCGCAGGCTGGTTGGAGGGCCTTCCGACCGCCGCATGGAGAGGTTGCCGACCTGCCGCCGACAGCTGACCCGACCGCTCTGTGCTGGCTACGACCTGTGTCTCCGGTATAAACCAGCCTCTTTTTATCCAAAAGAAACAAGACAATCAGTTTCTTTTGTCATCATCATAATCAGAATATGTTAGTTCCCTGCTGGACAAAGGCCTTTCGGAATCGAAAGGAGCGTGCTCAAATTTATAAAATTCTCAATCGTATCATACATCGTAATGCATGGAATGGAGGGCGATGTTCAGAGAAGCGCACAGTGTCTCCGCACTCAACGAACGTGGTGGTGGGTTGTTTGAGGGGGGAGGGGGGTAGAGTTCACAGAATAACTTTTGTCACCAAAATGTGCTGCCGAAATATTTTATGCCGAAAAACGGTTAGACGTAAACAGGTTATTTGAGAGCATAATTCTTAGAATAGAAAAATTGGTACAAGAAGCAAAGAAGCTCAATCATAGGGCTTCGCGGGACTTTTCAAACAAATTTCCCGATTCGGTTCAAAAGAAAATGTTATTGTTAGTCAGTTTATTGCCCTAACTCAGAACGACACGAGTCAATTTTATTAATAAACATGTAGAAGTAAACTTTATACCCCGATCGTGAAATATATCCCGGAACTAAAATTAATATCGTTTCCGCTCTCCACTGTACATACGAGTATGTATGTATATCCACACACAAACAGTTTCTCAAGTTGTCCACGTTCCTTCGTTCTCGTGTTCCCTTCAGAGTGTCCGCAACGAACCAGGTTCGACATTTTAATTAAATACTTCTTTAGAGGGAATCCGACAAACGGAGCAAATTAGTGCTGAGTAGTCCAGACTAGACCGGCGTCCTGACGAGGCGAAGGAAGGAGAGGGGAGGCGAGACGGTCGTGCTGAGCGTGGTCTGGTCTCGACGACGTCCTGAGCGGGCGAGGCGAGGCGAGGTAAGAAGAGGCGAGGCGAGACGGCACGTTCAAATTGAACGGTTGCGATTTATTTAAGCTGTAAGTCATTAGGGCGGCGGCGGGACGGCGGCGGGGCGGGGGCGGGGCGGGCGCAGAATGGAGCTCTTTACTGCGACTAATTCGCTCAATGAAACAATTCCACTCCGCAGTAAGTTGTGTCACAGCGCAGAACCAGTACCACAACTTGCTGCTTATTTATTTATTTATTTACGGAAAACAAACAGCTTAAGCAATGTAAAACATAGCAATAAAAATAGGAACAAACAAGCCTTAAAAGTTTTCATAAGTAAAAGAGAGTTACAGTCCAGTTCCATGACTGTTGAAATAACAAATAATATAACTATCAAACAGTATCTACATATAAATAACTTAAAAATATATATATATGTATATATATATATATATATATATATATATATATATATATATATTTAGTCAAAAGTTGTAAAATGAAAGCCATATCAGTCTAATAATGAAAAAATAAATACAGTTTATAAATGTATATATAAATAAAATAAAAGTCATGACGGTCAATCAGAAGAAAAAAAAGCTGAAAATGCACAATTTTTGTTGAAGTTTTGTCCCGCTGTAAACAAGCCCACATCCGTGGAATAATTACAATTAAAGTTGTTACATACTCTGATAAAGTAAGAATTTTGTGTATAATTGGTCACACATGAATCCACATGAAGTACGAGATAATTCCGTCTGGTCACAGCACGAGTAGGTATTCGGAATTTTATCTTTGACAGAAGATCGCTACAATCAATTTTGTTGGAAATAGGGTTGTGGAGGAAGGTCAGATCAGCTACCTCCCGTCGCTGCGACAAAGGAAGGAGATGATGGTGCTTACAATTTTCGCTATTATCCCCAAAATTCAACCTATGCCTGAAATTTACGCAACGGAGAAACTTCCTCTGAATCTTCTCTATACAATCCTTGTAATGTTCGTAGCGAGGGTTCCACACTTGAGATGCATACTCTAATTGACTCCTCACCAAAGAGCAATACAAGATCTTAAGGGACTTTACCGTTTTGAAGTGTTTAGTAATTCGGAATATAAACCCAGAATCTTCATTGCTTTAGATGTTATGCTCTCGACATGCTTATCTAATAGAAGTTTCGAGTCCAGGATAACGCCAAGATCCCTAACGTGATCAGTACGCTGCAGCGATTGCTGGTTCAACTTATAATTGAAATGGAAAGCGTTATGGGACCTGCTGAAATTGATACAATTACATTTAGATACATTGAGGTCAAGTTTGTTTTTGTTACAATAAACCTGCAGTCGATCAAGGTCCTGCTGGAGTAGGCAGTCGCTCTTTGAGTAAATTTTTTTATACACTTTCATATCGTCCGCAAATAATAAAAACTTTGAGTTCATAAAACAAGCTCTGATATCGTTAATAAATAGGATAAATAACAGTAGTCCCAAAATGGATCCTTGAGGGACACCAGATGGTATAGTGGAATATGGCGAATGCTAGGAGAACCCATTTAGAACCACCGTTTGGCAACGACTTTTTACATAGGAACTGAACCAACGGAGAAGGTCACCGCGAATGCCTGCCGCCTGTTTACACAGTTGGTTCCACCACCGTTACCAGCCTCTATATTAGCATAGCATAGCTCCAGCTCTCATCTAATATCCATCAAAACATACTAAACTACCAGTGTAGGTAGGTACCTACCAGTAGGTACAGATAAAAGACAGAAAACTAAAATAATCTTGCGCAAGCCCTAAAAGACATATTGTTAGCAAAATGTTACTACAGCCTAAACGAGTATTTAGAAGACAAATCAATTATCTATTATAGAATAAATCGATCCGCTCCGCACTTTATTGCCATACACAATAAGGTTCATTATATGATACCTACCTCAAACATGCAACCTAACATTTGTATGTGAATTTCATAATGTGCAAACAATGATAGAGTATTGTGTGTGTGTGTGTGGACACCGTCAACTACGACAACTCGTTTCTATTCTTCCTTGTTCTGTTTGTGTAAGCTGTTGTCGCAGCCTGGTTCTATCACAGCTGCTGCTGCCGCACACCGTCACACGAGATCCTAGAACAATACTATGTGGTCTCTATACTTGTGTCTCTCTAATAGTAACTTCAATTATTTGTTTTTTGCATATGTTAACTAAAATCAGTTGCACTTCGAACTATTTTGAATTGGTCAGTTTTGTATAAATTGTACATGGACAGCTGTGACGGACTCACCGGACTCAGCTCATGACGGACTCACCACTCCGACGAGCTGAGTCCATGTTCCAATAAATCAATATAAATCGAGAAGGGTAATTTCGCTCGCTACGTTCGTATGTTTTTGCGTGTAAACGTCTCATGGCACAACTTTGACAATTGTTGACAATAATTTTTGATGATGGTGTATTGGCGTGCCTTACGTTTCACCCCCAACCGCCTGGTGTTAAGCAATGATGCGGTCTACGATAGAGCACGCTTGCCTAGAAGAAACCGATTCACTCGTGATTTGAAGACACCCAGAGAGTAATTATAGGGGAAAACACATTCCGATAGCACATTCCACAGTCAGCGCTTGTATTGTGCGAACTGTTACACTAATGACGAAATACCGACACCGTTTTCTGGTTGATATTCTGAAAACCCGAATGAAGCGGTTTGATTCAAACTCTTTTAGTATTTGAATACTAAAAGAGAATCAAACGCTTTATATGGGATTACAAATCATAAAATGATGTCGGTTTTTAGTTTCCTTCATACTATGGAAGCCTTTAAAAAACGTTTTCACGTTAAAAAAACAAGCATGAAATAGGGTTCGGTAGATACCTAAATAATTCCCTCTCTGATACAGTTAGAAACGTAGAGACGAGAGGTTCCGTATGTAGTGATACCGACGTGTAATGGAGCTGAAACTGTACCGAGATCGATCTCCGAGCAGACTCAGGGCTGAGCTCCGGCTCATCGGCCTCGGAGACAACACATACTAACTCAGAGTATACACACACATACGAACTGAGTGTGTGTCTTTCCAACACGACACCCGACTCAACCTCCTAGCACAGATTAAACAGAGGCGAGGGGTATCCACTTTATATCTACAACTAGATTACAAGAAACCCTTCTCTGTGTTTATACCTGTACTGTACCAAACGAACAGATAAAAACCTCATCAAGTAAACTTGAATGAGTTGTAAGTGCATGCAGATCTAACAAATATAACACTAAGCGGAGTGGATCTATTCTACAACAAACTCTTGTTATAAAGTTGCATTTGAAGCAATATACGTATATTAGTAGGTGATAGAAAGCCGAGCTCGCTGAGCAGCGTCGTGTTACCAACAAGGAGCGACGCAGCAGTTCCGCAATGAAAATATCGATATGATCGTCTCCTACCCACTACCCCCCCCCCCCACCCCCTGGACCCGCGCGCCCCTCCCCCGCGGGCCCCGCTCTACGCCTTATCGGCGCGCCGAGTCGGGGATTGCAAGGATTAGCCTGTCGCCTCACCACGCAGCGGGACCTCTCCTCTATACTCCTAGGTATAGAGTCGATAATAGGGAAGCTATATTACAGAATACAATCACAATCGTCGCTGTTTGTCGAAGTATTCTGAATTCAAATAATCAAGTTCCGTACTCAGCAAGTAGTCGGTAGAGTTGGTCCGGCTGCCACTCTCATGTTGTCACCTCACGGTGTGTTCCGGCACCACCACTTGAGAGCCAGTTCTCATTCCAGACTGGGGATGTTAACAATGTTCCTCTACACCATCAGGTGAACTGTGACCTATTTGTCGACCACAGAGAAGGAAGCGGATACACGCGGCGAAACACTCGATTGTACATAAAATATTTAAACACACTAACATTAAACTTTTATACAAAGTTTGTGTGTAAGAGTGTCGCTCCATGATCACTCAACTTCAGAACGGCTGCATGGATCTGGATAAAATTTGGTACGAAGATAGCATAAAATGTAAATGTACACAATAGTCAATAAGTAATTTATCTCAGAATAAGTAACTGTTCCTGTGGGAGAGCACACAGACACAGGCGGGTACACCCGCGGTGCGCTGCTAGTCGCTAGTCGTTATTGTATTTTGCTGGCCATTACTAATTGTTCGCACCACTTGTTCCGTACACAGAGAATCCTATTTGTAAGCCTGTCTATCTTACAAATACCGGTTCTATCTGTTAGATAGCCAGTTATCAACTGGCTATCCCAGTAGGTATAATTATGTTACGGCGAATTAATTAAGAAATAATAATTTATTATATTAAAAAGTAACAATATAGGAGAGGGGGAGGGGAAGTAAGATAATAATTATAAGAATATAATTTAGGTTATGTATCTCGATAGAATATAAGACACATACGTTTGTGTATCGTACAGTGTATATATGAACGGTGATACTAGTATACAGTGTATATATGAATGGTGATACTGGTATACAGTGTATATATGAACGGTGATACTAGTATACAGTGTATATATGAACGGTGATACTAGTATACAGTGTATATATGAACGGTGATACTAGTATACAGTGTATATATGAACGGTGATACTAGTATACAGTGTATATATGAACGGTGATACTAGTATACAGTGTATATATGAACGGTGATACTAGTATACAGTGTATATATGAACGGTGATACTAGTATACTGTGTATATATGAACGGTGATACTAGTATACAGTGTATATATGAACGGTGATACTAGTATACAGTGTATATATGAACGGTGATACTAGTATACAGTGTATATATGAACGGTGATACTAGTATACTGTGTATATATGAACGGTGATACTAGTATACTGTGTATATATGAACGGTGATACTAGTATACAGTGTATATATGAACGGTGATACTAGTATACAGTGTATATATGAACGGTGATACTAGTATACTGTGTATATATGAACGGTGATACTAGTATACAGTGTATATATGAACGGTGATACTAGTATACAGTGTATATATGAACGGTGATACTAGTATACAGTGTATATATGAACGTTGATACTAGTATACAGTGTATATATGAACGGTGATACTAGTATACAGTGTATATATGAACGGTGATACTAGTATACAGTGTATATATGAACGGTGATACTAGTATACAGTGTATATATGAACGGTGATACTAGTATACAGTGTATATATGAACGGTGATACTAGTATACAGTGTATATATGAACGGTGATACTAGTATACAGTGTATATATGAACGTTGATACTAGTATACAGTGTATATATGAACGGTGATACTAGTATACTGTGTATATATGAACGGTGATACTATTATACAGTGTATATATGAACGGTGATACTAGTATACAGTGTATATATGAACGGTGATACTAGTATACAGTGTATATATGAACGTTGATACTAGTATACAGTGTATATATGAACGGTGATACTAGTATACAGTGTATATATGAACGGTGATACTAGTATACAGTGTATATATGAACGGTGATACTAGTATACAGTGTATATATGAACGTTGATACTAGTATACAGTGTATATATGAACGTTGATACTAGTATACAGTGTATATATGAACGGTGATACTAGTATACAGTGTATATATGAACGTTGATACTAGTATACAGTGTATATATGAACGTTGATACTAGTATACAGTGTATATATGAACGGTGATACTAGTATACAGTGTATATATGAACGGTGATACTAGTATACAGTGTATATATGAACGGTGATACGATACTAGGAATACGAATAAACAACTAACAACCAACTTAATAAAATAATGTTTGTTTCAGGTTAAGCTAAATTATCATTATTAACAAATTTCTATACTAATTACATATGAATTACTAATTATCCCAAATTCATTATTATGCTTAAAGAGACGTAAAAGCGGAATTAATATTCGTCAATAAAACACTTTAGTATAATTATAGATATGATTTGACGAATATTAATTCCGCTTTGACGTCTCTTTAAGCATAATAATGAATTTGGGATAATTAGTAATTCATATGTAATTAGTATAGAAATTTGTTAATAATGATAATTTAGCTTAACCTGAAACAAACATTAATTACTTAAAAGAGAAAATTAACCTATTATTTAATATTTTTTGTTTATGATACAATTTTCAATTTTAA
Organism: Agriopis leucophaearia; assembly: GCA_949125355.1. NCBI lineage: Eukaryota > Metazoa > Arthropoda > Insecta > Lepidoptera > Geometridae > Agriopis > Agriopis leucophaearia. The sequence goes on along the minus strand of OX421287.1, from coordinate 10,330,796 downwards.
TCTGAAATTATTTATACCTGTTTCTAATCAGTAATATAATGATATACATTATTGAAAAATATTAAAAACTTTCAGCAATTAATTTACAATGTCTATAAATATTAATTAACTTATATGTAAATGAAATAAACAATACTAATTATACCCGTTCCCTTAGTACGTATTGTACGGACACTGACACGCGTGTTTCACCACACAACTCGAACCTCGACACCACAGAATACAGGGTAAACTCTGTCGCTAGGTATTGTGATACATATGTGATTGAACATTCTTATTCATGTCAACGCGTCGAACTCCGCGTCACAGTTGCTAGGGGTTTATATGGGTGCAAGTGGCTACAACAAATTTATTACAAAAATGCCTTGATAGACGTTCAAAAAAATATTGTATGGGCTCGTCACTCGTCGTCGTGGGCTCGTCCTCACTACACCAACAATATTGTTTTGTACAAAATAATAGAAAACATACAAAAACAAATAAACACTAACCACGTCGCAAATCAATCACTCGGCGCCGACTCGCTCCAGCACCTCCTCCAGTAGCTCGCGCCGGCAGCTCGCGCCAGCAGCTCGCACTCTATAGTGAAGGGAAAAGAACAATCGACGCGTGTTGTAGACACGCCGTGATTTATATTACCCACTTAACGATAAGTACGCGGGGGACATTCAGGGTGACACACAGGGGTGACACAGGCGGCGCGGGACGGCCGGGTGCGGGGGAAGGGTTCCACAGAGGATCATTTAGGATAATTCGCGAAGGATTTAGAGATAATGCACTCGACAATACTGATTTGAGTGTTCCTCCGACGTGGAGTGTTTTAGAGGGATCAAGTGAAGCTATAAAACGAGGAGAGCTCCGGAGTAGTGATTAAAGCGCGGTTTATAGCCAGCTCTCGATCCAGGGAGCGGGCGCTGTTCAACCAATTAGTCGCCTAATGGTTCAATAATGAAGTCACGTGAGTCAGAACAGAAGCCGTACATTCTATAAACACTGCGAGTGCGTTTTTTCTCGTTTGTCGTCGACCTTCTCGTGTAGATGTTTAGCTGTTTTAATAAACGAAAGCTTAATATTATTGAACAAGAGAACCCTCAGTGTCATGTACACTGGTCAGTGAGGAGATGAGCGAGCTGGTCGCCGCCTGATGGCGTGCGCCGCGCTGGCTTGTACAGTCAACAGTGCAAGCTGCACTGGATTGTTCTCGTTATATCCCCGTTATACAGGTTTTTTATAGAACGCATAAGTTTTTATCGCACAATCAGTACCTTTATTAAAATATTTTTTTAATTCAGGATCCCCACGTTAAGACGAGCGGTTACATGAGTCCGGCCACATAATTATATAATAGTACAAGGTCCAGTAACTGATAGAGGAGGGTGGGTGAGGGACGCAGAGCGGTGCGCACGCGTTCAAGTTATCAAGACAATTTGACATTTTGTTCTAAATAGGATAACATAAAAAACGCATTTTTTTTTATGACTTTATGACATAATTTATTATGCAAAATTTGCGCACTCCGAAAAAAAGTACCCTTATATTACCTATAATTGTTTAAATCAGACGTTACTTGCGGAAATCGATCTTCAAAACTGTTTTATAAACAGCCCCCTGTATAATGTAGTAATATTTGAAGAACACCAGAATGTGTGAATGTCGACCTGCAGGTGAAGGCTCAGAGCCGCGGTGAGGCGAAGTTTCTGTTCCAGAGACGATCGGAAAAGTCCCACTCGTGCTCGCTAGGGCTCCCCGCGCCGTACTAATAGTCCGCCACCAACAGAACACATAATCCGGTTGTCCTTGGACAAGGACTTCCGGTTTCTAATACAATGAGAGAAGCAGTCGGATTGTGTTTAGACCATCAACGGTCTACGAGTACAACAGAACTGTTTTTGTATAATAGGTCAAGTAAGTGTTACTTAGCTTGTATAATAAAGGCACTTCCCAGGAACTAAAATAAACAAGAAAACAACATCTAAATTAATTATAACAATATTAGTTACTCCTCACCCGCGTGGACATTTCCTCAGGGAACTTTTTCAGGGACAAAAAGTATCCAATGTCATTCTTTTTATGCAATAAATCACGTCGATCCGTTGCTCTGTTCTCACATGATATAGGAACCATTATATCACAGTGCCCGAAGACAAATGTCATTAACCAGTATGTGTTGCCAGTGATACATACGCGTATGGTACGGTGAAGTGGTTCTTAACGAGTCGCACAGCGGGCAATGGAGAGAGCTATGCTCAGAGTTTCTTTGCGCGATAAAATCCGGAACGTGGATATTCGCCGAATAGCTAGAGTCACCGACATAGCTATTAAAATCTGCAAGTTGAAGTGGTAATGGGCAGGCCACATCGCTCGAACAACCGATAACCGATGGGGAAGAAAGGTTCTTGAGTGGAGACCACGAACCGGAAGACGCAGTGTGTAGGTAGGCCTCCCACTGGATGGACCGACGACATTATGAGAGTCGCGGGCATTAATGGTTTCAGTAGTTGGGCAGTTTGTGTCACTTTGTCATCAAACATGAAAAATATACCTACATTATGTTGTTAGATCCTAACATGAAACTTAAATTTTTCAGTACTTACAGCTAGTGCGAATTAAAATGACTTAAATTTTACCTAAAACTCCAAGTTTGAACTAATTACAAATTATAGAGTAAAAAAGCAATGTCCAATTGCTTTTTAATTGGCTTTTATTATTGTTAATGCATTGCTCCACCATTTGTGAACCGATTTACGTGATTATTGTTTGTACAATGTAGAGGTCAATTTAGAGGTGGTCGCACAAAATATTCCTTGAATTCGGCTCAGTGGTATTGAACCAATACCAAAAACATTAGTAATTTAGTTTGAGTGCTTGTTGATTTGGTAATATCAATATATTTTTTTCGAGCTCGCTGGACCAAGCCAAGCCCGAGCGCGTCAAAAGCCAAGCACGTCACATCACTTCGTGCCTCATGTACCTACCTACTGTAGCACTTCGCTATATTCCCGATTAAAATATCCAAGTATGGATATATCAACTATCCCAGTCGATCTACTACTACAACCAGAGTTACAGATAATATCGCAGACAGATAATGTCCGAGTCGTGGATCTAATATAAAAGCTTCTCAATGTCAACGAGCCTCTCGAGATTTCTTCAAAAGAATACAATTACTTCTATCTGTGATATCGACACTGTATTCTATCTGTGATATCGACACTGTATTCTATCTGTGATATCGACACTGTATTCTATCTGTGATATCGACACTGTATTCTATCTGTGATATCGACACTGTATTCTATCTGTGATATCGACACTGTATTCTATCTGTGATATCGACACTGTATTCTATCTGTGATATCGACACTGTATTCTATCTGTGATATCGACACTGTATTCTATCTGTGATATCGACACTGTATTCTATCTGTGATATCGACACTGTATTCTATCTGTGATATCGACACTGTATTCTATCTGTGATATCGACACTGTATTCTATCTGTGATATCGACACTGTATTCTATCTGTGATATCGACACTGTATTCCTAATCAATTGTAGTTCAGTCTATGTTTCATTCAGGAGCTAAGAATATATCGCGGCGCTTGTACTTTTGTATTTACGACAAACAAACAAAACGTTATTATAATTATGTAACTCATAGCTCCACCAGGGTGCTCATTGTCCGTATCGGGGTGTCGTCGAACACACACAAAAATGCGTTAAATCGTCCAAGATATAATTGCGAAAAAAGTTCTTTATCTACAATACGTGACATTTTAATATTACAAGCTGCGCGCCACGGTTTCACCCGCGTGGTGATGATGATGAAAATTAGCTTAAGTTACTTCTTACAACATCAGATATTTGCCAGAGAAAGTCTCGTCAAAATCGGTCCGGCCGTTTGGGAGTTCAAAGAGATTTTACCTTAATTTCATTTAATTTTGATACTTATTATCTTTTGTGAAAGGAATTTTCATCGAACAATTTTAATCGACAAAAGTTTTTTAGAAGACGATGCTGACTTGATTTTGATCGCGACGAGACATTTATAAAAGGTTCTGTAAAGCTCATGTGATATAGTTCTCCTGAGAAGGTCGCGACACAGCAGCGCACAGATCTCCAACACTCAACCAGGGATTACTGTCGTTCATACATTCACTTACTCATTCGTTAACTTGCTCGCTGGTAGGGTTGCCCAAATACAAGACCAAGGCGATACTGACCCAGTCTTGATTTCGCATCTGTCTTCAACTTTGTCTCGGTAATGCAAACTCACTTTTGGTTTTGGTTTCAGGTTTACTGCAAGAGTCTTGGAATAATTTACTGATAATAATTATCATAGTATATATTCTTATAAAACTGTCCAAAAAAGTATAAGTAGGTCGATAAGGATAAAATCACTGAAACAAAATAAGCTACATTAATATAATTAAAGCAATAAATATAAATAATAACAACAACGCTAAGGTTTGAAGTAGAGTATTCAAACATGAACATGAGACAAGACACTCTCACAAACACAATCTGTTCAATTATAGCTGAGTCTGTCTTGGTCACGTTACAAACAGGTAGTGTCACTACTTTACTCACTTACTTCCTATTACATTGACTCCTACTGAGCCGTGGCCTCTCTTCATATTCCATGCAGTCTCCTGCGACAGGATGACTTGGAGCTCGCACCATCACGACTAAGTCTCTCCTTTACGACGCTCAAATGCCGTTTTTTTATGTTACTGGGTGACAAGACGAGCGAAGTCGCTCGCCTGATGGCTCTTCACGCTTGCCTATAACAGCTCAACGCCACTCAGAATTTTGAACTTCAACAGTTCAAAACCTTGGATGGCAATGCACTGCGCTCGTCACCCCGAGATATAAGATGTCAAATCTCTGTGTACCCTGTAATTTCGCTGGAAACATTTCCCTTCAATCCGGAACACAGTAATGTTAGCACACTACTGCTTGGCAGTTTAATAACTGGCAAAGGTGTGGTACTTCCCCAGGTGGACCCCTGCAAAAGAGTCCTACCACTACAAAAAGCCGTAAGCTGAGTAAAATCAAGCACATGAGGTATTCCCGAAGTAGTCTTGGTTTTGTTCTAATATGTAATTGAGCGAGCGGCCGGGATGTAACTAAGCGCAGCACTAGCGCGGGATGAGCGAGCGGCCGGGATGTAACTAAGCGCAGCACTAGCGCGGGATGAGCGAGCGGCCGGGATGGTGCGTTGGTTTCGCGCTCGAGTGCTCTTCAATTAGTCGCATTGTGTGTTTAAGGAAACGATTTATATTGCTCTTGAAGGGTTTATAATGGTGGTTCAGTACAGGGGTGCCTCCTTCGCTACCTCTCAGAGCACGCTTCGAATGATACACAACTAATGTAAATTGAACAGTTACTAACAGTACGCGTTCTGCTCTGGCGCAGGCGCTGCGACTCACAACAGAACCTGACTTCATAATTATCAATTTAAAAAACCGACTTCAAAATGAGTAAATATACGCATTTTCGTTTACTTGGATGACTTATTTTTTTCAGTTATTAAAGCCACAAGGTACTTAACCGATTTTGAATGAAATTTATATGAAACTACCTGAAATATAGGCCAAACAAAAAAGAAAATCACAAAAATCTATTTATAACTGGCGGTGAAATCGGTGAACATACATTAAAAAAATCCTTGCCTTTTTATAATTGAAAAAAATAATTACATTCGTCATTAAATAATGTGATAAAAAAATAACCTCGTTCAAACAAAAAAACATTCCTGGAATAAAGTTGTAATAAAAATATATTTTTTCTAGCAATATGATTGTGCACTACGTAGCCATCGTCAAAATCATTGTTATCATGTAATAATCTTATATTGTACTAGATATTAACTCGTCTTATTGCGTTTCTTTTACTTATAAAAAATATGAAACACCGCTGGCTCTAACAATATATTGTATGGTCTGTGGTCTAAAAGCATCACATTTTGCTCGAGAAAGATTTTTTTAAATTCGTCCTCTGAAGGAGTTAACAGTTATTTCTTATTTAAGTGCTGGAGAATCCCACCGGGTGCGGCTGCGGGCACACTGCTCGTGTCTCAATAGTTGAGATCAGCAGCCGGGCGACCTCTGTTAGTTATTACAAGTAAGAGCAGTGAACATGTCGTCACAGCCCTACAGCCGCCCGCATCTCGGCAGCCCTTCATCCTCTACATATCTATTATAGAGCACTCGTTTAACTTCACCGACTTATATCTACAGTAGAGTTGGGGGAGACACCATCCTAGTTTTTCAATTAAACTGAAAGTGTTCAGTGGAATGTTGAAGCTCCATCATTTAGCCAACTGTAGAGTTAAGTTGGTCGATCTGTACGTTAGCTAACGTGTCTACTAGGTATGTAGACATGTTTGTTTGTATTGTCAGCAGTTCTGACACGGCACATGTGAAACACTCGTTGTTTCACATGTGCCGTGTCAGAACTGCGTTCAACATGCTCGTCACATGTCAATGTTCGACAGGTCTGTGATGTTAGTTAGTTTTACTGTTTCATTTTATAATAAAAATAATTTCCAGGTCCATCATCATGATGTCTAATTTGATCAAAATCGGAACAGAGGAAGAAGCATATTATAATATATATTCTAATCATAATAATATTGATAACAGCTGGTGTAATTTCATAAATATTCAACTAGCAAGCAAGCCGTACCCGTAGCTTTACCTAGTTATTGTGCGAACCGCTAGACTGTGGAATGTGCTGCCTAAATGGTTACGATCTTAGTGTCTTCTAAGTAAGCATGCTTCATTGTTTAACGTCAGCCGGGGTGGCGGTCGAACGCAAGCCTATTTATAAAAAACACATTAATGTCTATTTTTATAGAAGAAAATCGCCAAGTCAATTATAACTACACCTGGTTTTCATGGAAAAACTTGTATCGTAAAAGAAATAGTTGCAGCGTAATTGGATTAGTTTCGATGGAAGCGTTTAACTATAATAACATCCCCCCCCTCCCCCCACCCCCACCCCTGATCCAGTAAGTTAGGATCGCGTGCGGAACTGTACACTTCCGGCCACGAGACCTCGACTCACTCGAACCAAACACTACTTCACAATTTGTCAGTCGACCACTTGTTTTGTTGACCGATAACACATACAGGTATACTTGTATACAGGGTTACGCTTATACCCTGTACTATGCCGAGAAGAGGTTATTGTACCTTCTCATCATTACGAACAACTTATACTATAGTACCAACCCTGAAATTGCGGCAGAAGCTTCGATAAACCGCCACTTTGTAAAAAGGCGTTTTTCTTCAGCTTTTCGAATGAAGGCATTATTTTTAAAACGTTATTATGCGGGCTAATGTATTCATAGGTCGAGGTTAAAAACGCTTTGCTCCCCCTCTGCCTCATCCCTCCCAAAGGCGGGGGAGGAGGTGCTCCCGGAGGAGGCTCATCAATATTAAAGCAGGAGTGAAAACAACAATTTGTTGATTACGATATTATACAAAATAATGGTTATTCAGTGGGCGCGGGACGCCGCGGCCGCCTGCGCCGGCGCCGGCGCCATGCTCTCTGCTCTCTACACTGAGATACAGTAACGCAGTGTTTCAACTGGCTCCACGCAACTGACTCCGACAGCATCAGTAGTGGACGTGTGCGCTGCTACTGTATCATCAACGTGAAGCTTTAAGACATTCCTACTCTCTACTCTAATTGAAACTCAGTAGGTATCTCTTCTCTATCTCTACATAGTATAAAATAAAGTTGCTTTCCGGCCTGACTCTCTGTAAATCCGCTAATTTTTCCCAAACAACGCAACTGATTTTGATGTGGTTTTCACCATCACTTACATCATCTTTCATGGAAGGTTTATATAATTATGTTATGTACCTACCTTACACCCGTGCGAAGCTGGGCCGGGTCGCTAGTGTACCGGGTCGTTTAGTTAAGCATGTTCTGTTTAGAAGGGCGAATACATGATCCACGTCGGACGACGTCATTATGCGACCTCGAAGCGAACGTTCACTATGTACAGATTTTACAAAGAAACAATTTAGAAGATGAACTCAAAGTAACGCCTGATTCAATCCACTATCAATTATCCACGTGTTTTCTATTTAAACATATTATGTATCTAAGTGTTCATGTGTATGTATATGCAGTTTTGTGAAACATTCCATAAAAAAACACTCACACAGCAGAAGCAAGCCATTCCATTGTGTTGCTATTCTAATTAAGAAAGCTGAGGTAACACGCTTGATGCGACTGAATGATGATGGGGAAACAACTCTGCCTTCTGAGCAAGACGTACCGGGTTCGATTCCTATCATGTTGCACCTGGTTCAAGTGGTTGCCCAGTGAGAGTTACCAGCTCGCCCCGGCCGGAGCTCCCCTACTGTCGCTGGGCCGCAGAGAGACGCGCACCGCGGGCTCCGTCCAACAGCGACCAGTTATTCATCTCTCGCGAGTCTCGGATACATTTTATCGTCGATTTCCGTTTTATCGCGCGTTTATTGTCGAACGAGCAGATACCGACCTGTCCTTACTGCATTTAAAGTAATAAAGTACTGTATTTATAACAGTAAACTAGTATGTATTAATGTTCCGTCGGGAGTTATCGCGTATCATTATTATTCAGATAAAATAGCCTATTGACATCGGGTGCTCGGGACGGGGACGGGGACGGGGACGGGGACGGGGACGGGGACGGGGAGCTCACCTCAGGGGTGGCTAATAAACTTCTGAGATAATATAAGCGTTTAAAGTTTTTGTTCAGAACAGGGAAAGGATGTTCTGTCCCTTTCTCACAAGGTAACTGTCAGTAATCAGTATGTTGTAGTTACATGTGACGTCATTCGTAAGTATAGTGCGTTCTTTTCCTAACAATTCATTAAAATGCATATATCTGCCTTAAATTTAAACACATTTCTTTTTAGTTTTTGGTTCAGCTCTATTTAGAGCTCAGCTTTATAACAGACTTGAAAACGGAGAAGTTCTCGAATTTCATAACAATAATAGCGATGTCATTAAAGTAACAGAAATTGTATATTTTACTAATTATTTGAAGACTTTTTTATAGATCATTATTAATAAAACATAAACAGTTAGATCACATTAAAAACCGACATCAAAAGTATACTAAAAACTAAATAAATGTCAATTAAATGTTAGGTTTGCCCTCGATATCCCTGGGATCCCATCATCAGATCTTAGCTTGGTGACAATAGGACCAATTTGGAAGTATACCCTACTAACAAAAGGTTTTTTTAAGTCGATGGACGGTTGGCGGAAATATCGGTGAAAATACATTTAAAAAAACAGTGGAATATAAAACCGTCCTCCCTTTTTCAAGTCGGTTTAAAATAATCAGCCTGGTATCGTATTGGCAGTAGTGTGCAGTGTAGTGGCAGGGAGTGACCGCGATAGACGAGCTACTGTTAGCGTTGTATCGTCAGTAATATGTAACTGATCGTAACACGACAATAATCACATCATCGTTACCTAGTAAGTACCTGTATACCTCATCCTTGTTATTGTTATAGTTTACGAGGTGTGTTGTCGGACAGTAACAGTACAACCGGATAGTAAATTGAACAGTAACAGTACAATCTGACAGTAAATCTGAATATTAAACTCAGTGAACCTCTTTACTCTCTCTGTTGTTATCTGTTTAGTGATCATCGTATTTATAAATATTCTGTGTTGCATTCAACTTTAACAACATGACGTATACGTCTGTTACAGATGATATAAGCAGTGGTGGTGGGGGGGGGGGGGGGGTGAGGGGGATACCATGATCTTTTTGGTGACCAAATAAATAATTTCTAGTTAAAAGTACGTGTGTATATTGTGAGTGCTGCTTCACTATATGTACAGTTTAGTTGTGGAAGTAGACCCTCGTGGAGGGTACGTCCTTCCACTGGTTGCTATCCTCCATGTGTGTGTCTACAGAGTACAGGTGACAAGCAGAGCCGGGTACTGTGCACTAGCTGTGTAGGAATAAATATACTAAGAAAGTAACCTAAGTATATGTGAATGTACCTACAGTGTAAACTAACTTCTAGAGAACAGTGGTAATGGATCAGCTGAAATAAATCACGAAACAAAAAATTCGCGAATTCACGATTGGTGGGCGAATTTGTAATTTTTGGTTGTTCATAAATTATGATCAGATCAATCACCCCTATCAGCTCATCATACTCTTTCCGTGTAACCCAGACAATTTTTAAAGGATTTAATTAGTTGTATACCGCGCCGAGTACCGACCGGTGACGGTGGGGGGCGCGGGACGAGGAGAGGGGGGGGGGGCACCATCGAAGTGAAAAATGTATAAAGTAATATAATTGTTGTGATCTCTTGACTCGTTCTTGTTGAAGGCACGTTTATTTCGAGCGAGCGCATTATATAGGGCGGACGCACACCGAGTATTGTTAGCTCCTTCACTGTCACTACACAATACACTTGATACACAATCATACAAGTATGATAAATGCGGAATTTTGTTATTACGTTCATGCATGGATGTAACCACTGAAGTGAGAATTTTTTTCGTGGATGTAACGTACTTAGTTTGTCGATGGTTCATGTCAGTGATGCCATTTGACGCAACACTCCACCACAATCATTAAACTGATTTGAATGAAGTGGAACCAGCTCGTAGCTTGAAATACATTCATAATATGTATTATAATTATTATTTTAGTTTTTGTCCCGGGAAAATGTGTCAATTCCTGTAGGACAGCGAGTGAAACACCAGAATACTGCTAAGCGGGCATCAGCTAGTCGTTAGTATAATTGTAAATCTTTATTTATTGTAGACATTACAAATAAAGCATTTAAATTATATTAAAAACTAGTTGATAATGTTAGCTGGAGTATTATTATATTTGAACCCCCAATAAAATAGCTGATAAACTTCAAACGGCTGAACAAATTTTCTTGAATTATAACTATAAGAACAATCTCGATCAAGTCACCCTTCAAACAAAAAAAAGATTTTTTTTATACAAAATCAGTTAAGCAGTTGTGAAGCTACTATGCAACAGACATAGCTATTAAAATTTACAAGTTGAAATGGCAACGGGCAGGCCTCTTCACTCGAAGAACTGATGACCGATGGGGAAGAAAATTTCGTGAGTGGAGATCACGAACCGGAAGACGCAGCGTAGAGATGGACCGACGACATCGTGAGAGTCGCGGGCATCCGGTGGATGCAGATGGGAGGTTGTCGTTCAGTGTGGAGGTTAAAGGGGGAGGTCTATGTTCAGCCTGTATGTGGACGTCTTTTGGCTGATGATGATGATGATGCAACAGACAGTTACACATATACATTCTTTAAACTTATAACACCCCTCTGTTTGTATCGGCAGTAAGAAAGGCGTTCCAATACACAACATCCAGATATAATAATATATATCTTGTCGATATACATACAATCAGTTGAGAGAGAGTTGTGCTCGGTGTGTCCTCGCCTTAGACATCGAGTCCCTCGAGGGCATTCAGAAATACCCAATTACCCTTTACCCTTCGGCGCGGAGCTTGCTGGGGTCCTCAGGGATGCTCGAGCGGACCTCCGAGGCCTCCAGAGGAGTCCTTCGGAATGTCATTATGATCGGTGTGTGGTGTGTTCCCTCACAGACACAGTCACGCTGCTCTAACCCACGACTCGTGTGATGCTCACACGCAAATAATATATTAAAACCTCTGAATTGTATTAATATTCAGATACTAGTGTTGTCCGCGACTCCGTACGCGTACATTTTCATATAAACTTTCAAACCATTTTCCTCCCTTTGCAAAATGCAATTCTTAGCAGATTTTTAACACTTGATAAGGAAACTACTCGTCAAACTACAGCTTTATAGATGCATAAATAGCTTTCACCACAACGTTCAAACTCCAATTTCACGCCTCAATCCGTCCCTTTTGCAAAAATCTCATAACAGTATTTTTTATAAACTGTAGACATTCAAAACAAAAGATTTTCAAACTCCATTTGCTCCTAATTCTAATGCGGCCCTTTCGCAAAATAATTTCTTAGCGGGCGTCCAGACCCCATAATGATTCTAATTGCCAAATTGCAGCGTCGTAGTTATAAAATTTTCAATTCAAAATGCATACTCCCATTTCACATCATCAATTTGTCTTTTTCGGAAATATCTGTCTTTGACGGCAGATTTTTTATCGATCAATCTGAATACTAAATTTCATCTCCCTAATATCAATAACATAGGATTTCCATATCAATTATTAACCTCTGTTTACCCTCCTTAATTCGGCTCTTTCGCAAAATAATTTCTTTGCTGACCTCTACACCCCATAAGGAATCTATTTGCCAAATTACAAAAAGTAGTTTTATAATTTACAAAACAACATAAAAAAACTTACAACAGTTTTAAACTATTAACTATAATACCAACTTTTCTCTCCCTAACATCAAAAACATAAGATTATTAAATTCGCCTTGTAATTCGGCCGTTTTGTAAATTATTCCACCTGTAAGGGTGGACAATCAGGGGTTGAATCCCGTTTATTGAACTTCCTGTGAAGTCGGTTGTAATTTTTTTGTATGTATGGCTGTTGTTTTTATTGGACGCACGCATGGCTCGTCACATCCCGTCGCTGCCGGCTCAGCGGTGGCGCGGCGGCGGCGCGGCGCGGGGAGCTGTAAGGTCGATACCGCTTCTCTCTGCTGGAAATGTGCCAAAATGCGTTCGCAAACATACTGTCATGACTAATTTTTACGTAAACATTTTAGCACAATTTGTCATGAAATGTAATGACAATATGTACCTAATGTAAGCTCCTAGTTATTTAATGAAGGAAGTAAAATAAGTTCCCTGCGGCATTACCGAGTTAATATGACATGAGATTATTTAAAAGGACTGTTAATTATAGTCATTAAAGATAGGCGAGGTATCTGTGATGCCCTGGTGTTACAGGTATACATACAATACAATAACTCTTTATTAAAAACCACATAAACAAGGATAACAATATAAACAAGGTTAGCACGCTGGCTTGTCAGTCAAGCGTTCTACGTCATTGATAAACAAGGTTAGCACGCTGGCTTGTCAGTCAAGCGTTCTACGTCATTGATAAACAAGGTTAGCACGCTGGCTTGTCAGTCAAGCGTTCTACGTCATTGATAAACAATTTATGGCTCCAAAAGTAACATCCTAATTATTATTAGTTTTTACTTAGTACTATTAAGTATTTTTAATTGAGATTTTATAATATAATATTTTATATCTGACATATACTGATCGTATAAATAAATGAGTACGAGTAAACTACAGTAATTATCTAGGCTTTTTACAGGCGGCCTTATCGCTTAAAGCGATCTCTTCCAGGCAACCGTGTTCCATAGACGACGGTGATCCAATTATATTGTATCGATAGAACTGACCGATAGTAAAAGACTTACAAAGAGGAGACCGCGAGGGCGGGAGAGACAGACACGAGGCTCTTACTTCAACATTCAATACAGTATGTGATCTACCGTATCACAATTATAGTATTATATTTATGAATAAATGACTTTGACTTTGACAATTTATAATCATAATTTACACACACACGATATGCGAAAGTCTGTATGTAAAGGTGTTTGTCCACACTCAATTCCGTAATGAGGGCTAATTGTGTAAACCGGCGGGGCGCCGCTAGTAGAGCAGAAACTTATGGCACATTTAGAACACATTTTTTTAGTTTCCGATACCTTCTGTTGTACAAGAAGTGACTCTATAGTAACTATCATTACGTTAGTATTTATTTGTAGCGGTGAGAGTCCTCTAGTTCAAGGTATACCTACCTACCTACCTACAATATAGAAACATTAACATAAATACAAAAGTTAGAGAGGAAGGGATTGTCTAGTCAGTTTGTTCGCTCTCTCGATATTACTATACAGATATACTGACTGACTTACTTTATTATCCGGCTAATTATTGTACACCCGAGAGCGTATTCAGACGTAATGTCTCTATCTTTATTATATTACATAGGCGGAGAATATTCTCCTATTATCTCGCGATGTCTTGGAATTGCTCCAGAAACCTAATTCTGCCACGCTCGAGATTATCTCGATAACTTCTTCTTTAGTTAGATATTTCATAAGAGTGAGAGTGAGCGAGATAATCTCGAATATGCCAGAATAGGGCCCTTAATTTCCACAATGTATTGGAATATGTCCCGACAGACAAAGTAGTCCGTTTGTACGGCCCGTCCAACTTATCTGTACAGCTGATCAAATGAGGGAACTGAAATGTCTCTCGACGGGGACTCAGGTGTGTTCCAACTACGACGATGGTGGCTCCCTCATTCAACTCTGTAGGAGGTAACAATAACATGGTCCCGCTGTAGAAAGGACATCTGCTCAGATCTGAGCCGCAGACCGAGCAAGACAGACGACCACACTTTATAATTATTATGTTTTGAAACTAAAACTATCACTCAAAAATAACAATATCACAATTTTTGTGCAAATTCGTGGCTTTAGCCTAAATTTCAGAAGATGTTTCAAGCTTAATAACTAACTTTGGTAATTTTCATCGGCTCCTGTGGTTTAACAATTATACAATTAAATAGTTACGTAATGAAAATATATAAGTATGATTAAAACAGAAAGCATTAGAAGTATTCCTAAACTCGAGCTGAGTTTGCACTTGAGTGAAACTGTCTACTTGCGTGGCCTACTCGTAACTCTGTGGCTCAGTCGCGCAAAACAACGTAATTGGAGGAAAATCGAGAAAACCCTTTGAGATAACCAAACTATCTCCAGGGAGCTCAGGAGTCGCGTGACACCACACCAGCAGCTCTCACTAGCTGACTCAGCTGGTTTCAACTCATTTGTACCTTCTACGTGTCATAAAAATAATATCCTTCAACTAATATCGAGAGAAAAGATATCTAGTAGAGTCTAAAGCCAGAGAAAATTAAATTATATTCAGTAATGTAAAGGTCTGCCCGCCGAGTTTCAACAAGGGTGTCTACAACCTACACACACCGCTAGTGCAGGCGGCGGTTTCTGCTTACCATCAGGCGGACCGCGAGCTAGATTGCTGCTCTTAAAAAAACATATCAACACTCATATTATAATGAGGTAAAGTTTGTGGTTATTTCAGAAACTTCTGATATTTTTTTTCAATTAGATGTGTTTGGTTCTTCACAACGTGGACAAATGCAGGCAAAAGGTCTACAAATGGTAAAAATTTTATGTTTCTTGCTATCATACTTCAGAATTTTAAAGGAATATTGGGTTAAATTTTCAAGATATTATCATTAGCGGTTTGGGGCGCATTGATACCTAAATATTCACCCCCCCCCCTGTCACAAATATTCCCCTTTAGTTCACTTTCAGTTTCCATGTAAAGTGGCGTACTGGTATGGTTCCACTGTGTCAGCGCGCGGTCGAGGGTAATGAGCTAGAGTGGCAAGTTGCGACCCCTTCCCTTGCATTCTAACTTTTAATAAGTTTTTTACATCGGTCTCGGTGAATCAGCGGATGCTTAGCTTAATGCCCTCGCAGACGACTTCCTCAGCTTCTTTATGACCATTTCAAACTTTCTACAAGTTGTGAAAGAATTAATTTGTAAAAGTGACGTTGTGACGCGATGGGAAGTGAAGTGTCGCCGGGGAACCACTCGGCTCGGGACGGGTGCTCTCGTGGGAAACGTGGTTTTCAATGATACACTTTTCTGATATTTCTTTTTAAGTATTTTTTTTTCTTCCCTCTCGAATGAAACCAAAGACCGCGCGAAAAAACTGAAAAATCTTTAGTACTTGTCTCATAGAATTTAGTCAAAAAAGTGTGTAACAATGACTGTATCCAACACGAATGGCTACATAATCATTAAGCTAGAAACAAGCTAGCCAGTCTAGTCTGCTAGTCTGTGAAACAACGTGTGTGTAGCTGATGAATGGGTGTTCCCCGATAGTAACATGTGTATATGTGTGTGTTCAAGTCGTGAGTGAATCAGTTTGTTGTAGTTGTGCGTGCTCCATCGTCACCGCATCAGACAAGGTGGCGCTCAAACGCAAGCTTCTTATCATGTCACACTAATATCATATATGTGAAAGTTTGAATGTATGGATGGATGGATGTTTGTTACTTAATAACGCAGAAACGGCTGAATGGATTTGGATGAAATTTGGAATATACATTGCTTGTGTCCTGGATTAACACAAAGGCTACTTTACATCATCGTCATCGATTTTCATCACCACGCGAGTTAAACCGCGTGGCGCAGCTAGTTTAATATAAAAAAGAAATAAAACATTTAGTTAGTTTTGGTTCCTAACATGGGGAATATATAAAAAATGTATCTAATGTCAACTCTTCTATAAGTCTGCGTGCTACATCCTCGACAACATCGTAGATGAACAACATGCGAGTCGGCGCTCAAATGCGGGCATTATTCGTGACAAGAAAGCGAATTACTTGAAAGTGCCAGGTAATTGTATCAACAATTTAGATAAGAAAAAGAACATATTCGAGTGCTAATTTAATTTTTTAATGTTTATCGGGACTTATAGGGCAACATTTTCAAATTCAAATTATTTATTTCACGGAACATAGGGTGTTACAATTTTAGTAATTGTGATAGTGTGGTAAAATAATAATAAGGTTCGCCATGTTCCAACCGGATGGTGTGCGAAATGCAAGACAAGTACGTAATAATATAAATGGTAAAAGACTTATTACAGAAGAGGCTTTACAAAACTTTACATCTTGACTAATAATAAAATTATTATTTCAAACTACATAATTTTATATAAGTCGGTAAAATGCCTTTCGCTCGAAAAATAGCAGCAGCAGCTGCAATAGCAGGATTGTGAGTACAACACACAACACTGTCTGTATCGGTAGAGTGTAGTACATACCTACGAGTACACCGCGGTTTGTGCACTTGCTTACTGTGGGCAACAATACAATACAATACTCTCTATTAATACATTTTATAATTCTTTATTAAAAACCACAAAAACAAGGATAACATTATAAACTAAACTAATTATCTAGGCTTTTAAAGGGCGGCCTTATCGCTTAAAGCGGCAACTTGCAAAATGTAGTCTATGATACTCTTAAAATGAACACGAATCAACAATACTTCACACATTAAAGTCGGTCAAGCCGTTTAGGTTATACGAGGATTAGGAGATAAAATGGAAACTAAAAAAATCCTAACATACCAGCCTGAAAACCATTGCCCTCCTTCTTGGGCAGTCGGGCAAACACTTGTTTTAATTTGAATGCAGAAGGTGTAGAAACTTAAATGACATTAGATACGTGTTCCCTTGAAACCGTTTTACTTTGTAAACATTTAATTAAAATGTAATATTGTCTTTACTGTTGGTCTACTCCCGGCGCCAGCGCCAGCGCCAGCGTCGGAATGACTTTGTTTACGTCATATTAAATAGCAGAGTCGTGGAACAGAATCTCACAAATGGCTTTATAAATAGCAGAGTCGTGGAACAGAATCTCACAAATGGCTTTATAAATAGCAGAGTCGTGGAACAGAATCTCACAAATGGCTTTATAAATAGCAGAGTCGTGGAACAGAATCTCACAAATGGCTTTATAAATAGCAGAGTCGTGGAACAGAATCTCACAAATGGCTTTATAAATAGCAGAGTCGTGGAACAGAATCTCACAAATGGCTTTATAAATAGCAGAGTCGTGGAACAGAATCTCACAAATGGCTTTATAAATAGCAGAGTCGTGGAACAGAATCTCACAAATGGCTTTATAAATAGCAGAGTCGTGGAACAGAATCTCACAAATGGCTTTATAAATAGCAGAGTCGTGGAACAGAATCTCACAAATGGCTTTATAAATAGCAGAGTCGTGGAACAGAATCTCACAAATGGCTTTATAAATAGCAGAGTCGTGGAACAGAATCTCACAAATGGCTTTATAAATAGCAGAGTCGTGGAACAGAATCTCACAAATGGCTTTATAAATAGCAGAGTCGTGGAACAGAATCTCACAAATGGCTTTATAAATAGCAGAGTCGTGGAACAGAATCTCACAAATGGCTTTATAAATAGCAGAGTCGTGGAACAGAATCTCACAAATGGCTTTATAAATAGCAGAGTCGTGGAACAGAATCTCACAAA
Organism: Agriopis leucophaearia; assembly: GCA_949125355.1. Classification (NCBI taxonomy): domain Eukaryota; kingdom Metazoa; phylum Arthropoda; class Insecta; order Lepidoptera; family Geometridae; genus Agriopis; species Agriopis leucophaearia. The sequence goes on along the minus strand of OX421287.1, from coordinate 10,312,689 downwards.
TGGCTTTATAAATAGCAGAGTCGTGGAACAGAATCTCACAAATGGCTTTATAAATAGCAGAGTCGTGGAACAGAATCTCACAAATGGCTTTATAAATCCAGAGAACAGCGAACAAACAACAACATTACACTAGATATTCTTATCTCCATAGAAAGGAGTGCGGTGATGTCACTTTACATGTCACTTTACATGTCACTTTACATGTCACTTTACACACCTTTTATCTATATTTAGCAGCTTTTGAACTGACTTTGAATAAAGGTTCTCATTCACTTTTGATAACACATTGATTGTTAACTTCATGGTTGTGCACTACATTTAAATTAGTACTCAAGAAACTATATATGTATCTAGTTAACTATATATAATCTGAGCATTACGATACAATGATTCCCCCCCCCCTTCCCTCGTCCCTGAGGTCCTGACAAGTTCTATCTCGTGCGACGATAACATGAACATTGCACTCACAAGTTTATGCATTTGGAACTAGGCAACGACTTCAACTACGTAGACATCTATTCTTATTATTTTTGTAGTATTTCAGTAGTAATCTGTTAACTACCACTGTTAAATACTCGTAGAGTAGAGGATTGTATATTACAGTAATACAACTGTAGTAAGCACTTCCAAACAACACATTAGCATAAATTGTGCCTATTGGAATCTCTATTACACGTCAGCATTGATGTCGTAACCTTGAGGCGGTCAGTACCGCATATCCGCGCTCCTCACTTAGTTTTTGTATTGCAAACAAGTTCGATGCAATATCTATAATAACCTAGTCGTTGGAAGTACGGCGCGGCGACCAGACGTCACATTGTAACGACTTGTCAACTCATTGCATTGTTGTTGGTCGTTCAACTAATTCCGCTGGGTTTTAAAAGTTTAACTATCTATAATTATAGACAAGTTTACATACTGGGTCTAAGTTATTTTGGCTTCGACAGCTGCAATAACATTGTAAAAGACGAATCCAGCAAACGGCATTATTGCACTGCGCAACATACAACGCTGACCGGAAACGAGCCCAATTCCCCAATCCTTTCACTGAACCAACAATAGAAACCGCCTTCATTCAATGATTCATTGCATCTCCTCGCTGTCTACACGGAAAAAAAGGAATTGTTAAACTAAAGCAAATTGCTTTAATTCAAAGCAAATCCTGTTTTCCATACGAGGGACACAATATTTACTTACATATACAATATGATATTGATAAGAATATAATATTCACCCAATGAGTCCGTATTCTTAGATCGAAAATGTTCTGTTTTGTTATTGTAATAATAATAGTTTACTTGTGCCAAGCAACCTTATTGATTTGATAATATAATTTAGTATATTTGGACAAACAAATCAAATATTTTGATTCAACACACAATATTTCCTTGTTTCAAAAATACGTATATTGTCTTTATAAGAATATACATTAGATTGTTGGAACAATATGGTTTTTGTATATCAACAATGTGTTTTTTTGATTTGATACTAGTGGTTCACTTATTCTAACAATATTGGTATCGTCTTTATGATAATACAAGTTATATTAGCTTGAAAATTATGGTTTAGTTGTTTTGAGAGTAAATAGATTCTTCGTTTAAAAGATGTTTACTTGTTTTAACAATATACATATTGTAGTTATGACAATACCTGATTATTGTTTTATAACTTACGATTTATTTGGTCTAACAAAACAGATTTTTATTATAATACGCATGGTTTACTAGTTTCAAGAATATCTATTCTCTTTTGAGAATACACACTAGCTTGTTTAAAAAATGTTTATTTTTAAATCTACAAAACAGATATTTCCGTTCAATACTTTTAGATTTACTTGCTACAGCAATGTTTATTGTCTGTGTAAGTATACACGACATGTTGATTGAACAATATAGTTCAATTAGACCTAAAATAATTTATTTTGTTTTGAAACTCATGGTTGTGTTAATCTAACAATATATATACTTGTATTAAAACGCCTGTTGTTTCATTTTAAGACATTTATTTATTCTTCTAAAAACTTAATTACTATTACAAAACAGTTTATATTTTCCAGTAAATAAAAGACAAATTGAAATAACAATATTGATTTGTCAGTAATCAAGAAAAGTTTTATTTGAGCCGACAATATGTATTATGTTATGCACAGTTAATAAAAAATCTCTTTGCGCAAAAAATATGCCCACGGCTAGTTGTGGGCAATGTTTTTGTGCAATGAGCGTTTTTGTTTTAAAAGCCTTAACATAATACATAATATTCTCGGTCCAAATAAAACTATTCTTAATTACTGACGATTCAATACTGTTATTACAAGCTCTTTATATAATATTATCTTTCATGTACTGGATGGTCCAGATAACTAGACACTGTACGCTCATGATATCTCGCTCGCACATTTCTACTTTTGTGGCAATACTGAAAGCGATGATTAAAATTACAACAAAATGTTGACACAAAATAAACTAGAGAATAGCTTTACAAACACCCAACAAAAATTTAGGAAAAATCAGAGACTCCTACCAATAGTGCGATCATTTACAATAGTTTTGCTTAGATGCAAGGACAAGAAAAATGTTTTAATGTATTTCGCGCCACGAGTCAAACCATCTGCTTTAACAAAAACATTACTTACATGTAATCAAGCAATGAGCAGTATGATATGTTCTACAGCACCTTTGAATAGGACATGAAAACGAATTAGAGATTTTATGAACAATTTCGATATGGAATACATATTGTTTGAATAAAAAAAAAAACTTACCACATTCAGTACAGTTTAGTTCCATCTTAACAATTTTATATTTATCTGTAGTTATAGATTTAAGTAAGATTCATCACGTCGATAATGTATGGAATCACTTTATAATGCTGTGTCTTGATTCCATAAACTGAATTTTGAATCAACAAATACAAGTGTTCCGAAGGCGCTGGGTACCTACAGTTGAACGTGTGATACAATTTGAACAAAGTGTCAAAAGCTTTGTATGTACATAGTTGTGAAAGAATATCTAAGTTTATCCACAACTATAAAAGTGCTTTGTACATCTTCCAATGTTGCACCCTGTACCAGAACATATGGTTGTACTGTTTGTTTCTTCGCAAGTGCCTTTTTTTGCTGTGTGGTAATCGCGTCTTCTATTTTGCTTGGTTTCTGTGAACAAACAAAAAAAAATAAGTATTTTTAAATAAATTAATATTAATCAAGGAGTCGTAGAAAGGTCCATCAATATTTTAACCGCACATGCCAACACTGATGTGGACATCTCTGGACATTTCTGATACTCTGTAAACCAATTTAATTCAAAACTAAGACTACATCTTCATAATATATGTTCGACAAATCTATTATTGGTTGATTTCAAAATTGAGTAGTTAAACATTATGTACACATACCTAATTCTGATTCGTTTATGTGTGTTCCCAAGCCTCGTCAAGCAACTTCCCAACGCCATCTGATAACGAGTCTTTTTTGTATGCCCGTATCTTCTCAAAAAATTGAACCCACTTTATATAGAAAGCTGTGCCTCTATCAGGATACATATGGTCAAAATCTAGATTAATCTGTAACAAAAACAACCAACAATATTATAGGTCAATGAGGTATGTATTAATAAATAATAATCTATGTATTGCACAAATACTAGACAGGTTTTCTGGAATTTTAACAGCAGTATGGGACCATATACTCGTAGTTACTTACTATGTAAAATTACTTTCAAGGATTTAAGAGACATTACACTTTTTTTTGTTCCGTCTCACTCACACAATACAAATTGTTAATTTTTATATAAAGTCATATCATATCTCAGTTATATATTAAACTAGCTGCGCCCCGCGGTTTTTCCCGCATCCCACAGAAACCGTAATTTTTCGGGATAAAAAGTAGCCTATATGTTATTCCAGGGTATAATCTACCTACATAACAAATTTCATCCAAATCGGTTCAGCCGTTTGAGCGTGAAGAGGTAACAAACATACATACACACAAACTTTCGCATTTATAATATTAGTGTGATTAAAAATGAACTTCTGATGGCATTTGCCATTTTGAAAGCAACTCGAGAGTTGCTGTCCAACATAATCTTCAACGTCAAATTCGACGGCGGCGCCGGCGTCCATAATAATGCGTGCTAGCTAGTGCTGGCACAGCCTAGGTCAGAAAAAGAAGTACAAGTATATAAAATAAACATCCCTAGCTAACATTTATCTAGATCTAGAAAATAAGGATTTATAACTCACCAATATAATGCTTGTTCACACACAGACACAAAACAACGCTAGTAGTTTGAGAACAAAACTACTTTCCACTATTTGCTAATTTTTTGCTGCCTCCTGCGCGCACGCCGCAAGCCAAAGAAAGATATATTTTTTTGAGTTTCTGGTCTGGCTACTATGGTACTATGTTTTATTGGGGTGTCTATACTATACAACATGATATTTGCCGACACGATATTGTACGGCACAAGAATGCAAAGCATGATAATTGGTGTACATGTACATTGAATATCCCGCTGTGCAATCCATGTCGTCCAATACTGGCCGTCAATTATCTGCTCGTGTCTATAAAGTACGGCAATGAAAGCACAGCCAGTATTGTACAGGCAATAATCCATGTACATGGGAAAAATGCACGTTTTATCCACGTACATGATAAAAGGTGGCATCTCCCGTATTGGCTAATAATTCTGAAATCTCTCTGCTCTGATTGGCTGTTGCGTTGAATTTTTTTTTTTTGTTTCAGCTGATAATGTCTCAGTAACATTATTTATGACAACGTATTGCGCCAACGCGTGATATACGCCAATTTGTCCTGGTCTCCATACAAAAAAAAATACAAATCGTCATAACTCTGAAAATACTGCTGTAATCGAAAATATTTGTGGTATAGTTTATAGTTATATTAATGAGTAGAATCGGATCCCAAAATTACATTTCCAAAAAATTGATATATTTTTTTCGAGTACCCAAGTCCACTACGAGCTGTTTTCGTTCCATAGTGCGCCCACTCACTCAGGACCTCCTTTGAGCTTCTGACTCCCGCGCTTTTTATATACACTCTAAGGGTAGGGACTACAAGACTAGGTGGAGTCGGGGTGCTCTGTGTCGGTTCTGTAAACCATTTCGAACCTAACCTACTCAAGTCGGGATGCTCTGTGTGCCAGATCTGTCACTCATTTTGAGCTAAGAAACTTCAGTTTTGAATTTTTCATGGTCTGCAATTATCATGCTGACAAAATCAGGGTGTGCATTATTGAACGGATTCAATAATGTACGGCATAATATTGGACAGCATGATAATTTGTGTACTTGTACATCAAATATCAGTCGGTACATTATCGCTTGTGTATTATTGGGCTGAGCTGACAATGTACGTCATGATATTGCACGGCACAACATTGCACAGCATGATACTCAATGTACATGTACACCAATTAACAAGCTGTGCATTATTATGCCGTACAATATCATGCCGTACATTATCTGTGTCGTACATTATTGCCTCCCTTCGAGAGGTAGGTACCTAGGTACTATTCAGTTAACAATATATTATTTTGAACGAAGAGAGGGAGTCGATTCCTAGAACAAGATTTTTGTCGATTCAATATAAATAGACCTATTCAGTTACTAACAATATATTATTTTGAACGAAGAGAGGGAGTCGATTCCTAGGACAAGATTTTTGTCGATTCAATATAAATAGACCTATTCAGTTACCTAACAATATTTTATTTTGAACGAAGAGAGGGAGTCGATTCCTAGGACAAGATTTTTGTCAATTCAATATAAATTAATTGTGAGTAGGTAGGTACCTAAGGTATTATTGTTGATTTGATAACAGTAAATATATACAGAATGGTTCTTTAAACGACTCTAGGGGTTGATTCTACCCATCAATATGACCAACTTTTACTATGGGACCAAATCTGAAATGGGGAAAAAAATATCAGCTGTTGCATAGGTAGGTACCTACATGTTGTCGGGGCTAAAGTCTATTTTAGTATGAAACAGCAGTGTTTCTTTGACTATCTATATACCTACATAGTCAAAGCAGTGTTTTTATTTCACGATTTCAGAGTTCATCAGAATTGTTCCCATAATAAAAGTTGTATACGTACCTATATTGATGGGTAGAATCAATCCTAGAGCATGTCCATCGTTTAGAGAACCATCCTGTAAGTAGGTATAAGTAATATGCAATACCTACAGTAATACATCGGCGTAGAAACGGGCCGAATCGGTAACCTTTAAATCTCAGCACAATCGCACGCTTCTTACCTACTATATTACCTACTTATTTATACTGTGCTTAAGTTAAATTATCACACGATGTGATAATTCAATAAAATGTGTTTCGTTCCTACACAGAAATAACCCCAATTTTTCTTTCTATAGGTGGGTAGCATGGAAATACTAAGTAGGTATACTACGTAAACGTAAGTAGGTATACATATTACTTTCATGGTAGGTAGGTACTAGCTATACCTAGTCTGTGGTAGGCACCCTTAGCATGTGGGGTTGGGGTACCTACCTACAGCACAGAGCACAAATTCTCACTCTTATTCATGAACGCGGAATAGTTATACTCAGCTCGCTTCACATGATGATTATATTATGATGCTTATTTGAAACCATCAAAACATTTCGACTTAGCAATGATATTGTTCTTCTAACAAATAATCAATATTCTATCAAGATCACTTGTTATTCCAAATTATCATTTATCATTTTCTCTCCTTGAAAATGTTTCATTTTCATTCTATAATTTGCTGCGTTATTTACACAATAATCTTGTTTTGAAACAGGTGTATGTGAAAATTTAGTTGAAAGTTAACAGGATTTTGGCTGAACAATTGATATTGTTGTTCTAAGAAATAATAAATATTCTATCAAGACCTCTTTTTATTCCGAATAAAATTCTCCTATTGAAAATATTTAATTTTCCTTCAACAATTTGCTGCGTTATTTATACAATATTCTTGTTTAGAAATAAGTGTGTCTAAAAACCTTATTTAAAAATTAAAAGCATTTTGGCTGAACAATTAATATTGTTGATCTAAGAAATAATAAATCTTCTATCAAGACCACTTGTTGTTCCAAGTGACCATTTAACTGTTCTCGTCTTATAAAGGTTTCATTTTCGTTTAATAATTTGCTACATTATTAACATAATATTCTTGTTTTGAAACAAGTGTATGTGAAAAACTTATATTTGTAAATTAAAAGGATTTTGGCTGAACAACTGATATTGTTGTTCTAAGAAATAATCGATCTTCTGTCAAGATCACTTGTTTTCCAAGTAACCATTTAACGAAGTCTAGCATTAAAATGTTTAATCTTCGTCTGAGAAGATATGAGGCTTGTTGTAAAAACATACCTTGTTTTAAAATGAGAAATTGTGAAATATTGATCGAAATTTAAAGGTGTTTCAGAAGAACAACGAAATTGTTAGCTTACAAATAATTTATCTTAAAGTAACAATGTACACTATATTCTTGTTAGTACAATGTATATCGTCGATTTAACAATATAATAGTGTCCAGTTAACAAATACAGATTTATTAATACGAGATTAATCGTTATCTTAGACTGAATCTTTCGAAATGTTTACCTGACAATATTTACTTGATATGAGACAATAAACCAACAATATTATTTTGTATTTTTAAGGAAATGGAAATTGTCAAATTGACAATATATTGGTAATTTAAGTAAATATTGTCTTGGAATTGCTAACAATATTTTTTTTGTTGATGGGACAATTCCTTTTTTACCGTGTATGGAGTGTAACTATTGCAACTGCAGCGTACACTGCGCGGTCAATACGGGCGCTGTATGTACGATTGTGGCCGGAGCCAGCAGTGGAGATAATGTTCGGTGGATAGTTTACGTTCGAAGTGAGAACGAGATAATGTTTATTGAGGTGCTGAATGAGGGTAGTTCGATCAAAATTGGATGCGGTTTAGAACTTTAATAGATTTTGTAGAGTGAAAATGGGTCTTCTCGAACCAAAACAGTAAACCACATTTGTAAATTGTGGAACGGATTATTAACAATTTGATGATGTGTGGCTCAGTCAGAGAGAGGGGAGTATGTTTGTTCAATCACAACTCCATAACAACGGAACTGAAAAAGCTGATTATTGTTCCACAGACAACGGTCATTATCACTACAATATGTATGAAACTGCTGATATTATATTTGCGTGATTTTTGGGTTAGTCCTTTAATAAAAGTTGTTCTCAAGTTTTTAAAAAGTAGGCAATATTTTCACTCCTCTATGTCAAGTCAGTACATCTGTTTCATTTGTACAACAATCATTAAAAATATTCCAGTACAGTCGGAGATTTAGAACGAAGCTTTAAACAGAACATATTGTGAGCTGCGTTGTTTTACATTGTGAAGGAACTAATCAGAGTGGAGTCGAGCCGAGTCGAGTGGAGGCAGAGTCAGGGACGCATGCACCGGGTCGAACTACTCGTTGCTACTGTAGGTACAACACACACACACACACATACATCTAGCCAACTGGATACCGACAGAGTAGTTCCGAAGTATTCTTAAAACCCGTACGAAGCGCTTTGATTCAACTTTTACTGTGCGAACTTCTGCTGTGGAATGCGCTGCCTGAATGTGTGTTCCCCGATAGTTACAATCTGGGTGTCTTCAAATCAAGAGTGAATCGGTTTCCTCTAGACAAGCGTGAACCATCGTAGACCACATCTATCAGCGAGGTGGCGGTCAAACGTAAGCCTATTAAATGAATAAACAAAAGTTTAAATCGTTTGTTTCAATATATATACGCACTCGAGTACTATCCTTGTATAGAACGCCAAGACGCTGTATAGATAGCTCAATACGATGTGTCGTCTTCCTTTTCGCAATCAGCTAATATTAACCTCGTACCTAAACAACCCTGTACTTGTACTGCAAAGATCAATGACTCGGTACTTTTAACTTTTCCCATAATCAATATCGCCTGATCACTCTAATGGACGGTACACTAAATAAATTTCGACCTTATTCCGTCGTGTTAAGAGTGTCACTCCTGAAACGAGACAGTATCACAACTTTACTGAACCGATAAGGAAACGATCTTTTCAAAGCTCGTTGGAATCAGGTTTAAAGTACCAAAACAATTGAAACGTGTACTTTAGCTATTTAAATCTTAACGTAATAACATAAGGTACAGAATAGCGTGGAAAAAAGCTCTATTTGAAGTAAATTGTTTGGTATTATAGGAATGAAAGCGAGCATCGAGTAAAGAAACCACAAACATGTTGAGTTCAGACAATGAAGGGTATCTTATCACTTCGGAGTCTGTTTCGGTATTCCTCTCAATGTTAACTCTCACACTACCTTTAGATAGGATAAGGGCATGGTCACACTATGCGTTCAAACTATTAAACAGAAAAGGCGCCTCAGTCGTACAAAATTAAAATCCTTTAACGACTTTCATACATCTACGAACAATTTAGTAGCTTGAAATCGTAGAACATGCTACGAAACAGTTCGAGCGCTACGTCGTAGATGTGCTACGCCGCTGCAAAATTGCAGATTCCGTTCAATATTTTAGGAGATCTTTTAAGTAGTGCAAAATTTTAGCAAAATGTAGACCATCAATAAAACTGTCAGCTTTTACACTTTCACATATGTTACCTATAATCACGACCAGTTCGTTTCTGTAAGTTTTATCATGTTACTTGCTGCAAGCTCAATATATTAAACTGGTGTGACAGTTAGGGAGATCATTTGTTCACTGTCACATTACTATAAGGATAGAAAATAGACCTTTAGAACACGTGGTTCCGTGGGATGATTCGAGATGCCCAGCATCAGCCTCCGTGCAGTAACGTGTCAGCAACGATACCTACTGTACAACTTGTCATGTCTTTTGTTCTAAAAAGCCGGCGAGGTTTCTCGAAGGTATAATTAAGGTGTTCTTGTTAGTAGCTGTTGTAGTGATAGGTATACAACTAATTAGCAGGATTGAGGAAGTTCCATCTCATTATCAGTTATTGAACCGGCAAGTATGTGTGCAGCGTGAAGCTACCAAGCAGGCTAGCTCGTCTCGTCACTTGTATCAAATAGCTTCTGTAACATAAAGTCATACCGTCTTCAGCGGTAGTGCCGCGGCCGCAGTCCCCCGGCCTCAACGGTTCAGATAAAACATCAGCTATAAATCAGAGCCCACCCCCCCCCCACCCCTGACCCCCCTTCCCGCGCAGGCTCTAGATCCTACGATAACGTTAACCTACATAACATGAGGGTTTAGAATTTCACCAACAAAATATTAAATAAAGATATTGTTACAGTGAACAGCTTTTATTATTTGCCGATAATATATATATATAATATATAATAGGTCGGGGGAAAAGTCTTTTCGTATTTTGTATGTATAAAGTTGTAGTAAAAATCTCATCCGTTGTACTGTTTGTATCTGGCTGGTTTTGATACCATTAAAAATATGATATTTTAAAAAAGGAATACAAAAAGTAAAAAGCAATTTCCCGCCATTTTTCAATTGTTTTTTTGTTCGATAAAATGAGTGAATCTAACGAAGAAATTCGATATATTGTGAAATTTTATTACAAAAAACTGAAAAATGCGACACAAGCCGCGAATAAAATTTGTGACATTTATGGACCTAATGCAGTGTCATCAAGAGTAGCACAATGTTGGTTCAAGCGTTTTCAGTCCGGGAATTTTGATGTCAAAGATGCAGCTCGCTCTGGTCGCCCTGTTACGGATAAAGTAGATGCTATTTCTGAAAAAGTGGACCAAGATCGGCATATTAGTAGTTACGACGTAGCTGAAGAACTGGGGATTGACCACAAAACAGTTTTGACCCATTTGAAAAAAACTGGGTATACAAAAAAACTCGATATTTGGGTGCCACACAAGCTCACTGAAAGAAACCAAATGAATCGTGTACTCATTTGCGACTCTCTATTGAAACGTAACGAAACCGAACCGTTTTTGAAAAGATTGATCACTGGTGATGAAAAATGCATCACCTACGACAAGAATGTGCGCAAACGATCATGGTCAAAGGGCAGTGAAGCACCACAGACTGTAGCGAAACCCAGATTAACACGTAATAAGGTGATGCTGTGTGTATGGTGGGATTGGCAGGGCATCGTTCATTATGAGCTTTTACCGCCGGGCAAAACCATCGATTCGGATCTCTACTGCCAACAGCAGATGAGACTCGTTTGAAAGAAATTGAGAAAAAACGGCCGGAATTGATCAACAGAAAGAGTGTGGTCTTTCATCATGATAACGCCAGACCGCACACATCTTTGGCCACTCAGCAAAAATTTAGAGAGCTTGGTTGGGAAGTGTTAATGCATCCACCATATAGCCCTGACCTTGCACCCTCAGATTTCCACCTGTTTCGATCTCTTCAGAATTCTTTGGGTAGTGTTAGATTAACATCAAGAGAGGACTGTCAAAACTACTTGTTGCATTTTTTTGATCAGAAGTCCCAAAAATTCTACAGCAACGGGATCATGTCACTACCTACAAGATGGCAACAAGTTATCGAACAAAATGGCACATATATATTATAATTAAATGTAATTAAACTTGAAAAAAATATGTCTTGAATTTGTTTATAAAATACGAAGAAACTTTTTCCCCGACCTTATATATATATATATACAGTACCCTTACACCGTCGCATTCAATGAGGTTTTACCAACAGACGTGTCATACTAATTTAAAAAAGCACTAAAAATATTTTACTTAGCTACCTACATAGGACCCATAAAACTTTATTTCTATCACTGAGTTGGTTAAAAAATCACAGACGACACAAATATATAGGACACCGTTGTCAGAAAGAGATAAACGTACTCCAAAATCGCGCATCGTACGTTTGTATCGTCATCCTGACACAGGACGGACCATAGACCTAAATTTTTTTTTTGACATCCTAAATCTATGGGACGGACTGACTTCACTCAAGATAATTAGCTCGTGTTTGTATCGGTGCGCAGACCTCGGTGAATCAGCATCATTGGTCGCATTATTGTAATTCTCTTGTCAAATGAGGCGCTATACAAATATTCTCCTGCAAATAATTGCGTTAATTTGGCGTCGGTTATTGTGAAGCCAATTTAAATTCTATCTACAACCAAATATAATTTAAATTGATTAATCCGAAAATCAATCGGAACTCCTGTTAAATGCAAATATATCGCCGTAATTGTAGTATTTACGGAATATATTAAAGCTAGCTTCCAACGGTAATTGAATTGATTCAGTGTTCAAATTGGTTTCCAATTTTCACACCGAATAAATAATTTTATAATAGATAATTTATGTTTGAAGAAATACCAGCACAAATGAAACCACAAGAAATGTACACAGGATCCACACAGGACACAGGTTTCACGCGGTCTCAGTTCGTGACGAATCACTAGCGCTTATTGCACCGAAAATACTGACCACGGAACATAATTTATCTACTTACCTTACATTAAATACAAATTTACCTTAAATACACATTCAAAGTACAAAGTAAGTGTTGTACCCATGCCGGTAGTTGTTGGGAACGATACTCTCGAAGTTGTTGACCATTACACCTATCTTGGACAGATTGTTCAGTTAGGTAAGTCCAACTTAGGCAAAGAGGTCGCCCGTGAATGGATGGGTGAAATCTTTTCGTCCAAGATACCACGGTGCCTAAAGACAAGGGTCTTTGATCAATGTGTTTTGCCAGTGATGACAGTGGTATGGTACTGAAACGTGGTTCTTAACTGTTGGCCTTTTGGAGAAACTCAGAGTCACACAACCGGCAATGGAGAGAGCTATGCACGGAGTTTCTTTGCGCGATAGAATCCGAAACGTGGATATTCGACAAAGAACCAGAGTCATCGACATAGCTATTAAAATTTGCAAGTTGAAGTGGCAATGGGCAGGCCACTTCGCTCGAAGAACATATAACCGATGGGGAAGAAAGGTTCTTGATTGGAGACCATGATCCGGAAGACGCAGCGTAGGTAGGCCTCCCACTAGATGGACCGACGACATTGTGAGAGTCGCGGGCATCCAGTGGATGCAGATGGCAGGATGTCGTTCAGTGTGGAGGTTAAAGGAGGAGGCCTATGTTCAGCAGTTGGCGTCCTATGGCTGATGATGATGACACAATCAAAGGTATTTACTAGGTTTGAAAAGATAAAAATAATTAATTTGCACAAAACACAACTAAATCATACACATGTTTTAAAAAAGCATACACAATAGGTAGGTTAAAATATTAGTTACTTTGTATTGTACATGTTTTGCCTAGTTAGTAGACGTAAAACTACTACGCAAATCTAGAGAAATAGCATGAAAATTAACGTAATCATAAAAAAAATAGCAACTAAATTAATTCGTGGAAACAATTTTAATGCAGTTTAGGTTTTTTTTTTTTAATATAGTATAGATCTACGTTTGGCCACCAACTCGCCTGATGGTAAGCGACGGTGCGGCCGAGGATGGAACACGTTGATCTAGAAGAAATCTATTCACTCTAGCCATGAAGATGCCCAGATTGTAGTTCGGAGGACGGCAGGGAATTCCATTCTTGGGCAGTACGTATCATAAAAGACGACCCAAATCGTTGTGTACGAATCTTTGGAATTTCCATGAGGAAGGGGTGATAGTGTGCAGTCCTTCTACTTGTCCTGTAGTAAAAGGGGGAGGGTGGAATAAGGTCATGAAGCTCTTGCGCACACTCACCAAAATGTATCCGGTAGAATATAGACAGACAAGCTACTTTACGGCGATGCCCGAGGCTTTGTAATTTTTGGGCGACTAGTTTGCTGTCACCAATCAGCCTCATAGCACGCCGGTCTACCGAATCCAAAGCTTCTAGCTGGTACTTGGCTGCACCGTCGAATAGGTGGCAGCAGTACTCAACACACGATCGGACTTGTGCTTGACACAGGTGAAGCAACTGCCCCGGTGAGAAGTACCGCCTGACCTTATTGAGTATGCCAAGTTTTTTACTAGCCAGTTTAGCTTTAGACTCGAGGTAGGCCCCGAAGTTCAGCGTAGGCGTTAGAGTATTCCTAGTAGCTCTAGATGGTCTGCCAGAAATATGGATACGTATTGGATACGGATACGACTGTATGACGAAACAGCCTTCACCAGACAGTGATCAGATCCACCAAGCGGAGGGGACACCGATACGGAGTATCTGTCTGGATCATTTGTCAGCAAAAGGTCCAAGCAGTTAGCAGTGTGGCTATCAACATCCGGAACCCTTGTAGCTTCTTGGACCAGCTGAGTGAGGTTAAGCGTCAACGCAAGATTGAACGCCTCTCTCCCTGCATGTTCAGTCTCTCGGTATGGGAAGAGCCACTCTTTGTGGTGACCATTAAAATCCCCCAGAAGAACAAGCTGGGCTGAAGGGTACCGTTGTTGAGCCACATCTGCCGTCTCACATAGGTGCTGAAAAAGACCGGTTGTTTCTTCGTCTCCAGTGTGTGAGCGATAGACACTAGCATAAAGAATTTTCTCTAAGCCAGTGTCGACCATAATCCACAGAATGGAAAATCTAGGATCTTCAAGGTCGCGGAGACGCCTGTAGCAGATGTCATCGCGCGCATAGATGCAGATTCCCGCGCGCGATTTAAACCTGTGCTCCAGAACATAGCCTGGGTAAGAAAGGTATGCTACGTCTGCGGGACATCTGATCTGGGTCTCTGAGAGGAACAGCAAGTGTGGTTTCGCAGTCTCGAGGTGTTGGTGGACTGGGTCGATAATTGCGTGCAGACCTCGAATGTTACAGAGGTGCACGTGGAGTGAGAGAGCGTGCTTCCGCTGTTTACACAACTTATTCTTCTTTATATAATAAAAACATAACATATATGATAATCATATATGTTATGTTATTTATTTAATTGACAGATAGAAATTTCTATATAAATATATGTAAAATAAACAATATTAATTAGTGGTTATTAATAGCTTATTCGAATAGACATGAGTAGAATATGAGAATGCTGAGGCTGGGAGCTGTACTTCGCCTCGACTTCCCATCCCAGGTCAAAGCCGCGATGTTATTTAAAAGATTCATGCTTCCCCAGTATACTCGTAGGTACATGTAGTGATTGTACTTTTTATTCTGTGCCCTAACTAGCCTCCATGAATAATTTATTTCCTCTCGTTGGGATTACACAAATACGGCGAGTTTTCAACTAACGTCTGCAGATTCTGTATGTACGTCTGCAATTTGCATTTATATTTTATGATTCCGTAGCAAATAAAGGAAGAATTAGTTTCGGCCAGTCTGTTCGCTGGTGCTGAAATGTTCGCGAGTGCATCACGGACGTAACGTTACACGTCACTTATTATACAAATCTGAATATAAAAGTATCATAAGAAACTCGTAATATAGAAATAGCTAAAATATGCTATAAAATATGAGCAAAAGATCGTTAAAAGTGTTTAGTTTCAAAGAAATCAACCGTTATAATATAAGTTGAGATGTTCATGTGAGGACGTCAACAACAGAACAACTCATACAATGTTACTAATGACTGATCCCCTTCAGTGAACGACCCCCGGCGGAACCCGGCGGAACCCGGTCACTTATAAAAATACAAAGTAACGAAGCTTAAGAGATGTACGAGACTACGTGGAAGAGAACAATCAGTCGTCGTACTTCTTATCCCGGAAAAATGTACGGTTCGTAAGGAATTGTCCACGCAGACGACACCGCGGGGCGCAGCTAGTATTATATGAAATGATAATAGTATTTTGCTCGTTGTTTATATCGGGTCGGAACTGAAATAGCTAGGCAATAAAAATAATACCATAATTTAGTACATGTCCGGTGACATAATGAACAGATAATGAATCCCAAATCATAAGTCCGTAATACATGTTTATAAGACCCGGCGTACACGGAACACGACGTTACTCTTTATATTCAAGTCACCCGCGCGTCGCTGTTAAAGTCGGCCGCGTTTGTTCCCTGTGCGCTGCGCCCGGTGCGTAGACGCAATTAATAATGTCTCAAACATTAAAATGTAACGTGTGCAATATAGTCATTGATGAACTCTTGGCTTACGTGCAAAATAAAATATCAGTGATTGATGAAGAAACACTGAAACGGATCTGTGTGTCTGCGTTCACAAGTAATGAAATCAGTAAATCAAAAACGTTGTTATTTGAATCCCTGCCTACGGAACAGCGCAAGATTGTTAGAAAAAGGAAAGGGAAGGAAGAAAGAGATCTGGACGATATTGTGAGTGTTTTTAAAAGTACAGATCCAGATAATATACCAGTTTTCGTAGCGAGGATTTTGGAAAAGCTACCTCCTATTTTGTTCGATCACCTGGATTGCACAAAGCTATTAAAAGATTTAACTAAATTAAGCTCAGAGATTGAAGAAGTGAGGAATACATATGCCACTACAAAGCAGCTGGAGGTACTGCGAGAAGAAATTCATAAATTAAAATACGCATCACTACCCCCATCTATAAATCCGACCGGCTATGTTAATATGAGGCGGGGTGCTTGGAATGTAATGGACAGTGGCCCTGTAGGGCTCACGCTGAGTCATGACTACACCGAGGACGAACAAGGTCTACAATACTCGCAATACAGTAAACACATAAACAAAAGCCAGGAGGAATGTGTAACCGCGACCGAAAAACATCAGATTGATAATATGGTATGCACGCCGTTAGTTCGAACCATGCACAAGGATGAGTCACCGCGAGGGCCGGCGGCTGCCGCCGTGTCGCCCGTGCAGCCACTCACGGTCAGCTGTGTGCGGAGCGATGAAATGCGAGCGTCGCCGACGCAGTTATCACTGATCGCTGGATCTAGTACTAGCGGTAAACAAACAACGTTGCAGGTCCAACATGAGCTTAACAATGGTGTGGCGCCGTGTACTAGTCAAATACCCAGTGGAGTTGAAGATGGTAGGGACTGGCAAACGGTGAATAAGCGGAAAAGAAAACCAAAATATAGATATTTGGGTGAAATAGGTAAAGCGGAACCGTCAATATCATCATTCAAAGCTGCCGAAAAGAAAATACCTATTTTTATAACAAATGTTCATTGCAATACACTTGAGACTGACATTGTTGACTACATAAACATGAAAACACATGAACAAGTGTCCCTAGAAAAAATTAACACAAAAAAAGTTTTAGACTATAAGGCCTACACATTTTTTGTATCAGGTACGAAAGTATCTCTGTTCTTAGACAAAAAAATATGGCCAGAAGGGATTATCTTTAGACGTTTTATGCGCTATAAAGATCGAAAAACGAACGGAGGTTCGGCGACAGACGGCCCTTTGCTCTCTAATAATGGATAGTACTTATAAGTTTGCCAGTTACAACTGTAAGAACGTGAAGACCGCCGTGAGCGACATTCGTCGTTTATGTGACGAGTGCGTTATAATAGCACTGCAAGAGACCTGGTTGTTTCAGGAAGAGCTCGAGTATCTAAATAGCATTGATAGCAGATTTAGATGCAAGGGAACATCGAGTATCGACTCCACAAAATTACTCGTCGGAAGACCTTTTGGGGGGACAGGTATTATGTGGAATGTTAATGTGTTTCCTAGTGTTTCAGTGATCGAATGTGATAACCCGCGCGTGAGTGCTATTCGTGTTCAGTCAACCGCACCATTTATAGTTGTGTCTGTTTACATGCCGACTAATAAATCAGAAAACTTGACTTCATTCACGGATTGCATGGGTATGATAAGTGCTATTTCTAATGATTTTGAGAACGAACCTATTTTTATATTAGGGGATTTTAATGCTCATCCCGGAGAATTATTTTACAATGAATTAAATGTTTTATGTAATGATTTCGATTGGACACCTGTTGATCTAATTAAGTTAGGAGTGACCTCTGACACATTTACTTATATAGATTTAGTCTCTGGGTCCAAGCGCTGGCTGGATCATTGTATTGTGTCGAAATCCGCAGCTGATTCTGTGTGTAATGTGTATGTTAAATATGACGTAATGTGCTCTGATCACTTTCCTATTATATGTGAGTGTAATTTAAAATGTTTAACTCCGGTGATATGCGATCCGAATATATGTATTAATAAGACTCAATGGGGTGAAAAAACAGATGACCAAATCACGCATTACCAAACTGAATGTCATAAGCGTCTCAGAGTAATTGATTTTCCTAGTAAATTCGAAAAATGTTGTGATCGATTTTGTAATGATCCTGCTCATAGCTTACTCATCGATGCATTGTATTCTGACATTGTGCTGGCTTTATCTCAGGCTGCATTGGAGAGTGGGGGAGGCGAGCGTAAACAGACTATAGTACGACCTAAGCATATTGTAGGCTGGAATAAATATGTGAGCGATAGTCACGGGAAGGCCAGGGCGAGTTTTCAGGAATGGTTACTGAGTGGGAGTCCTAAGTCGGGTATCATTTATAAAAATATGTGTGAGACTAGAAAAATCTTCAAATCTCGTTTAAAATGGTGTCAAAATCACCAAGACCAAATAATAATGGATAAGCTTGCCACAAACCACAGCACAAAAGATTTTAGAGGTTTCTGGAAAAACACTAATCGTCTGAAGACTCGGCCTGGACTTCCCTTGAGCGTCAATGGCACCAACGATTTAAAATGTATTGCAGATGGTTTTAAAAATAATTTTGTTGTTGGATCTCCGTTAGGCCCATCATTGTCACAAGAAGTGGGTGGTGTGAGTGGAGAAAATGTTGGGACCAGTGTCACAGCTCGGGATGTATTAGATGCTGTTAATTCTATTTCTAAAGGCAAGTCCCCGGGTCATGACGGGTTAAGCGTGGAACACATACGGCATGCTGGGCCGCATATGTGCAGGGTATTGGCTATGTTATATAACCTTTGCATATCACACTCATATCTACCTAATAATATGATGAGGACCATTGTAGTTCCTGTTGTCAAAAACAAGGCGGGAGATCTATCAGATATAACTAATTATAGACCTATTTCCTTAGCAACAATAATTGCAAAAGTGTTTGACAGCATTTTAAATACACAATTAAATAGACACCTTGAGTTACATGATAATCAGTTCGGTTTTAGGCCAGGACTGTCTACGGAAACTGCCATATTGTGTTTAAAGAGTGCTGTGAAATACTATACTAAGAGACGTACGCCTGTGTATGCTTGCTTCCTCGACCTCTCCAGGGCCTTTGACTTAGTTTCGTATGACATTTTGTGGTCAAAAATGAAGGCCTCTCATATACCGGATGAACTTATTAACGTGTTCAAGTATTGGTACGGGAATCAGATTAATAATGTGAGGTGGGCAGGCACGCTGTCGGATCCGTACAGGCTGGAGTGCGGGGTGAGGCAGGGCGGACTCAGCTCGCCCTCTATTTTCAACTTGTACATAAATGGACTGATCGAGGCGCTCAGTGGACAACATATCGGTTGTCACATAGATGGCGTCTGTTACAATAACATTAGCTACGCGGACGATATGGTTCTACTGAGCGCCTCGGTCTGCGGCCTCAGGAAGCTGATGAGTACGTGTGAGAGCTATGCAGCTGATCATGGCCTTATTTATAATGTAAAAAAAAGTCAGTGCATGGTCTTTCAGGGCGGACAAAGAAAAGTTGATAAAATGCCCCCTGTAAAATTAAATGGCTTGTCGTTACAAAGGGTAGATGTGTTTAAATATTTAGGCCATCTAGTGACACCAACCCTAAAAGATGATGCGGATGTTGAGCGGGAACGGAGGGCGCTGGCGGTCAGAGCGAATATGGTGATCCGCAGGTTTGCACGGTGCTCGACAGAGGTTAAAATAACATTGTTTAGAGCTTACTGTACCACATTCTATACCTGCAGCCTGTGGGCTGACTACTCGCAAAAATCATACAGCGCCCTTCGCGTCCAGTTCAACAACGCGTTCAGGATGATGTTGGGTCTCCCCCGGTACTGCAGTGCGTCGACAATGTTTGCTGAAGCCCGCGTAGACTGCTTTTATGCGACGATGCGAAAGAGAGGCACTTCGCTACTGCGGCGGGTGAGGGGGAGCTCCAACAGCATGCTGGCTGCGCTAGCGGACAGACTGGACTGTCCCTATATAAACCAGTGTTGTCGATTGCATGTTCTACACCTATGTGGCTGACATGCAACCGACAATACTGTGTTAGGGACTATATTATTTAATTTTTATTTAATATGATTGAATGTTAGAATATGTTAGATCTATTTTAATATTATAATTTAAATTTAATGTGACTCTCAATGATTTTTAATTTTTTTATGTGTAATAATAACAATATGAGTCGTGTTACTTGAAATAAATAAATAAAATAAAAATTTATAAAGCCTTCTCTACACCATCCGCTTTACGTCACAATTTTTAGGGATATTTTTATAAATTGTGTATTTACGTGGTTGTTCTGCGTCGAGACGCTTTATTTACGTAGTACGGTTTACGATGGGAAGTGTTCATTCCTTGTTCACGAGTTTAGCATTACGCTATACCGGGTCGCTCCCGGCTGACGGCTGACTGCCGGCTCCTGTACATGTCACCGAATAACGTTGATGCCGGCCGTATCAAATACACGTATCAAAATATATGAAAACGCGACGCATTTTTTGTACCTACTCTAATGACGCCATGCACGAGAGAAAGTTAGCGGTAGTTTAACTTGATCGGACGACCAACTGTTTCCAAAGTTTACTTTAGCGCAGATTGATATTTTTGTATTAATTAACGTCTGATGTGCTACTGCCAAGAGGACAGATATCAAACTGAATTATCGTGCGTGCTAGTTGGAGCATTTATCCAACTAGCACGCAAGTCACAGTATGCGTTGTAGTTACTATCGAGAATTAGATCAACTTTCTAAACATTTAGTTTTACTAATAGGTGAACCAAAAAGTCTATTATTAAATTGAAACGTTTCCAAACAGTATTTGGTTCATTTAACCTCTTTGTTCGTCGAACAGAGGTCTGTTTGCTAGCGAATAAATCCAGCACAATTATTCCACGAGAAGCGTTCGGAACGTATACATCTGAAACAAATCAACCAAAAGTTTTATTCCAATTATTCAGACAGAGCGAAATAGTTACCGATTCAACAGAATTATTCATTCCATTGGGTTTTGCGAAAATAAAGGAAAACTTTAATTACAACGGCTTAAAATGACTTGATTGCAATCGTATTTCTGTCGTGGTTTTAAAATTAATGGTTCGTAACAATTATATATTTAGTACTCGACTAGCTGCGCCCAGCGGGTTTACCATCGCACTAGCAGCCACCGACTGACACCTCATCCACATATCATAGATCAGTGGAAATCTCACACTATACGATACACACAAAGTTTCTTCCCTCACGCCTGCATCATGTGGAATGAGCTACCTTCCGCAATGTTTCCGATATGCTCCAACATAGGGTTAATAGATTCTTAAAGGGTCGGCAACGTAGTTGTTATG
The DNA here is from genome assembly GCA_949125355.1 of Agriopis leucophaearia. Lineage (NCBI taxonomy): Eukaryota > Metazoa > Arthropoda > Insecta > Lepidoptera > Geometridae > Agriopis > Agriopis leucophaearia. Next base: position 10,291,259 of record OX421287.1, on the reverse strand, counting down.
CATCTGATGTTACAGGTCCATCAGTCAGCCGGTCCTCTTGTTTGCCGTCTATGGCATAAAAAATCTGCTCTCTTATGCTCAGAGGTAGCGCTATGTTTTTAGGGTTATGTACTCCAAGGGAGGCAACGAGATTACTACTAAGCCTAGCCACCGTCGCTGTTGTATCGTGTCCGTCCGTCTGTTTGAAAAAAGTAGAAAAACAAAGTAATCTAATTCAAGAAACAAGTTTTTCAATGTTTTTTGTTGTTTCACAACAATAACAACGTCAAACTTAGTGTCAGTGCAACTCTGTAGTAAAACAATAAATCATATACACCAGCCAAGTGTGAGGCGAGACTCACGCAAATAATAAAACTTAATGAAACAAAACAATGTTTTTGGTAAATACAAAACACAAATAAGTAGTGTGGTGATACGGAACCCTCGGTGCGTTCGTCCGACTCGTACTTTAACCGTTTCTGCACACAATATTAATTGAATTTAAATGTTATAAGACACAAAATGTCTGCATCCGGCAGGATTCGAAAACGAGCATCCGACCAACGAGCCGCGTACACACATTATATTATTAAAGTAAACTCAAGTGTGGTAACGACTAACGCAGCGCCTCAGTTGGCATAAAGCGATATTAATTTTAAATGAAACAATTATCGGCTCTATGAGAGTATCGACATGTGACTCTATATGTTTTGACTCTATTTTGATGGGAGAGGGCTATGCTCGGGGTCTCTCCACGAGACCGAATCAGAAATGAAGAGATCCGTAGACGAACGAAAGTTCATAGCGCACCGAATTAGCGAGTTGAAGTGGCAGTGGGCAGAGTACAGCACGCAGAACAGATGGCCGATGGAGCCGAAAGGTTTTCGAAAGGAGACCACGGATCGGTAATCGCAAGACGTCCATTCACTAGATGGATAGACGACCTCAAATAGATCGCAGGTAAATCCGGACCTTTTAGAGAATCGATGGGGGAGGCCTATGTTCAGCAGTGGACGTCCTTTGGCTGAAGAGATGATGATGACTGTATTAAAATGATACAAGTAACAAGTTATTTAAATAATACAGAATAATGGACAGAAATTACGAGTCATTAAAGGCATTCCTCGAGCGGTGCGTTTCATTTAGATAAGGGCGTTACAGGACGCGGGCGGGCGGCGCGGCGTGAGCGGCTCGGGCGGCCGCGACTGATTTATACGAGGCCGCGGAATGAATGTCGGCTCGTTAATCCGGCCTCTAAGCCTGAAGCTACACCGAGGAGACACACGCACGTGAATACCACTATACAAATAACATCTTAACTGCTATTTTAACACTAAAATAAAAACTTACCTTAAAATACCTTTTTAAGGTTCCGTAGCAAACTAAGGAACCTGTGAGGGTGTGTCATCCTCTTTAAATATTATTATCTAACTATGGTAACAGTGTTATATTATTTGCGGTGTAACATGGTGCCTGTGATGTTAGCCGAACGGCCCCCTGATTATGTAACTTGCAACTCCCGATTTAGTCGCTAATTTGACAGTTTTACTATGACCGAACCGTCAAATTTGCGACTAAATCACAAGTTGTATGTTACATAATCAGGGGGCCATTCGGCTAATGTCACAGGCACCATGCTACACCGCAAATAGTATAGTATAGTAGTGTATATAGTGAACTGCCGAGCAAAAGCAAGAAAGGAACCCTTTCAGTTATAGTTTGACGTTTGTACGCTCTAAAGGGTTCTTTGATTACATCGCAATGGCTCTATAATTCTGCGCCTGTATCATGTATCATGCTGCGACGAGGCACGCTCTCGCTAGATCTGTGCTCTTGGATCACGGGACTGATCCCGTGCCGTCTGATAACGTGGTCTGGCAAGACATTCATTTTAGACATGTCAAAAGCGATTATGGCGCTCTTTTACTGTAATTTTCTTCTTATCTTAAACATATAATATCCATTAAACGAAATAATACGAATATGAAAAAAAACTGGTTGGTCTGATCAGAAAATAGATTTCGTGCAACCATTGAATGAATGTTATTTATAGTTTGCTTGCAAGAAACAATTGAATGAATGGTATTTATAGTTTGTTTACATGAAACAATTGAATGAATGTTATCATGATGAATGTTAGCTCGCTTGCAAGAAACAATTGAATGAATGTCATTTATAGTTTGCTTACATGAAACAATTGAATGAATGTTATTTATAGTGTGCTCATAAGATACAATTGAATGAATGTTATTTATAGTTTGCTTACATGAAACAATCGAATGAATGTTATTTATAGTTTGCTAGGTGTATATCCAGCGTATTGGCACGCCGCTCGCGGTACCCGCCGGCGGGGCGGAGGCGTGGCGCCGGTGGTGGCGGCACGCCGGGTGCTCCGCTCGCACTCACCCTTTTGGGACAACATAAATGACAAATATGAAACAAACAGACCGTAAAATTATGTCATGATACTAATAAAAATGTTGTCCGGCGATCATAAACGACTCGTGCGCCCAAACAAACAAACCTTAGGTTAAAAGTGACATTTGGAAAACGTGTTTAATAATATTGTATAGTATTAGTCCTAATGTGTATACCTACTGACCGTAGTTGTATACTGACCGTAGTTGCGCCATTTTGTGACGTAACAATTTGTCTTATGTTTCAATGTTGTACTAACATTTAATTATGATGTGTAACATGACGACATGCGTCATATCGTTTTCCGTCCCGGCATACTAGTCGGTTGTAAGACCAAGGTAAAGTAAAGTAAATTTTTATTGCATATATGCAGGTGTGCCAATAGATGACTCACATCAAAATACAATCGAGCAGATGACGTTTTCCTTTTGAGTTATAAATTCTGTTAACACAAGCGTTGAACCGATAACAACAACAATCAAAAAAGTACCAAATCAGTTTATTACGTAAATAAATTTGTTTAACAAGTTTGTTCCTCCCGCCTGCCGCCTTACAAATTACTAATAACTCTTGTTTTCAACTTTTTGTTTAGAATTTCTCGTTTACCCGACCAAATTATGCATAGAATTGAGTGGAGTCGCCACCATCGTATTTTCTTAACAATCCCAATGGAAAATTTCAGTTTCCCCTTTTAACCAATTGTCCAGATAAGTAAGTAGCTCAGCACAAGTTTAAGGTGAGTTTTTATTAAAGTTTTTGTTTTTACATCTGTTATTTGTCACTCCGCGTGTTGTTGTCGTTGTCCGGAGGTCGGACAGGCGAGTGCTTACAGGTTGTGTTGTTTTCGTGACATTTTCTGAATTTTTATTGCCCTTTTGTCGACTTTTAATCTGCTGACAAAACAAAGTGTTGAGAGAAAGAGAAAGAAGAAATTTTTTTCAATAAAGTGAGGGAGTTAAAAACGTTGGCGAAACGCGAAGATAGTCTGTGGACTCTGCCGTCTGCGCAGGTTTTATGTCATTTTTTAAAACTGAAATTATAAAAACTTAAAAATAGTTTCTTTTATAAGAGCAACTTGGCAAATTGACTGATGTTAAAATTATTTTGATATAATTTAGTAGAAAAAAAAAAAAACATAAAGAGTTTTGCCTCCTTGGGGGCTAAAGATAAAAAATAAAAACGAATTTTAAAGATAGTCATTTTTAACTTTCGCGATTCGAACACATGTTTTCATATCTACGTCGAGCGAAAAGTATCTATTTTTACATATATTTAATAGTGCGCGATAAGTCCCGATAAATATGAAAACATGAATGTTAGAGAGTTTGCGAATGCGCGATACCTGCTTCGTAAATAGTCCGGACTATATTGTGCCTTGTTGTCTCGCAGCGTGGAGCGCCGAAGTAACTCCTTCTCCATTGTTCCCAGGCCTTCCTCTCGTGAGCTCAGCATGGAGCAGCTCCGAGCTGCCCCCCGCTCCCCTCGACGCCGAGCTCGTCCGCGACGCGCCCCTCTACCCGCCCCTGCAACACGAGACCGAACCCTCGGACGACGGCATAGAGTCCACTCTACACGCACAACCCACGGAGCCAGAGACTGTTGAGACTGATGACGTAACGAATGTACAAAGAGACAAGCGCAGTAGTGGACAAGACTGGGATAAGACATCGAAGGTGAGAGATATTCAACTTTCTAACTACAATGTAATAGGACCTGTTTTACAATAACTCGCACCAGCGGACCCAGTAACGGTGATCACTACAAGCAGCGCATCTCCCTCGCTCCCGCAACACGAAGCCGTTGCCCTCGCTCCCGCAACACGAAGCCGAACTGATCAAACTGACAAACAAACATATTTTAATCATTTGATTTATGCAGTAAAGATGGTCGCTCATCGAACAACTAGGTCAGAATCCAGCCTGGTCTGGAGTTTCGTTAGCTTTTAATCTAGTTATCCCCTTACTCGATAATTATATTCTTCATTGATACTACATCAAACGAATAGTTAGATGGAACGGTAGATGGATATATTATATAAAAGAGCGAGCAAATAAATTTGAAAACAAAGACTATTAAATTAATTTACGAATAAAAAATCCATTTATCTGCAAACAGAACGTCTCTCAGTAGCCAGATGGACGGACGTCTGACGCAGATGGCTCTAAATCAAATCAAGCCCCCTCGGACGCAAGCAACGACTTTCTCCCCTGTAGACACTTCTCGTAGAGCGACCACTTTCAGTCAACAGATGAGCATAAAAAGTGCCCATAAAGTGTTCAGTATCCAATCTCTGCACGCAGCAGCCTAGTTTTGTGGATTGTTTGCAAAGCAAATAAGGTCAGTGTTGTATTTATGTCTTCGTGTGTGTAACAGTAGATGAAATACGAATATTCTATACGCAAAATAAGTATTGAATTACAAACAAATTTTAAGATTTCTAAATTGAGATTTGCATGAAAACCTATACCTACGAATTTTACTTATATTTTTTTTTATTATTATTGGAAAACCAACAGTTTTTTTATACGCGACATATCCAATGGAAAAAAACGATAGAAAGCCAATGACAGGTTCTCACGAATATAATAATAGGTCGGGGAAAAAGTCTTTTCGTATTTTGTATGTATAAAGTTGTAGTAAAAATCTCATCGGTTGTACTCTGTTTGTATCTGGCTGGTTTTGATACCATTAAAAATATGATATTTTAAAAAAGGAATACAAAAAGTAAAAAGCATTTTCCCGCCATTTTTCAATTGTTTTTTTGTTTGATAAAATGAGTGAATCTAACGAAGAAATTCGATATATTGTGAAATTTTATTACAAAAAAGGGAAAAATGCGACACAAGCCGCGAATAAAATTTGTGACGTTTATGGACCTAATGCAGTGTCATCAAGAGTAGCACAATGTTGGTTCAAGCGTTTTCAGTCCGGGAATTTTGATGTCAAAGATGCAGCTCGCTCTGGTCGCCCTGTTACGGATAAATAGATGCTATTTCTGAAAAAGTGGACCAAGATCGGCATATTAGTAGTTACGACGTAGCTGAAGAACTGGGGATTGACCACAAAACAGTTTTGACCCATTTGAAAAAAACTGGGTATACAAAAAAACTCGATATTTGGGTGCCACACAAGCTCACTGAAAGAAACCACATGAATCGTGTACTCATTTGCGACTCTCTATTGAAACGTAACGAAACCGAACCGTTTTTGAAAAGATTGATCACTGCTGATGAAAAATGCATCACCTACGACAAGAATGTGCGCAAACGATCGTGGTCAAAGGGCAGTGAAGCACCACAGACTGTAGCGAAACCCGGATTAACACGTAATAAGGTGATGCTGTGTGTATGGTGGGATTGGCAGGGCATCGTTCATTATGAGCTTTTACCGCCGGGCAAAACCATCGATTCGGATCTCTACTGCCAACAGCAGATGAGACTCAAACAAGAAATTGAGAAAAAACGGCCGGAATTGATCAACAGAAAGAGTGTGGTCTTTCATCATGATAACGCCAGACCGCACACATCTTTGGCCACTCAGCAAAAATTTAGAGAGCTTGGTTGGGAAGTGTTAATGCATCCACCATATAGCCCTGACCTTGCACCCTCAGATTTCCACCTGTTTCGATCTCTTCAGAATTCTTTGGGTAGTGTTAGATTAACATCAAGAGAGAACTGTCAAAACTACTTGTTGCATTTTTTTGATCAGAAGTCCCAAAAATTCTACAGCAACGGGATCATGTCACTACCTACAAGATGGCAACAAGTTATCGAACAAAATGGCACATATATATTATAATTAAATGTAATTAAACTTGAAAAAAATATGTCTTGAATTTGTTTAAAAAATACGAAGAAACTTTTTCCCCGACCTTATATATAAATTAGCTAAGAAATGTTACATGTGCAACACAAACATTGTGGTAATATAGAATATGGAAAATGTATAGATAATAAATAACAAGGTAAGCTGGTAGGTGTACAACAGCATGAAATAATAAGCTCTACATTCTACAATCTACTTTGCCTTTTTTGAAATCCAAATCTTTTTACAGTCCGTCGTTTTGTTATCAAGCCATTCTGCGTAGTCTTCCATGTGATACGCCACCGTCTATACTATACTATAGAATATAGATGGTGGAGTATAGAGTCTATAGAGTGTAGAGTCGTTGGACATAAACCAATAGACGCGTGATGCGTGTGCGCCGCGTCTGGTTCCACATTACTCTGGTGAATACAAACTGTGTTTCGGCTCTGATTACAGTTCTGACATCAGACTACATGCGAGCTGAAGTTGGGTGCATTCATTATAGTGAGCGTTCCTGGATTATATCTTTTATAATCTTGATCGTCATCATCATCATGATACATAACAGGCCGAAAATGATGATTAAGGAATAAACAGTAAAATCATTAAAATCTGCTTACAATCAGCGACGATATCACGTAACATACACACACAACAATACACTCGAATACAGAACCACCTTTTTTAAAGTTGGTTAAAATAAGATGAATAGAGCTTCTTATAGATTGGTAACAATTACTGTGAAAGCTGTGGATTGGATATTGGATACTTGTGTGCCTCGTTTTTTATGTAAAGATAATTTATTGAACATACTGTACAAAGTGCTACAATATAAAGTTGAATGGGTCATAGTATCGTCACGTGTTGTTTGGGCGTCCGTATTTGTTTCCCATGTATGTAAAGTAGTGCCGTGTGTGTATGTGTGCAGCCGAGTGGCGAGAGCCGGCGTGTGAAGACAGGCGACACCATCCTGAACATCCGCGGCGCCGTGCGTGACGCCATCGGAGACGCCGGCGCCGCGCCCGGGCCGCGCGCCTCCTCGCGTCTCGACACCTTCGTGATCCGGCCGGCGGCAGCGCGCGCCCGCCCGCACCCGCCGCCCTACCGCGCGCCGCCCAAGGACCAGGTCACTTCATCTTCTTATTAAGAGTTGACTCTTGTCGCTGGACTGCTTCCCAGCCTTCTCGATCTTTAGCCACTATTTTAACTTTATTGTACGACATGAGGTTCACTGTTTTCTTCAATTGGTTGGCAATTTGTGTATCATACTGATATTACAAATATGAATGTGTATTTGTTCCTGTTTGACGCAGCAACAGAGGTACGGATTGATATAGAGGCAGTTGGAGGCCGAAAATATATAGATACTGGTGTAGGTACTCATAAAATAAAACAAACAAGCTTGAGTTTTGGTAGCGTTGAAGTTCACCCAGTTAGCTTAGCCCGGGTCGGACCCTGCCTTTAAGGATGAGTCCAAACGGTCTACTGTGGCCTCTCTCTGGAGTCGGATATCATCCCTGCTATCACGGGCAGTGGACAAGTATCTCTCAACAATAGCATTGTCGTCTGCATACCCAAAGGTACCAGTTTGTGAGCAGGGAGAACAGTGTTGCAGAGAAGACTGACCCCTGAGGTACGCCAGAATTGGTGGCCAATAGATCATATAAGCAGCCGTCGACGAACTCGAATTATTTTGCTGAATACGTAATATTTTTCTACAAATGGTTTGTGAAATAAAGTCCACGCGGAGGAAACCGCGAAACGCACCAAGGATTTTATAAGTCCAAAAATAGTCCAACCAATCAGCTACCAGCCAACTCAACTGTAAAGGTGGCGAATTGATGGAACTAACAATTATCTACTGGTAGTGGACAGGTTTGTTCAGAAAATACATCGGTGGCTTCCCATATGAATCTGAAATAAGTTGGTCGCTCGTTGGTCAGTCTGTCCGTCCGTGTCCGTTAAACTACCAATGTTTGTGAATGTTTGTATTAATATTTTTCTGTGTTAGTTACTCGTATATTACATTTTTATAATTTTTTTTGACATTATTTGATTAATTTCCATTAAATTTTATGTTTATTTCAAATGTTTGTGTGCTCATTGAATGTTTCTAATTTTTTAAGAATTTGATTGACTTAATTTACATAATATTGAATTGACATGAATGTATAATAGTTTATTTAAATTTATTTTTTATTGTAAATATTTTTTTTATGTATGACTCGTTACACGCCTTGGCGTAGCTGTAAGTTTCAGTATATATAATAAAGTACTCTTTGGCTGTAAGTGTGACGAGTATTTGTCTATAAATAAATAAATAATAATAGAGAGCGGTAGAAAGATGATACGTTGGTGGGAGGGGGGGGGGGGGGGGGTACCACGTGGGGTGGGGGTTACTTTATAACGGACATTATATGTGAGTTTTTCTCCCATATACATACAGTTTGTTCGTAGACTGAGATGAGAGTTAGTTTGATGGTGCAGGTGCCGCGACACGCACGCGAGCTGCTGGTGGAGGCGCACGCGCGCGCGCGCATCCCGTGTGACCTCGCCAACCTGACCCTCACGGCGCTGCGCTGGTACAAGGACAACGAGGTCTGCTCACCCTCTTCACTTATGCCAAAATTCGTCAAATCGTAGAACTATGAAGCAGCTAAGGCACTGAAAAGAAAAAAATGGGCTGTATCTATAATAAAATCACTTCCGAGCTAAATCAGTCGGTAATTTCCAAATATATTTTTCTCCAACTTTCAAAATTACCACGCATAAATAGTAAACCCTTGACAACTGTCAAATTTACACATTTCAATGCTTTACCAATGGTATAATCAAGAACGATCATATAATGTAGCCGTTCCATAGTCTCCTCCCATATCACGCTCCATTCAAATATTTTAAATACAGTTTTGGAACGCATCTCCAAAGTGAGTGTGAAAAAATACAGTTTTGGAACGCATCTCCAAAGTGAGTGTGACAAAAGGAAGTGTCAGTGTTCACAAAATTATTTCTTATGTGTTATTCCGTCGTGACATACTGTTCTAGGCTAAGTGTGAATAGCTTACGGACTCTTTCATGAATCTGGATCTGCCGCCTGATGGTAAAACATTGAACATTTGTTGTAAAACTACACTGTCCACGTTGTATGGATTGATTGTCCCACGCAGCGGGGACAGGACAATCTGTGCGCAGAACCTATAAGGACAAGGTTGTTTTTTTGAAAACAATATAAAGTGAACAATTATGGTCCCCCCAAAGCGCCTGGAGCTGGCGGTGGGTCGCGGGAGCGCGGCGCAGGCGGTGTGGCGCGAGGCAGACGGCGCGGCGGTGGTGGCGCGCGCCACGCGCGGGGACGCAGGCGCATGGCGCTGCGCCGGGGAGCGCGCCGGCCGCCCAGTCTCCGGGGAGCCGGTGCACCTGCTTATATACGGTACACACACACACACACACACACTCTCTTTACGCGTGCCAGCAGCGGCGCGGCTCTTACACGGACATGAACTGCTACACGCACCTCGGGTGCTGCCAGTGTACTGCGCAGGGAAGACTCGGCGCTTCTACGGTGGTCTGTGCCTACTGCGGTGTGAAGGGTCCCGCGCGGATCACGCTTTGTGCTGCTGCTGATACGTGTTTAGTCTGTAAAAAGCTTTAATACTACTTATTATTCTAGATGGAGACGACAAATACTGCACAAACATCCCGTTTGGAGTATATTATGCGTTAACACGACCCCTCTAATGACGGTGGGTCGAAGTAGGCTCCACATTACACAAAATATAGTGGTGCGTTAAATGCAGCCCTGTACTTGATGACAAACATTAGTCTTTGGATGGGTATCCACCCGCACGCGAGTGACATTTACAAGTGAGCGTATGTTTTCTTCATTACATCGACTATGAAGCCATGGATGGCCTCCACTCACACAGTGACACTAGCTGTGCCTGCGCAGCCATATGATAATTATGAATAAGTTTTTTGTCGTATTCACTATAACTTGATGACCTGATCAGTTTGTTTGTCAAGCCTCACCTTCTCCGTGGTGTTAGCGAGGAGGAGGCAAGAGAGTGACACTGACGGGTGACTGATATTTTCCTATTGTTTTGTCTATTGCGGAGTGTACGTAGTGAATGAGTAGGCGGTTGTCCAGAGAGCGTGCGGTCGGTGTACCTGGCGGTGGACGGACGCCGGCTGGACGCGGGGAACACCTGGGTGCCTGTCCGGGACAAGACCGAGCTGGAGGTGCGCTGCGTCGCTGAAGGTAACCAACTATATCATACGTTACCGACCCATGGATCTTGGATATACTTACTTTTTACTTAATGTGTAATTAAGTTTTTTTTTGTCAGTTTGTACGATTTTAGACTAGTTTTGTTAAGGACAGTAATTGTGAGTGCTGACCCGAGATCCATGTGTGATCTATGATCAAAAACTACGAAACAAAGCATTATTTAAGCTCTATTGTTTTATAGACTCTCGAGACGCGGTGAGACACCTCGCCTCGCCTCGCCTCGCCTCACGCGCTCTCTGCTGCATGTTAAAAGGACTCGTCGGGAGTATTAAGACAAATCGAGATCAACCGCCGCATTGTTTGAATTGTTTCCTTAAAGACATAATCTAGGTCTTTTCATGGTTAGAACGAAAGGTATATATTATTCTAAGTCTGCGTGCTTTATCTTCGAGCACATCGTACTTACAAACAGGCAAGTTGGTGGACAAATGCGAACTACAGACATGTTTCTTTTTGCTGTTGTAAATATTGAATATCGGTATGGTAAAGTGTGACCTGTGACGACGTCCTCAGACGTGTTGTGTCGCGAGCACGCAGTGACGTGTTGTGATGTCGCAGGAGGAGTGCCGCCCCCCGAGCTGACTTGGCGGCTGCTGGCGCTGGAGCCCACCCTGGACCACCGCTCCTACCTGCGAATACACCAGACCAACTACTCTGTCGGTATGGATCACGTTTATTACACCACTGGCTGCGTCCGCTATCCTGCAGGTCCCTGACATTTTTCCGGGAAGAAAGTATTCAGTCTTTTATGTTAATTCTGGATATAAACTACTTCCATACGAACTTTTTACTGTAATCAGTTCCTCTGTTACGAAGTGGAGTGCGGCGGATTCAACTCTTTACACGTCTGGCCTGGTATCTGTAACTGTCAGCTCCGTTTCTTCACGTCTGGCCATCTGTAACTGTCAGCTCCGTTTCTTTACGTATGTCATACACATTCACTAACACTTGCTTTGCGCGAAAGGGACAAGGGGCATTTCCTCTCAATTCCCATCATTAACTTTAAAGACTTAAGTATCAGAACTCAATTCTCTTCTTCTTAGTTGGACTAAGAAGACAGGCGAGTTGGCGGTCAAACGCAAGCCTTAAAAACAGACGATAATTATAATGGCAGATTAGTTGTGGTCGAGACACGCTTGCTGGTACACGGCGGGTGTTCCACGTGGTCAGTCTCCCGGCGACCATCGCTGCTCGTGCGAGCTTCTCTATTGTAATCAGTTCCTCATGTTACGTGAGCAGTTAGCACTCGGCCATGGAACACTGGGCCAATTTAAATGATTTGTTCAGTATACGTATTGTATTGAATGACATTCTCGACTGGGCACGTTAGTAGTTATGAGTGAAATAGAAGTATGTTGTTGGTGCTGTAACAGAAGGCGTGTCGTCGTCCCACGTGGTGGTGACGGCGGCGCGCGAGCTGCACAACGCCACGCTGCAGTGTGAAGCGCGCCAGCGCAGGCCTGCCCCCGCAGCCCCCGCAGCCCCCACCGCCGGCACCACCGCCGCCCCGGACCACGTGCTCACTGCCAAGCTCGAGATACACGTCACCTGTGAGTTGTACTCATGAACCTACTACCCAAATTCATGGTTGTACTATATACAGTAGAGTCTGACATGTATAAGAAATCGTACACGTTATGTTCAAAGCAAAGGTCTCTTTTTAACTGGATAATAGGCTACTACCCCTCTTTCCCCATCCAAAATCACGTGTATTGTTAGTACCAAAATTTTTTTTTTATATTATCTTTAAATACGGGTATAAAAGTATAATCTAATTTTATTCTAGAAAATTAAGGAATATGATAAAAATATCTAGACAGAAAGGTTGCAGGTTGTTTTTGACTGGCATACAAATAATATTAAAGGCATGGTGGTAAAGACTTCGTTCGTTGCCTGGCAACGGCGAGTCAAGGTCAAACTACACGCCGCTTTTCAGTTTAAAAATCGCGTGTTTGACGAATAAATAAATACACGTGATATCTTACTACACCCCCCCCCCCGGCCCTCTTGTGATATATCGTGATTTTTGCCGAACCCCTCCCCCCCTCCCCTTTCGGAGCCTCACGTGATTAATGGATGGCCCCTAGCTGAGAAGCGGTTACTTGATTTTCCCTTGGCTCTACCCGCAGGCACCATAAGTACGTCTACTTTGTTGATAAAATTTACAGTCACGGTCGTGTAATTTTTCGTGTTGTTTTTAATGAATATACACATTAAATACACTGTTTGTGAAGGACAATGTTGGAATTTCCTCTTTTAACAAACACACACAGTGCTACAAGCAATAACTTGAAAAGATTGATATAAATGAAAACGTAGACCTTGTCTGAGATAAACTCTCAGATGTACTCTCGGCAAGACGAACAACTCTGGAGTTCCCTCTTGTGTAGTAACGAGTTAAATTAGTGTCACGACGGAGCGCGACATGAAAGGTCCCACAACTATCCGCTACCGCCATTAGCGTATTCATAAAACGTATGCAAATCAAGTCAAACTCGACTTGTTACGTAAATCATGTTCGGTGGATCATTTGCATTCGAACGTCGTAGCGATGCGATACGTTTGATGTATGTGATATAGAACAAGGGTCCCGGGGGTGCGCCTTGCGGCACGCCCGCGGCTGTTCCACGATAAAACACAGCACGACACAATTCGAAACAATAAATTGGTAGTGATTCTGATTCATCCGAAACATTGTCAAAATGGTCTTAAATGTTTTTGGTGGACAATTCAAAAGTTCGGCAACCAACCCGATTTGAACCTGTATACGAGTTTCGCATAAAACTCAAGTGTGGAATAAATCACCATGAAATACCATAGTGGTTAGGCACTGTGGTATTTAGACAAGGGCCTTTAACCAGTGTGTGTTGCCATGCCAGTGATGACATATGGTACAGAGACGTGATCCTTAACTCGTGAATTATTCCAAAAGGCCGCCCTTTTGAAACTGACGAGTCGCACAACGGGCAATGGAAAGAGATATGTTCGGAGTTTGCGCGAAGATCCAGAACCCCCGACATAGCTGTTAAAATTTGCTGATAACCAAGCGGGAAGAAAGGTTCTTGAGTGGAGACCATGAACCGGAAGATGCAGCGTAGGTAGGCCTCCCTATAATGATGTAGCGACGACATCGTGAGAGTCACGGGCATCCAGTGGATGCAGATGGCAGACTGGCGTTCAGTATAAAGTTCTGAAGGGGAGGCCTACGTTCAGCAATGGGCGTCTTCTGGGTGATGATGATGATGTGGATTAAATATATTAAACATTAAACATACACATTATAACACACATATAAAGAGGTTAAATAACTATCTTATCTTGAATATGTTTTTTTAAGAGTAACTAAAATTGGACTTTAAGGTGTTGACAGTTGTTTTTGTCATAATATGTATGTAAGTTTTGATGTGAACAATATTTATCTATCTATCATTGATAAATTTATTGGCTGGTGGCTAATTGTTGTGTCCACTAATTATCATGTACGTGTGAACAATATAATATTTCAATGCAACTAACAATAATGGAATCAAATTTTTTAATGTTTAAACAAAAATTTGCCAAAAATTAATTACGTTAGTTTTAGAGTCGACCTTAAAATCCAATTTTAGTCGACGTGTGTTCCTTAAAAGTGGTAAGATTAAACATCGTATTTGAAAAAAATACAGTATGGATGGTCCCTTAACCCTTACAAAGTAAAAAGCCCTAAAATTGTAAAGTTTGTCAAATATGAGTTACGGTGTTTTATTCTGCAGCAGTATCGGGGATCGGGGCCCGCAGCTACTTCTATCTGGTTTACACTTCACGTATGTTTCCACATCGGTCTGTTTGAAACGTTTGCCTCTTGACATGCGAAACCATATTTTCAATGAGCTTTAGAAACATTCAGAATGCAGATCATGAAACGTGTATAAAATAACAGTTTTATGTTCTGACACTTCTGAAGTTATTGTTTTCGTTATTATTCTAATGTTATAAGCATTCCAATTCTTATAGTTTTATTTATATTTTGGGATGAAATTCAAATCCAACATTATCCATGGATCTGGCTAGATAGATACATACGAGTATACATAATATTTTAATTATTGAAATTCTATCGACTATAATTTTTTTGATACAAATAATGTTTACGGTATTTTATGTCATCGCTCTACATCTGTAAGCCTAACAGCTAACCAAAACATAATACAAACTAACTAATATTTTAACCTTCCTATTGTTCATGTGTTTTTAAATATGTGTATGATTGATTCGTGTTTTGTGCAAATAAATTCTTTCAAACTGTGCTCGGGCATTCTAACTAATCACATAAGAAAATTTGTAAAGTCCTAAATTTAATTTAATATTAGGTTTCCATAGCTCCGTGCGTCTTATTGATCTCTACATCGTGCTAGGATGCATTATATGTAGGTACGTTTTGACCGGACTAACGACTACTACGACTCAGTGGTAGCACGACTGACACACGAGCCGGAGATTAGGATCGATTCCTGAGCATGTTTGAAATATTTGAAAGTAATTTCTATATTTGACGTTTTGTTCTAAACTTTATGATGTACTATTTAAATGTTATAAACTAATAAAAAAAATACGATCGGTAGAATTGATTGTAGAGTGCTTTAACAGCTAAGCTATGGTCGCTTTCCTGTCGGCCTCAAAATTCTTAAGCTGTCTTTGCAACCACTTTAACGTTGTTGACGTCATTACAAAAGTTGTGTCTAAAATTCTATACGCAGGGATAAAGTGAGAGTGTTTTGGCGGGACTTAGGTTCCAATGATAACCGTAGCAAAAGACTAAGAAAGAGGGTAGATCGTCATGATCTTTGATCTTTGACCTTTTCCGCCAACTACCCGCATTCTACAGTGTTCTCGTGAACGTGGTGCATGTAATCACTACCTTATGTCGGTAAATATACTGTTGATAATGATACAAGTGTGATACCCCAGACCCGCCGTCGTTCGTGATATCGCGCTGGCCCGGGTTCGGTGTGGCGCTGTCGGCGGGCGGGTCGGCGGCGCTGCGCTGCGACGTGGACGCCAACCCGCCTGCCCGCGCCTGGTGGACCCGCGACATGGAGAGCCCCACCAGGTACGACATAGTTACTAGTCGCCACATTAACTCGAAAATATATCCGCAAGCACTTAACGTTTGCGGCTTTATTCGAGAGCCAATTCTTATTCCAGGGTACGCGTGCTCACCACACTGAAATCGATGATTGTAAGATGTTGAGCGTGTCAAGAATAAAAAAATTAAAGAAAGAATAAACAGTATAAAAAGAATTAAGTTTCACGTTCGCGGGATTTTCCGAGCTGCGTTGTTTTAGTGCTAATTAAGAGTTAGCCGTAAGGCCCGAGGTACGCGTTCTATATTAGAGTTTATTTAGATTTTAGATTAGTTTTGAAACAGTCTGGATCATGAACGGTAATAGAATGTCAAATCCGTATTTCTGCTACAAACGTGGGTGAAATGTAAGTTTATTATTGTTATTCCTGAAGCTACGAATAAATTAATATAAATATAGAATCCCGTTCATTGAACTCGGAAAGTGTCCCATTCCTCTCGTAATGTTTAATTTTCATTCTGAATGAAAGTTATTACGAAAAGTTCTACTTCAGTAGTTTAGTTCTTTACGAAAGTTATTCAACCTGATGCCGGCGTCGCGGTTTTATCATCGCACTAGCCTCCACCATACCACCTGACAGCTCATCCACATATCATAGATCGGTAGAAGTCGCACTATTTACGCTATCCTTTTTGCCTCTCACCTGCAATTTGTGGAATGAGCTCCTATCTGCGGCATTTTCGACTAACTATAATATGAGGTTCTTCAAAAGGGCTGTTATTAGAGTGTTTAAGGGCCAGCAACGTATCTGTGATGCCCCTGGTGTTACAAGTATCTATAGGCAACGGTGATCGCTTACCATCAAGCGGCCCGCTTGTTTGCCACCTACGGCATAAACAATCCTGCCGATATACAACATCCGTCTATTGAACTCACTACAATAAAACACGCTTAGCTGTCGAATAGTTCCACCATCACCACCATCAGACGAACAGATCAGCTCGATGGTACAAATTATTGTATTGTCGTCATCATCATCCGAAATATATTTGCAAAGTTTCAAATCGATACCACGAATACTGATCGTGGTTATCAGAGCAAAATTAATCGCACTCTTGAAACCCTCGTAGAGTAACATACATCTGCCGCATGTATTCGCTTGGTTTGATGTCTGGTTTCTGTTCAAATCAAATAATTAATTTCTCAGAACATGGTAGGAACACATACATAACAAGTTACGTACCTGTAAGTTGTGGAAGGGCGTACCACCTGCCATTTTCCTCCGAAATATAATTTGGGCTACTTCATACGAAGGGTGAATAGAGTTCTCAAAGGCAACCAACTAAAGACGTTAGTTTGACACTTACTCGTATCTATATATATAAAAACGTTTGTTTGACACTTATCTATATAAAAATATACTCTACCGAACAAATTTTTTTTTTAAATCGATCAACAGTTGGCGGAGATATCCGTGAACATATCGTACATAAAAAAATATATGTATATACAGTGGAACATAGAACCTCCGCCTTTTGATTCGGTAAAATAAAATAAAATTTAGATAGCATACAGGACAAATGGAAACGTATCTCATGTCCTTGCCAGGGGTGGCGTACAAATGTAAGGTTTTGTTTTTTATTAGATTTGTTCATATTAAAAAAAATTATGTCTACGTTATAAATATGTCTCTAAACCTAAATGAATACCAGCGCAGCTTTGATCCCCGCCCGGACACGAACTGGGAATGTGTGTGTGACAGCAACTCCTACACAGAACTCTGTAGAAACAGAAACTATGGACGTGAAGTTTTATTATTCCGTCTAGAAATAACCGAGTTATATAAAGTTGTCACTTGTACCGTGTTATGTCGGCAGCCGGAGTAAAGGGCCGGCCGAGTAGATACTCATCACTTGTACCGTGTTATGTCGCCAGCCGGAGAAAAGGGCCGGCCGAGTAGATACTCGTCACTTGTACCGTGTTATGTCGGCAGCCGGAGTAAAGGGCCGGCCGAGTAGATACTCATCACTTGTACCGTGTTATGTCGCCAGCCGGAGAAAAGGGCCGGCCGAGTAGATACTCGTCACTTGTACCGTGTTATGTCGGCAGCCGGAGTAAAGGGCCGGCCGAGTAGAGACTCATCTCTGTTTCAATAAAACTAGTTACAAATAGTTCAACTAATTGGTAACTGTAGTTATTTATTTGGAGGGATGCGGATGTTCCTAATAGGTTTAAAATTGTGTAGCCAGAGATACAGCACGACATAGCTTATCATGAACTAGCATCGGCCCGCCGCTTCGACCCTCGTAAACAAAACATAGCTTAAGTCACTCAAAGATGTAAGAGTGTAGCTTTCTATTAGTGAAACAATACATTTTCAAAATTGGATTAATAATTATCCTCAACTAACGTACAAAGGTACTCATATAAACGTCTTTTTTATCTCTTCAGGGTTTTTTTTTAATTTTTCCAAGTAAACTTTTATTGACACTTTCATTTTTCAACTGTATTTTTAATTCGTGATTTCAGGGTTGGTCCTATAGTAAAAGTTGATCATAATGATGAGTACAATGACCTACTTTCGGCTCAGTACAGGGTTTATGCGTAACTCTGTATACATAATTTATTTATTATTTATTCATCAACAGAATGCTTACAGTTAAAACCAAAGCGCAAACTATTTAAATAACAAATATTATGTATTCTACTTAATTACCTACTAAGAAATAACCCTAAATATGAGGAAATTATATTAATATTGTCATAAAAAATGTCAACATGCTGGAATTCTCGCGCAAATGCGTTGAGTAGCGCCACAGCCCGCCGCGTGGGCGCGTTGTTGGCGTGGTGCGTCCGCGGCACGGAGCACGCGAGCATCTGATGCCGGCGGCGGGTTCCACAGCGCAGATAGTTGTCAGGCACAAACAACCCAATACTGCTCAAAGTTTGTGGACTGTTCACTTTACTGCGCAGTATTAGTATGTAGTGAGTGACCAGCTGCTGCTTCCGCCTAAGCTCCAATGCATCGAGCCCTATCATCGCAGATACAAATAACGATGGATACAGATATGGATAATACCCGTATCTCCGCTTGTATACGTATCGAGCGAATTTCCGCTGGAGCCGTTCCACCATCAAAGTATATTTGGCCTCCCTCGGGTCCCAAATCATGGCACTGAACTCTAATTTGCTGCGAACGAAGGCGTTATACAGCACCATAGCAATTCTAACATCCGAAAACTGGGATGCCATACGCATTATAAACCCAAGAGTTTTATTTGCCGTTTTACAGATAGAAATAATATGTTCACGGAAGTCAAGACGGGAGTCCAAGGTAACTCCCAGGTCCCGAATGGAAATAATGTTAGTGTTAATGGATTAACCGCTGTTTTTGCTACGTCTCTCATCAATATTGAAGAGAAAATGAGATGGCAAATATAGTTGTAGTGGTATCCACGTTCAGTACGAGCTGTGTCGCAGTGTATGTACCGTCACTCGCCGGAGGAGGATATGTGCCGTTATTTGTGGTAAATTGTATTTGTTATCCGCTCGGAACTTTGTTCGATTCATTACGTTCCTGTCAGGACAGATCCTGCGGGATATTTTGTTTTTCGCCACAAATTGATGACAAAGAGGATACAGTGAACTAGCTGCGCACGCGGTTTTACTAGCTAGCCTATAGAACCGTAGATTTATTGGAATAATAGTAGCCTAATGTGTTAATCCTACCTAGGGCTATGCTCTCTCAGGGTTTCTCTACGAGATCGAATCAGAAATGAGGAGATCCGTAGACGAACGAAAGTCACCGACATAGCCCACCGGATCAGTAAGTTGAAGTGGCAGTGGGCAGGGCACATAGCACGCAGAACAGATAGCCGATGGGGCTGAAAGGTTCTCGAGTGGAGACCACGGACCGGTAAGCGCAACGTAGGACGTCCACCCACAAGATGGACAGACGACCTAAAAAAGACCGCAGGTAAACGCTGGAAGCAGACCGCTTCCAACCGGCCCTTTTGGAAATCGATGGGGGGGCCTATGTCCAGCAGTGGACGTCCTATGGCTGAAATTGATGATGAATGTGTAAATCATGCCATATTTCCTGTTACAAAGCCGTACCTATAACATAGTTATCTTTAGTCGACTAGTGATCTAATGTGACTCAGTGAACAAAGAAATCAGGAATGTTAAAAATCTGTCATCGATATTTAATAAATATGGATAATAGACTCCTATATATTTTCAGGCTAGTAGATAAAAGCTCGTGCATGAATGAAACTTGTAAGAACTTTAAATTGCAAAATAAACATTTTTTTTTTTTTAATTGGGAGTAAAAAGTTATGTCGGGAAAAAATCGGATAGGTTAGGCTAACGATTTTCTGGGGTTTGGTTACGGTCTGTTTTATTCATCAACTCACGATATAAAGGAATCAAATTGACTTAATGATCGATGCCGATGACATTGACAGACACTAGACAGATAGAACTAGGATGCAACATGTATCCGACCGAAAATAATATAATGAGAACCTAATATAGTGTGTGTTCGGATAATACACAAATAATATCAACAATAATTTAATGCATCAAAGTTAGTTTTAATTCCCAGTTTTATAAATTATACTTAATATTTTAACAAAACTACAAAAATATAACATGGATTTTCACATATATAGGCAACATGACTGTGTCATTTATTTTTTCGAATTGCGAATTCTGCTATATTTCTTTTACAATAATAACAACAACAGATTTCAAGGAAAGTTCAATACACACGATTCATTTGCAATTTTTCCACCCTCACAGGTAGAATATGTTCTTCGAATATAAATGGGAGATTTAACCAATAAAAAAGTCAGCAGTCAGCAGTAGCAGCACGCTTCACAATAAGAAACCGCTACTTGAAAGACACTCAGTGACTCGGTGAAGATTATCGCGTAACATTCACACAAATAGTTATCAATACAAAAACAGACTTCATAAAAATGTTAGAACTGGACCAAATTGAAATGAGACCACACGGGAAGCACCAGCTTTCAAATAAAATAGAATCATCAAAATCGGTTCACCTAGTCGTAAGTTCTGAGGTAACAAACATTTTAAAAAACAGTCGAATTGATAACCTCCTCTTTTTTGGAAGTCGTTTAATAATACAGTCGAATTAAGATAAGTAGGTACCTTTTTTATTTGGTTGATGAAAATTTAAAATGAGTATCTGAAGTCGTTAGTGAGAGCTAAGCTCCAAGTGTCAAGGTGTCCCACGTGCACAATGTCATGTAAAAAGATCTATGTTTCTGGCCCAAAGATTTTTGCTCAAATTCCCCGATAGTCCCCGAGCGGCCATAACTCAATGGAAACTTGGGGAAAGTTATTTGGGATGAATTTGCAGTATCACGCATATTGAAAGGGCGAGTTATTGAATTAAAGCCGTTTGACCCAGATCAGGAGGAGGCTGCCGTCTCTCAAGCAATCAGCCTCCACGTCATAACCTCCCACTTCGATAGCCTTCAGGAATTTATCGGAGCCTTCGACGTATCGAGGAACAAATTAATCTGATTAATGTACTGAATTAACTAACATATGGAAATGTGCTAAGATTATCACATTCTAATATCAGATAGTTTGTTTGTTGGTTGGTTTGTCCTTCATTTTCGCAGCAACAGCTGTTTTCTTGTGCATAATAATAATTTGTGGTGTAAATATAAATTTTATCTATCTATCTACAAAGCAATTTTATTGCAAAGAGAAAGTTAGATGTCCGTAAAGTGACATACAGATAACGTTCATCGGGTAACATATACATTCACATAATGTTATTTGTCATCAATCAATTGTCTTATTTTGAAATCATAATATTTGATTCGAATATTTTGTTGTATTCTTACATTTTTGATGTCATAATATTAATATGACATAATGATAATGTATGCATGGTTACTATTACTATCGTGTTGTAAGTTGTGTGACATGTTATCAAAATGGTTATTGATTTTATGATTTTGAATGGGTATGAGTTCCATTATTACGGTATACGGTTATAGTTAGGACTATCAATATTAATATTAGTGATGGTAGTAGTAGTAGTGAGTGATGTTATGGGTACAAATCATTATGTCGTTCAACAGTAAGGTTTCCGAAATTATGACGTCTAATTTTATGCGAATCAATAAATAAATAAAACTGGGAAGTTTTTGCACACACGGTCATCTGATCCCAAATTATGCGTCAGGCGTCAGGCTTAACATCAGGCGAGTTGGCGGCCAAGTGCAAGCATGTTTTACAATAATAATAGAAAAAGCAAACCTTGTAGTATGACTGCCAGAGACTGATATACGTATATATACATTTTAAATACATACTTAAATAGATATTATTAACGCCCAGACATAGAACAAACACATACTCGTATGTTCACCTCAAGGTAGGTAATAAGTAGGTAATCCCAATCACCTACGTAATGTTAAAGTAGATACATAAATACAAAACATCGACTCGATAAGAAGATCAGTAGTTAGATGCCGGATTAATGTGCGCAGTGCAACACATGTATAGAGTATAGGTAGTAGGGAGGAGCGCGCAGGATCATCCTGTAACTCATGTATGGTGGTCGGTAGTCGTGTGACTGTGTGTGTTGTGCAGCTCGCCGCCCCCGCTGGACGCTGGGCTGGAGTCGCGCGGCTCGGCCACGCTGCGCTGGGCCACGCTACGCGGCGCACACGCAGGCTGGTACCGCTGCCGCGCCTCCTGGCTCGACTCCGACTACTCTTCCATAGGGTACTACCTCAACGTCATCTGTGAGTACCGCATCCTCTAATCATACGCACTCATATCCCTCGCTCTTCGGTCTACATCATACAATAATATCACTCACTCTTAAAACGGATGCCAGAGTATTGTGACTGAATATAATGGAGTAGAGAATATGTATCAGTATGTGAGTAGTGTGCAGAGGTCGACAACAGTAACTGGTTTGTGACGTCCCCAGCGGAGGAGGAGCAGACGGAGGCCGCCACGGAGGGCACCACCACGGGGGAGGACGAAGAGCCCGAGCACCAGAAGGTGGACGTGCCGGTCGGAGGGAACGTGCAGCTGCACTGCCCTAAAGGTAATTTTTTATTCCACTCTGATTGTGCCAACCGGTAGACTGGAACACGCCGCGCCGGTGGAATGCGTGCTCTAGGGCGAACACTGCAACAAACTTGAAGTAGCGCACGCGCACCCTGTGGCCAGGTGAAGTGACGACTTGCGGCAGGCTGCATGTGTGTGCGTAAATCACAAGCCTTGTGACGTTATGTAGGAGAGGCTTGCGTGGCTGGACGAACATTAAATAGGTTGATGATGGAGTTACCAACATAGCGGAATAAATGTTTAAACACTGCCCGATTGGTGGGTCCATGGTAGGTACATTATTCTTCAAGTGGAGTGGATCGATTTTACCGCGAGCGTGCTCCATCGTAGACCGCATCACCGCTTCACATCGGGCGTGGTGGCGGTCAAACGCAAGCTTCCGTCTGTACTACCCTTAATTTTGATGATGCATGTGTCAAGTTTCCAGGGCAGCAGGGACGAAACACAAACGGATGCAAACTCCAGAAATTATCGATAACTAATTAAAATTGATTATAAGCAAACATTTCTAAGGAAAATTATCACGCCGAGAAGAATCTGCGGTTTCACACTTACGAGATTAGCGTGATGAAGGGAAAACCACATGCGTAATATATAAAAAGGAAGCTCTGTGTCGACGTGGAACACGTGGATCAACACTTGGATCAACACGTGGGGCAACTCGTGGATCCTGCTTCCTCCTCTGGATGGCTAGTGGGCGGGTTTACTCTTTCCTTATGTGTTTTTCCGCGATGTTTTATTTATTTTCATAATGAGGAGGCGAAGGTAACTAGTTAGTCTGATAGTAAGCGCTATACATACTGGACCAGTTCAAAATTATATCGGGGCTGTACTGCGCTCGCAATCAGAATATGGTTAAATCTTTGATTGCGTTATTTCACTGGTAGTATCCCAATTAGGTTTTAACTTTTAAATCCGGTACATAGAAACTGAAACAAAAATATAGTACTCATAATGAAGTATTGTGCCGCCCGCCCGGACATAGGAGATGATGTCCCGTTGATTGGTGTGTATGTGTTGTGTGCAGGCAGCGTGGGGTGCTGGTGGCGGCGTGTGGTGGGCAACTCTAGCGAGGCGTGGGCGCCGGCCGGCTCGCACCACGCACACGGCGTGCTCGGTGAGTCACACTCACACTAGTATACAGGGTGCTGGTGGCGGCGTGTGGTGGGCAACTCTAGCGAGGCGTGGGCGCCGGCCGGCTCGCACCACGCACACGGCGTGCTCGGTGAGTCACACTCACACTAGTATACAGGGTGCTGGTGGCGGCGTGTGGTGGGCAACTCTAGCGAGGCGTGGGCGCCGGCCGGCTCGCACCACGCACACGGCGTGCTCGGTGAGTCACACTCACACTAGTATACAGGGTGCTGGTGGCGGCGTGTGGTGGGCAACTCTAGCGAGGCGTGGGCGCCGGCCGGCTCGCACCACGCACACGGCGTGCTCGGTGAGTCACACTCACACTAGTATACAGGGTGCTGGTGGCGGCGTGTGGTGGGCAACTCTAGCGAGGCGTGGGCGCCGGCCGGCTCGCACCACGCACACGGCGTGCTCGGTGAGTCACACTCACACTAGTATACAGGGTGCTGGTGGCGGCGTGTGGTGGGCAACTCTAGCGAGGCGTGGGCGCCGGCCGGCTCGCACCACGCACACGGCGTGCTCGGTGAGTCACACTCACACTAGTATACAGGGTGCTGGTGGCGGCGTGTGGTGGGCAACTCTAGCGAGGCGTGGGCGCCGGCCGGCTCGCACCACGCACACGGCGTGCTCGGTGAGTCACACTCACACTAGTATACAGGGTGCTGGTGGCGGCGTGTGGTGGGCAACTCTAGCGAGGCGTGGGCGCCGGCCGGCTCGCACCACGCACACGGCGTGCTCGGTGAGTCACACTCACACTAGTATACAGGGTGCTGGTGGCGGCGTGTGGTGGGCAACTCTAGCGAGGCGTGGGCGCCGGCCGGCTCGCACCACGCACACGGCGTGCTCGGTGAGTCACACTCACACTAGTATACAGGGTGCTGGTGGCGGCGTGTGGTGGGCAACTCTAGCGAGGCGTGGGCGCCGGCCGGCTCGCACCACGCACACGGCGTGCTCGGTGAGTCACACTCACACTAGTATACAGGGTGCTGGTGGCGGCGTGTGGTGGGCAACTCTAGCGAGGCGTGGGCGCCGGCCGGCTCGCACCACGCACACGGCGTGCTCGGTGAGTCACACTCACACTAGTATACAGGGTGCTGGTGGCGGCGTGTGGTGGGCAACTCTAGCGAGGCGTGGGCGCCGGCCGGCTCGCACCACGCACACGGCGTGCTCGGTGAGTCACACTCACACTAGTATACAGGGTGCTGGTGGCGGCGTGTGGTGGGCAACTCTAGCGAGGCGTGGGCGCCGGCCGGCTCGCACCACGCACACGGCGTGCTCGGTGAGTCACACTCACACTAGTATACAGGGTGCTGGTGGCGGCGTGTGGTGGGCAACTCTAGCGAGGCGTGGGCGCCGGCCGGTCGATCGATCGATCCATCTCTGTGACCGCGTAGTCAACAAAGTTTATCTGATTAGTGGTTGTAGACTTGCCGGCTCTAAAACCATGTTGACTATCGCTCAGCTGTGTTTGGACCTGCCTAATAATAAATAATAATAAAATATAAAGGTAATATGGCGATTCAGTATTGATTCAAAGACTTTGCCGAAGGCCGAAAGAACAGCTATAGGCCTATAGTTCTCTACCTTTGATCCGGAGCCATCTTTAGGTATCGGAGTTACTCGAGAGACTTTCCAAATACTGGGATACGTAGCTGTAGTAAGGGACAAATTGTATATATAAATAAGCGGTGTCATGAGAGCTGATTAACAATCCTTTAAAATAAATGTTGGGATCCCGTCAGGTCCAGCAGACGAATGAGTTTTCAAGCGACGAACTGCTATTGAAATATCAGTCGTGTAAACAGCATCTATTGCGACCCGTGAGGAGCATAGTGGATTTGCCCTGGGGCAGAAATACAGTGCTAAAATAGGTTGCAAACGCATTCGCTGAATCTGATCCGGATAAACTATGTCCATTATATTCAAATTGGCTACAAGATTGTCTAGAACCTTGTTGGTCCTTTACGAATGTCCAGAAACTTATCCCTCTTTATATTCACGTCTGTGCGCCGAATATAGCTACTGTAAGCATGATCGATAAGCTCTTTGGCTTGCTGCCTATAAAATATGAATAATTCACGATTAAAATCTAGGTTAAATTGCTTATACTTCTTATGGTGGAAATGTTTATTTTTCAAAGTACTTATTAAATACTTATTATACATGCTGTGACCATACGAGATGTACTCTGGTGCAGGTATAAAGGACGCGGTGTACGAGGAGGGCGGCGAGTACCGATGCGTGGGCGCACGCGGCGCCGGTCGGGAGGCGGCGCGTCTGCGGGAACTGAAGCGGGTCACTCTGCGCGTTGCTGGTGGCGCCACTGCGGCGGCGCTCTCTGCGCAGCCGGCGCACGGCGGGTCAGTACCCAGCGGCTACCAAGCTCCCTGCGGGCTGACACGAGGACACCCTGGGCAGGGCGCTCGCGACACTAGGACAAGGTTGCCGTTTGTATACAGTTACATGTTAGTGTGTGTGTGCAGGTGGCGGCTGGAGTGCGGCGCGTGCGGGCGCGGGGTGCGGGTGGTGTGGCTGCGTGCGGGGCGCGGGGAGGCTGCGCCGGCGGCGCTCACTCCTGACCTCGCGCAGCACTGCTGGCGCGCCGTGCTGCACGTGCAGGACCCGGATGAGGTACCCTCACCACACCAAACTCCTTTATAGCGCGGGTGCGGCTGGCAGCCTCTATCTCTCTTCTAGCCTGGTTCTGTTCTTTCTTCCAGTTGTGTTATATTGTACATTTCCCTTCGTTAGCCTATATAAACCAGGTGCGAGCTCTACAGCATGACCTTGGGTCGTAGTTAGTAGCAGTTGTTTCCTGCCATTTCATCGTGTGTATGAACCCTAAATTGTTGTGGAGATTTTCAGGGAGTCCCGACCGTAAACCATAAGCATTCTGTGACCTTGAAGTGAACTAGCAATGCTTAAGAGTTTAATCTTCCTGCAAATGTGCTCCATCGTAGACCGCATCATCACTTAACATCAGACGGGTTAGCGGTTAAACGCAAGCATTTAATATATAAAACTTATTAGCAGCCGTTTGTTTTCCATGTAAAATAAAATAAAAAACTAGACTTGTCATAGCAGACTGCCGCTCCAGGATCGTGCACGTGATGATGCAGATGGACAGTGATGGTACAGATGTGGTTGTGTGGTGCAGGTGTGGTGCGTGGCGGCGGCGGCGGGCGGGGGTGCAGTGGCGGTGTTCCCCCCGCGCGCGCCGCACCCCTCCCCCGCGCCCGCGCGGCACACCGTGCGCGCGCCCTTCAACGCGGCCGTGACGTCACCGCACACGTCGCATGCGCTGCAAATGTGCCTCGCCTCGTGCATGTGTGCGTACCTACTCAGTGTGCGGGTGTGAGTGAGGAGCTCAAGTTTGATTCGGATCGAGTGAATCTCTCAAGTGGATTTTGTAATCTTTATAAATAATAAAAACGCATGTTTTCATGAGATATTCGGGTTGTTGTAAAAAATATTTAGGTGAGTAAATACCTTCCGACCATGTACAATGGTCGTGGCTTCTCAAGTGAATTTGTGACCGGAAATGTATTTAATATTGGTATTATAAACAGTATCTAGGCATTGTGTATAATAACGAATTTAATACTTCTGCGAGTAAACCTTTGTATTACTCAAAAAACATGAAACTTAATTCAGTCGGCTTTCATTTTGATTCAACGTCATATCGTTTCGCTTCTATCTGCTCAGAGGACCAAGCGTTTGATCATCGAAACTAAAATTATCATTAAGTATATTATTTTTATAGGCCTTATTTCAGTAGATCAATAAGCTGTTTAGTTACAATTATCTTATATTTGGTATACATACGTGTACAACGAATATTATATGTAATATACCTAAGTCTATTAATCCACTTTGGAGAGATTCACTCGGTCCCCAAAGAATGTGATGTAAAAAACTTATCGAAACGTCCAAAACGGATACGTACTCTCCGTTCTATGTTAGTTACTACATACGATACGAATCTCTTGCTCTAGTCTCTGTAGTGTCTATCTATTGTATCTCTGTAATCATTTGTTACCTACTGTAGCGTGTTCTTGTTCTTACTTCATACGACGACCTCTTCGCTGCGACCCGATACTGAACCTAGCTCTTTGTTTAACTCTTTACTTTATAATTAGATTCTACAAAAAAAAATTACACGTGCATAAAATAAATCATTTTAGCTGAGTCGTTTATCAGCTGAAGCCGAATGCGAGGGCGGATATTTAAGTCGAGGGTAAATAGGTTTCATTGACGAGTTATACATTCGGCCTTTTACATTGCAGGGAAATGAAACAGCACCTAAATATTGTAAATAATATCTGTTCAGTATTTTTTTTTACAATTTTTTTAACTATGCTTTATTTTGATTCGACAAAAGTCATGTCTGGTTTTTAATTATACCCTGATCTATGGGTGTTATTACCTAGGCAAACTTTTTACATGAAGTATTCAAACTGAACATCTTTGAATAATTTGGAAGAGTAAACATTTTTGCATAACTGTGAATAAAAAACAAGCTTTAGCAAGCAACAGGCAAAAACAACAATTTTAGTTCGCTTACACCGCACCGGGTATAATACAAAAAAACGAGCATCAGAAGTAAAAACGTTATTCATTCCCTATTCGCATTTAGTATATTTTATATTTAGCATTACATTGCTTTCATTTTATAAAAAATGTAAAGATTTTTTAGTTACTCTACCTGACCTAAAAACGTTACTTAAGTTAATAAATGCTTAAAATGTATCTGTATCGGTAACAATCTCTGTCACCAAGATGTTCCCAGAACAACTTTAAGTAATTTCTAATCTAAACAGCGTTTTAGTTATTTTTGTTTGAATATTTTGTTAAGCAATACACAATGCAAATGTTTTATTGTTTATTATGAATACAGTTCTCGTTATCAGGTTGCAGCAAGATTTTTATATTAAGGCCTAAACTTTCTTCGACCCCTCCTTCGTTGTTCTCTTCCTCTTGTGTTGATTCTTTTATTTTATCGTAATTTAGAAACAGGAAGCTAATGTGCCAAATTGTTGAGATTATTGAAATAATAGAGTTTTTTATATTGAATCATGGATTTAAAATTTTGTTTATAAAATGTATATTTATGGGATATGAAAATTAGTGTAATGTAAACACCAAAGATGATAAAATTAGGATTTATGGGAATGTCAGTGCTAGTGTTAAGCAACCTATCGGGAAAGTACACATTGTTTATTTGAAAGTAATGCAGATAAATTGGGTGAAAACAATTTATTTATCAGTAATTGAATTAGAATTAAATTTGACCATTTTTATAATGTCTTTCAAGTGAACTGTGTGAACTTTTCCAAATTAATCAATTCGCTAGCGTAATATCCAATATATTTTATATAGATGTCAAATTCTCGAATAAAACATAATGTATCATAGCTTAAAAGAAGTCGTGTAAATTCGATGTCAATTTTAGACGCCCGTTTAGTCCGGGAACATTTTTGTATGAGACAAATGTTTGCTACCACAATGTTTGCAACAATCTTGTAGATCGTAAGTGTGGATTTCTATTGAATGTTTCAATGTTAATGTTATCGGTGGTTAGTTTTGTATTAGATTAAGTTTGTCTTTCATTCGCCCTCATCGTGTAACTACATTTATTATTAAATCTAGTACGTACTAGAATGTGTACATCTGCCTCGTTAAAAGTAATTAAACTAGCAAAACTATAAATAGTTTAGTTTAACTAGGGTAACATGCCAACTTCATCCTTTGAAAATATACCAAAAGTTTCGAAAAAGTATCATTAAATTTGCGTTAATTTACTAATGTAAAGTTCCTTCAATCAAAACAAGACAATTGACATTTAATATTGTCCCAAATATACTCTAATACGTATTATATTTGGTAATATATAGCAATATAGTAATTTGATTGTTGTTAAGAATTGTGATATGAGACGAGGCGCGGGCGCGTCGCGGGCCGGGGTTCAGGAATAATGTTAATTATATCGTGGAAGAATTTAATCACTTAGTTTAGTTAGGTAGTAGTGAGATGTATTTTTGTACCGTGTCTGAATTCGTCAATTGGATGTTTTAATGTGAACAGAGTTATGTTGTACCTGGAATCGTGGTCGATCCGTCCATTGCGGAATTTTAGATAGATAAGGAGCTACGTAGACCCCTCTCTCTTCTCCTGACAGTTTGTCCTCTATCGCCCCTCTTGCTGGATTCTCACAGATCGTATTGGAAAGTAATACTTATCGGAATTGATCCTCATCTTCACAGAGACATAAAAAATCGAGTTATATGCATGTTTTAGATTGGAAATGTCCCTTTTGCACATTTTTTCCCCTTTTAGATGTGTAGTGCGCCGCGGCCCCCGCACCTCTATTCTGGTTTATATGGATGACATGTTGGTCGCAGCCGGCACTTCCGCAGAACACGCCGCGGGCTATCTCGATACTACATCGGAATTGCTTCCGAATTTATTTCCGAAACCCATTGAAGTGAAACTCGAGCGTTTTATATAAACAAGGAAAGCGAAGGCCGGCCCCGACCGACGTCATTTTATTCTCACCGAGTTTTCTTAGCGTCCATTCTTGATCTAGTATCGCGTTAAGGTGCCAATATAATTATTTAAATAGAATTATATATTTACATTAATGATATACATTTTATTGTTTACTTTGATATTAAATGTACAGAATCCATATATCCATCGCAATGTGTTTATGGAAACTCGTATACCGGAAAATAAACGATATAAAAAAATTATAGACTTTTTATTTTCATCCTCCGAGACATTAAGTCAAAGTACTTTGTGTTGTGAATTTCAATACAATGTTGTTTCTATTCAAAATGAAACTCTGAGTCAATCGAAATAAGGATGGTTTTGGCTAGTGAGTGCGAAATTTAGTAAAATTAATTTCACTAAGAGTGCGTAAAGAGTCGCCGATGCGTGGAATCGAAGCGAAGGAACTCCGGAACTTTCTAGAATACGCTCGTAAATCTACTTTGTCTGCAGAAACGTTAACAATGCACATTTTACTACTGCTGATATATTTGGAAAACTTAACGCGACAATACAAGCGACAAGATTTATCACAAAATTACAAAAAAATGCTAGAACTTGAATGCTTTGACTATGTATAGATAGTCGAAGCTTGAATGTTACTTTTAAGATTTTAAAGAAACAAAATTACTGTATTTAGAACAAGTTTCTACAAAATATGTATAGGAAATAATAATTTTGCTTCGTAGAAACAAATTCAGTTCAAATAGGTATTTTTAGGGTTCCGTACCCAAAGGGTAAAAACGGGACCCTATACGGGACTGTATCTTTCAAACTGTAACCGTGGCTAACTAGTAGCCAGTTGACATTTTCACAATATACGTAACGTTACGGTGGATTAACTAACTAAGCAATAATAATAAAATAAAAAAGTAAAAACTAAATGTATTTTTACAATACCTTTTGTTTTTACTCCATATAACAAAAGTATTTTTTTTACGTATTTTAATATTTGCTGTAATGTAAAAACGGTAATACGTACAAGCGTCAAACGCTTATAGTTCGAGGGTGCAGTTGATGCTTACACCCGAGCTAACTACTCTGCTTTACATCTCGATTCGTAAGTAGAAAAAAACCGGCATTACAAGAATAAAACATTTTATTAGTTAAAATTTATAGTGAAATGAGAACAATTTTCAAATTTTAGGGACAGATGTTTTGATAATGTGATGTTAATAGTTTGAGATTGTAATATTTGTTGGTCATGGACAATTCAAAAAAAACCCAAAAACAAACAATATTTAAAGTAAAAGTTTTCTATTCCTGTCTTTTTTCATCTTTTTTAAATTATTTTTTTCAAAAACGAAATTGAGCTTCGCCTTTCGATATTTAAAATTGATGACTATTATACTCATACGAAGAGAAGGCTGAATAGCGAAGCGACCTCTTTTGTCATTGGGCTGAATGCATGATGTCTATTGCCAGTATGACGGTTAGATGTACGCGAACTTTTTTAAAGAGTGAAGTTTTTTTTTAAATTACTTACCGCCCTAGGGCTTTTCTAGCTATAATTACCCTAGAGCGCTAATTGGTCACCTACAAGCCCCATTTGGGGGTAATAAGGACCAACTTACCGAATATGAGAGATGTAAAATCTATTTATAGGCCTATTGTCTTTTTTTAAAAGCATGTGTCAGCCACTCGACCTATACCTACGATTCATATGAACTTGCTTGGTAATCAATTAAATGCAATTTTGGTATTAATTTTAGTGAGAAAACAGTTTATTTTGGTGTGCAATTAAATATACCTTTTATAATGTTTGTGTTGCGATCCAACAAGTTACCAGTACCATGTACTCGTTGAACAAAGGAATGTTCTGTGTCGCTACAAATATATAACAAAAGATAAGAACCAAATTTATGTTGTCTTTCAAGGAATCTTTGCAACAAAATCTGGAAAATAAAATGAATGCGGTACTTTCATATTTTCTCGTTAACATTTTCATAAATTGTATCCTCACTACTAGTATAATATACATTATTATAAATGATTTCGATGTGTTTGTATTGTTTGTTCCACAATGACGCAGCAACTGACCAACGGAACAACGCAAATATATTTTAAATCTTTGTATTTGTAAATCAATGGAATGTCGTGATTGATTAGGTACATAGACATAGTAGTATAAGATAAAGCAGTAGTGTGCCTCGGACGTGTCCTTGAATTGAATGCCCACAGGGTTAGGTTTGCTAATAAGCTAGCTAGGTTTTGTTTGCTAGGTTTTAAGAAAAAGTTCATTATTGTGTTGGTGTTATATACGCTGACGACACGACGTAATTATACATATGATTTTCGGAACATAAAGTATCTAACATTCCGACCCATGAACTGCAAGAAAAAAAATCGCGTCGCTTTTATTGTCTTTTTTATATTATATTATAAATTATAACTCTAAAAGCCCACTAGGTATAGTGGAAGTAGTGTGGAAGACCTTTCTTTCTTACAGCTGATTACATTTTTATCATCATTACAGGATTATTCTATATAAAAGTTTTACGTAATTATTACTCTGGGCCCTTTTCAGTTGACATATATATTCGAGTATCCCGGTAGGTAAGTAGTTGTCACAGACAGTGATATTTGTTAGAATGTGTGAGGTCACGGGTCACGGGTCACGAGTCGCTTCAGATCCAATATCGGAGTTACGGTTTGTGCATGAGCGGCGACTGTTCCACGAAACCTCACATCACACAAACAACGGAGATATGGCTTAGTATAGTTATTGTTCGTGTTCAAATGTCTACAATTTTCATTTAAAAAAAATCACTACCTCTAAACCGCTTAACATAATTTTAATACAAACAATTTTATTAATATTTTTTTATTTAATTTTTAATATATTATATTATCACCTGTATTTGTTTGTACTTGTTAACGCAAAGACTAAGTATGGCTCGTTAATGCTCATTTTTCACGCACACTTAGAAACTTAAACCGACACCAATGAACTAAAGTAGGATCAATTTAATAAATCATAAATTTTATCAAAATTTAACAACGTAACCTTGTAACAATATTATTTATTTTTTCAAAGTGATAACTGCATAATTGCTTTACTTTTTGCAGTTTAAAATACATTATTTATTGTAAAAATTACAAAAAAATTAATTTTACGATTTACTTTAACTTTACTTTGTTAAAACTGACAGATGTCAAATGTAATCTATTAAATTGGCCCTTTACTCTAACTACTACTAATAGTTCACATGCAAAAAATGGTCAACAAGGTCGTCTGCTGGATGAGTTCGACTTAAGGTATCGAGCCTGGTTTAGGCCTGATAGGTTCGCACTCACAACACCACCTTACCATATCTCCTTGTATGTCTGATCTGAGGAGGAAGCGCTCCGCGGAAGTATTGCGTGTTCAAGTACCTGCCGGTATCCAACTACTTTCTGATATTGATAACGGATTGAAAGAAGATTACTTGTCGTCTGCTCCGGAGAACTACTCACAACTTGGAATGGAGAAATTATTGTACAGATAGAACTATAGCATCATCATCAACCATCTCCTGCTGAATATAGGATAAATTATTAGGTGTTAGCAAGAACCTAGGCATCTTCAAGGCTAGAGTAAATAGATCTGTTCAAACATACAGATATATACGAGACACCCTGCCTCGGGGTCGGTGGTATACATTGATCCGTGAATTTTCCCTGGGAAAAAAGGCTAGACTTGTAGCTCAGCGTATCAGCAAGTTGAAATGGTAGTGGGCCGATCATATCTGTCGCAGAACTGATAACCGTTGAAGTTCTAGAGTGGAGATCATGACACGGATGAGACTGAGTGACGGGACTTGGGAGAAGCTTGTATCCAGCACTGGGTTGACTGATAATTAGCTGATGTGTAATCACTAATAAGTTACTTTGGTGGTTCAGCCACTTCCTGGAGCGTAGCTTCAAACTGATTCGCGGATATCCGCCGGTGACGTCACCGTAGTACGTGAGCACGCGCGACAAGTTTCATCCCCCACTGTCGCTGCCATGACAGAAGATGCACCGAAGTTGAGTTACAGAAAATCTAGTCAGTCGATTGTTTCCGAGTGGAACCACGAGTGGCATTTACAATCGAGTGCTGTCGTGTGGCGGATAGCGAGTACAACCAAATTACGTCACAATGCTGAAACAAAGCGACGCGACACAAAGCGCATCGCCGGACCCGGAACTCATGAATCAGGCGCGAATGTGCACGGACGTGACGTCACAGGCGCTTTGCATACGCTCACAATATACGAAGGCATTACTCACTCACTTGGAAGAATTATTATTGATATAAGTCCATGGGTTCACAGTTTATTATAAAAACAGCCGAAATCTACAATAGAACGTGCCTTTCAACCCACGGTAGCGCTCGGGAGTAAACCCTACTTACTACTGATCATTACTATCTATCTTTTTTGTTAAAAAAAAGCTGCAAATAAGCATGCGTCCAGTCTGATGGTAAGCAGAAACCGCAGCCTATGGACACCTGAGCCTAAACGGCTTGACCGTTTATGATGTGTAAGATATAGTCTTCATACCCAGATTTTCATCTACACTAATATTATAAAGAGGAAAGATTTGTACCTATTTTTGTATGTTTGTATGTTTGTAATGAATAGGCTCCGAAACTACTGAACCGATTTGAAAAATTCTTTCACTGTTGGGAAGCTACACTATCCCCGTGTGACATAGGCTATATTATATTTTGTAGCGAGGCCGAAGGCCGAGCTTACACTCGTGCGAAGCCGGGGCGGACGGCTAGTATATTATATTTAGAAAGTTGGGAATTTTGTTTCTCTGTTAATAATCTACTTGTTTAAAGTCAGTTGAAAAAGGTTTTTCTGACAAAAATACCAGAGTCATATAACTCAACTCATAGCACCAAATTCCCGTTACCTACGTAGAGTGTGCTGAAGGAAAGGAATCAAAGAACCGAGTGCTCTTTTCAAGTCGCTAATGAAGCTGCAACACGCCACGTACTGCCGTGACGCTGCACCTATTATATCCAGTACTCCAGCTTCATCATCATCATCATTTCAGCCATAGGACGTCCACTGCTGAACATAGGCCTCCCCCATCGATTTCCAAAAGGACCGGTTGAAAGTGGTCTGCATCCAGCGTTTTCCTGCGGTCTCTTTTAGGTCGTCTGTCCATCTTGTGGGTGGACGTCCTAAGCTGCGCTTACCGGTCCGCGGTCTCCACTCGAGAACCTTTCGGCCCCATCGGCAGTCTGTTCTGTGTGCTATGTGCCCTGCCCACTGCCACGTCAACTTGCTAATCCGGTGGGCTATGTCGGTAACTTTCGTTCGTCTACGGATCTCCTCATTTCTGATTCGATTTCGTAGAGAAATTCCGAGCATAGCCCTCTCCATAGTACTCCAACATGCTGGGTGATAACCATGTCGCCCGCCTAATGGTAAGCGACACAACAGTAGTAAAACTTGGTAAACACATCCTGAAACAATCATCATCATCATAATTAGCTTATCTGCGTCGACTTCTGGACATAGGCCTCTCCCAGGCACTTCACTCAGCCCGATCTTCCTTCTAACAGATAACTTGGGATAGGCCTGGTCAAAATCGGTTCAGTAGTTTGGTTTTAAAATCAAAATAACTGGAAAAATTGTTCGCTATGTCGTTTACTTGGATGACAATAATTATGTCAGCGAAGTAAACGAATTTGCGTAATTAACTAATATTATGTCGGTTTTTTTTCTAAACCACAGTTTGCACTTACTTATATTATACTTACTTATGGGTCTAAATATATTTTTTTGTCTATAACACCTACTATGATAGAACTTACCTACCCCCGTCCACCATTGCTTAGGTATTTTCTAGATGTATCAATTGACGCGATCTTGCTAAAGTTTGATTTATGGTACTTTTTATTTTAAAAATGTCGGGTAAAACCGCGAGACGCAGCTAGTGTACGATAGTAATGGTACTGCAACACGTGTGTGAACTCGAATTCATTTAGAATGTAGGTCACACGTAGAGAAAAAGTACGCGACGGCAAAGCTACCAATCCTTACACTTGGCAAAATGAAGGAACAATTTTTTTCCAGAAGAGGTTTCCTGTTTTGTTATGATTTACGGTGGTGGCTCCCCCGTGCAACTGTACACAGATAAGTTGGGCACTGTACAGTTGACATTTGGTGTTCCCTTTGTCAGGGAGACTAATGAGCTGGCTCCAGCAGATCTGCCATGTATGCCTTTATAAAAACCAGCACCGATTTTAATCAGAGTTTATTGTTTTTGACAGCTAATGTGCCGCTTGACAGATATGGAGACATAGCTGACGTGGCAAGACAGGCCGAGAAAACACTGCGCGGTAATCTCGCTGCGTCCCAGATACAGAGGTCATCTAGCGGGTGATCGCAATGTCTGGAAGATGGGCTTCTTCCTAAAATTGAGACATATTAGGTTACCAAAATTATAAAAAGCCTTTGATAACATCTTGAGTTTGAAAAGAAAGAGACCAGTTAGTGGCTACATAAGGTTGGTGATTGCTTTTTAATATCATGAGATGCTGGTTTTCTAAATCAATGTAGAGTGTAGTTTAACTTGCAATAAAATCCTTCAATTCCCCCCCCCCCCCCCCCCCTCTTCTGTCTTTTCCTCAAGTCAAAGTTACGAAGAAAAAAAGTACCTACGTTAAAAAGCATTTTCGGACAATAAAAACTCGCTAGATCTCCCTAAGTCCTATAAATGTCCCTCGAATCTACCCAAATACAAGTCAAGTTATAATTCAGGGAGCCAATCACATTAGCATAGTGGTGTAATTAGTGCCACTCCATAGCCACACTCCGCAAACGGTCATTATAGCGGGGCTCTACTCAAGGTCTGCCAGAGCGATCTTTAGAGGACTCCGTACCACAGAAAAGGGAAGTAAATAAATAAAATACAATTAAATCTGGGACATTATTGCACACACAGTCATCTGACCTCAAACTAAGCAAAGCTAGTAATATGGCTGCCAGAGACTGATATAAGTACATACATACATATACATTTTAAAATACATACTTAAATAGATATTAACACCCAGAGATAGAACAAACACAAATGTTTGTACTGGGTGGGAATCGAACCTACGCCCCCAAGCGCAGAGGGCAGGTTTACTACCAACTGAGCTAACGGAGCTGTCAAAAAGAACGGAAATGAGAAGGAAAATCTGTCGCCAGGTATTGTGACAGAACCTTGATTGAACATTCTTATTGTTAACGCGTTGAACTCCGCGTCACAGTTGCTAACTCAGTTGCTATGAGTTTATATGGGTACAACTGGCTACAACAAAGTTCTTACAAACATTTCTTGACAGTCGTTCTAATTTAAACAAAACAAAAATTATTTTCTGTGCTCTGTACCAATAAGGTTATCATTAATATATAAAAAAACATTAAACTTCAAGAGAAGTTCAATAAACGGTATTGTTATCTTAATATTCCACCTTACAAGTGAAATATTTTCTTCAGAAATTAAATCAATTCATATTTAACTTGTTTGTTTGTTTGAAATTCTGTTGAAAAGAAACCCTTTTGTTGATATGTTAGTGTTAGTGTAGTGTGTATGAACAGGACAAACATTTGTTTGTTCTATGTCTGGGTGTTAATATCTATTTAAGTATGTATTTAATTTTTTTTATGTATGTATGTATATCAGTCTCTGGCAGCCATATCACAAGCTTTGCTTAGTTTGGGGTCAGATGACCATGTGAACTTCCAAAGATATTTATCACTTCCGATTTTCAATGAACACAGGACATGGACAATTTGACCCTATTTTTCTGCTTAGTTTTTGATAATATGATATAAACACTATAAAATCCCATTCCATACGGAACTATTTAAAATATTCTCACTAGATAAGTACGGAACCCTTGACAAGCGAGTTTTACTCGCGTTTCGTTGAATTACATTCTGTTTCTCGCTCTATCCACAGTACGAGAAAAAATAATGTAGAATTGATAGTGGTAGGCCCCTCGGTCAATGATGCTACGGTCTGCTCGAGATATGCCGCGAGCATAGTGAGTTGGGTCGAGTTAGATCGGACCTTCTATTACATAATACAATATCATTATTAGTACATATTTATTACTTTATTTATAACTTATTTATCCGCAATAGTTGTGCGAGGAGCTATTATATATTGTTATTATAGCTCATATGTGGGACATTTTTGCACACACGGTCATCTGACCCCAAACTAAGCAAAGCTTGTAATATGGCTGCCAGAGACTGATATACATACATATATATTTTTAAATACATACTTAAATAGATATTAACACCCCACCCACCCATATAATTTGTGTGATGGATACTTGCAACTTTTTGCAGGCTCGTGTCCCAGCAGTGGGAACATGAAAGAGTGATAATGATTATGACTCTAAAACTAAATGATGCAACTAAATTTTCCATAAATTTTCTAAAGCGGTCCAATGTCACTCAAAATTCACACCACTGTCAGTAGTTAGAGTAGAGGTACAGGTAGTATTAAATAAACTCGTATATGATAATATGGCATGAAAATTACAGTTTTACACGCGACTGTCCAGTTTTGTACATGTCTTTGTAAAAATAAGTACTCGGTGTTCGTCTTCCGACATATCTGCTGAGTGCACAGTAATCATGTGCCGCGTACAGTCGCAGTCGAGGGAATCATCTCGTGCACTCGTCTGATTAGATAACATTATAACTGGCACCATTTGGGACAGAAACTGCATCAGATAACTTAATCAGGTATTTAAAACTTAAATATATTTTATGGTATATGGGCAGACAACTTTTAACCAGTTGTCTAAGAAGGAGGGAAATTTTGCGAGGGAAATGTTTGTCCGTTTTTTATATGTTACATTCAGAAGCTTTATTAATTTATTTAATTAACACCGACATGAGCTTTACAGATCATGTATTAAAGTTGCTTGGTAGAGATCGCTCTTAGCGATAAGGCCGCCGATTGTTGCATTAGTTTTAAGCTGTTTTATTGTGTCTTGTGTATGTAATTTGTAATGTGAACAATAAAGAGTTTTTCTATATATTATAAGGTATCGATAGATTTATTTTCATGTCCCGAGCCTTGGTTTCCACGCCGCCGTGGTAGCTGGAGCTACACTCTGACCAACTGAACTGCATGACCACTTCACTGTTCGTTGCAGCATGTTCCCCGATACAATCAACTGGATAATGCATAAGATACATAAACTACACTAGTTTTAAGTATCTTTTTCCCTAAGATTGTAATTTCTGGTGTAAAAATGAATTTTCTATCTGCTGAATTTGGTAAAAAGTCAAGCCACATCAGAAGACCTCGGATGGACAACTATCTGCCAGACACCAGGGCCAGCCACTAGCCCCAAACTAAATTATTTTTACCGCGAGCTAGACGTGGGCCGGCTACAAAATAACTAAGATTTTCTCAAAAGCTCATCCTGTCCTAATATCCGAGTAGGTACCTATCGTACGTATACCGCTATAAATATATAGAGGAGAGTTTTTCGACCATTCTCGGAACTTGATATCTGGCGGATGATTTATACAACTCCGACAAAAAGTTGAGACTTACCCTTCTCTCCCCTCCCGGTCCCTGGTCGCCTCTAGGGCTAGCGAGGATTAAAAGTTTACCGCACACTACCTCGCGCCTCACGTGACCGACATGCGGCTACGCGATACGATGCTGTGCGACACTGCGCTATAATATCATACAGTACCTAACTGATTGAATCGGAAAGTTTGCAAAGTATAATGAATATTGTGGTAATATTGATGAATGCGTGCACTGGGCCAGCATGGTGGATTAGGGCCCATCTTCTCTCTCTGAGAGAAGGCCTGTGTTCCAGCAGTGGAACATTCACATCATCAGCCATTAAACGGCCACTGCTGAACAAAGGCCTCCCTTTTAAAAAGAGTTGTTGCCATAATCCCGACGCTTGTCAGGTGGCTTGTGGATCGCAGTACGTTCACTGTGTACTAATAGGACGCTATACTGCACATCATCTGCTGGTTCTGGTCGCAGTTTTAGGACATAACCGGGTCCATTATAGGTTTATAATGATTGTGAAATACAATTCTGAAATTGTGAAGAAAAAAAAGGATAGAATTCTGAGTTGGTAGCTTCTACAGTCGTATCGTAGGTGTCTTTTAGGACATTATGCCGAGTAGTTAATGACAGAGAAATTCTATGACATAGCATAAGTTAACGTCACGTCGTTTAAATAGATTTTAATTGATTGTTTTTCACTTTGCTCTTATCCGTCAGGTTGCTTGGTTCAATTTTGATTCGCAAACAATATCTCATAGCGTTGAATCACATCTTGTCGCTGGACACGGTCCGCGTGGGACAGCGGGAGAAAATAATAAATTAAAACGGTGTATTTGTTTGACTTGGCGCTTAATGTCGGGGAAGAGTTGAGACGAGATGATTCATATTTTTATCTTATCCTATAAACGGGTTCACCAGGTTTTATATACAAATCGCTCGCCTGATGGTATGCGACGGTCTAGTCGAAGATGGTAAAAATGGATAGCCTAGCTTGGGAACTGATTCTTAAAGCATCACACAACATACTTGCTGGTATATTTTCTACTTGACGTGGTTATTCCCTCAGAAACCGTACAATTTTCCGAGATAAAAAGTATCCTATGCAACTCTCCAGCCCTCCAATTAGGTATCTCATTGTAAAAGATTACGAAGTTGTTCTGTTGCTGGTGAAAGTGGAAAAAAACAAACCAACCAGCCAACTTTCGAATTAAATATATGTATTATTAGCTGCGGCCCATGGTTTCACCTGCGTGGAAATCCCCTCAGGAACCCTACATTTTTCCGAGATAAAAAGTATACGGACACTGTTTCAGACTTCCTACTATATTTATACAAAAGACCACGACCCATTGTTCTGTTGCTGGTGAATATGGAACAAATAAAACCAACCAACCAAGTTTCGCAATTATGATACATTTATTATTAGTACGATGTGCATGACGTGGCAACCCTATACAACTCGTGTCCACCCCGTGATGAAACCCACACACGCACATAGCACATGCTCACACGTAGGTACCCACACATGGTCATGTACGCTGACGAGGAAACTTTGTAAACGTAGCTGAGATATATGGAGGGTGGGGTGTATAGACGGTAGGTTTTTTTATTAAATAAAAAGAGCGGCAAGTAAGCTGGTGGTCCACCAAGTAGACTGTGGTGTTGTGATGATCACCGCCTATGGACACCTGCAACACCAGCGATGTTGACGATCCTTACATATTTCACGATTTGTAAAAACTTATCAAGGTTAAAAATCTTTGTGATACATAGTACACTTCTGTAGCGGCACGGAACGCAACGAACGTCAATAACGAGTCAAGGCGTAGCCGAGGCCAGCATACATGAGTCCATAAACGATTTAACGAGTCACATGAGCGTACCTTAAATAATAATTAAATTAAACAAACAATCGCGCGAACTGTTTAAAAACGTTCGCACGACAAAATCAAGTATTTTCGTACGAGTTATGGCCAACTACGAGTAAGATGCCGCCTTGTACCACGCTGAGCAGACGATACTAGTCCACGTTTGTCAAATAATCTGACATTAAGTTTAATAACGTATAATACTTAGTAGAGGTAGGACGAGCCTTCCTCTATACAGGATGTGTCTTAGTTCAGCATTGAAATGTGTTTACCGTAGTTCTGCCTGGTCTAGCAGTGAACTCTTTCTGAGTCTCTCTACTTGACCAAGCGAAGTGATGTCTCAGATGCTAACGGGATAAGGGAATATTTCTATGTTTGTTACGATTTTGATGAAATTTTGTATTAGTTCATTTTAATATAACATGTAAGTATGCTGCTAAAAGCTTGCTGTGGAGTGTGCTGCCGGTATGAACGTTCCTCGACAGTTGATATCAGAGTGTCTTTAAGCCGCGAGTGTAGAGGAAACAGTTTCATCTAGGCAAGCGTGCCCCATCGTAGACCGCATCATCGCTTAACATCAGGCGAGGTGGCGGTCAAACGCAAACCTATTTTCGTTAAAAAACTTAATTTTTTATCGTAGGCTTTTTATGTTCGACAAGCTTAGCGTTAAACCACAGCTCACCTGGTGTTAAGTTACTGTGTGGTCGAAGACGGTAAACACGCTTAGCCTGGAATGATATCTGGCTCTCAAGTGATGGTGCCGGAACACTCCGTCTGCGCAACATAACACATTTTCAATTTGAGGATTGTAGCTACCAGTCAGATACTAGACAGGTCTGGGCCTCCACCGTGCTGCACTGAGCTGTCGTCGTTATAAGTTAATGAAGATTGTTTATTGAGTAACACCCTGTACACGGATGGTGAGCGCCGGCTCCGAGGCCGCCATCTTGCTCGTAATCCGCGGGATTTGACGCGGCCCTCATCGCGACACGAGCTCACCCGATATACCGCCGACATACCACGGATAGATGTCACGACTTCACTAACATACAAAACCATATAAATCACACTTCACATTTGATATTATATATGCAAAAGTAACTCTGTCTGTCTGTCTGTTTACTACATAATCACGGCTAAACGGCTAAACCGATCTCGATAAATTTTTACAAAGCAATATATCATGAGGACGGACATAGGTAATTTTCTTCTGAAGAAATCGCGGACGAAATTGCGGGTACAGCTAGTGATAAATATATTGAAAATCCAACGACCGGCAGGATTCGAACCTGTGTAACGATCTAAATAAAGACGCCTTGCTTTTAGCCACTAAGCTACGGTCACTTTCTGTCGCTCTCCAAACTCTAGATACCTGCTAGTAACTACCTACTCAGCTAGAATACCAAAGTGTAAAAATATGGTGAGAAAAAATAATTTTTTTTTTTTTTTTATAAAAGCAATGTCTAAACTTTTATCAGGATTAGAAATTCAAGTAGAACGCAAGATATTTTGACACAAACTAATATAAATGATTTAAATCATATATTTCTCAGAAATAATTATATAATTAACTTGAGAAACTTTAGATGTAATATTCAAATCAAATTATCTTAGTTATTACCTATATAATTATGTGTATATTTTATAGTCTAGGTAGTTCAATACTTATATATATACCGATATCCGATACCAACGGACATTTTTTATTTATTTTTATTCCATAGGTAGCAAACAAGCAGATTGGCCACCTTGGCCACAACATTGCACTCTTACCACTAATAAAGACACGACTTCTCTGTTAACTCGCATTGTCTACCTTCTAAATGTATGTCCGAGAGGGACCTAAGCCTACAAGGCTACCAATACTGGCGTAGAAAGAAACTTTTTTGCGCAAAGATATAGCTCAATAGATGTAGTTAGTGTATAGGAGGAAAACGGAGGAAGTAGCGGTCAAGTACGGTACAACCCGGCTGATTGTGTACAGCTGTGCAACTACGAGGCTGGACAACTTCTGTACGCGATGTTGGTGAATGTGGTGTGACGAGGGACATTTTTTCCCGACAAAGGCGGGCAATGTTTTTACATGTATTGTTATTTATTTTATTGAGATAAAACACGGTCAAATCTATTACATAAATATTTCACAAATTAAAATTATACATAAAAATTTCAAAATAAAATAAAAACACATTATTTACTTACAAACAACAACGTGTATGTGTTACTAAGTTTTCATTAATGCCATAGTTGGCAAACAAGCAGACGTCCTGATGGTAAGCAGTCACCGTCGCCTGTGGATACTATTAACACCAGAGGCATCACAACTACGTTGCTGACCCTTTAATAATATAACTCGCCTTTAGAAGAACCCCATGTTGTAGCTTCTGTTACTAGGTGACTTCTTGTTGCCTTCATCCCAAGTCTCCAATAGATATAATATAACATCAGACAAACAAAGAAGATACGGTAAGGTGGTGTGGTGACCTCAAGCAGACTTGATGCCTTTAGTACGAGTAGAATTACCCAGTAGATCACCTTGTCGCCTTTGTTTGCATGTGAACTATTAGTGATTTCATTTGTGTCGCTACAACTTTCTTAGTGTGTATAAAAAATTTGTTAAGTATTTGTACATATTCAATTAGCACGGTTAAACATGTAGGGCCTTACTTAAAAACATTACTCAAGTTGATCTATGCTTAAAAATGCTCTTTCAATTTC
Organism: Agriopis leucophaearia; assembly: GCA_949125355.1. Taxonomy (NCBI): domain Eukaryota; kingdom Metazoa; phylum Arthropoda; class Insecta; order Lepidoptera; family Geometridae; genus Agriopis; species Agriopis leucophaearia. The sequence continues at coordinate 10,246,782 of OX421287.1, read as the reverse complement.
TCGCTAACGGCAATGGTGACACGCAAAAACGAGACAGCTCAATTTTAATCATAGATTATTTTGAGTAAAGTTTTTAAGTAAGTCCATTACACTAACGATAGACAATAATATTACATTATTATACAATTTAAATACCTACCAGAATAACTAATCACATGTCGACTGCCTCGGTGGCTCAGTTGGTAGTGATCCTACTTTCTGCGCTTGGGGGAGTGAGTTTGGTTCCCATCTAGGACAAACATTTGTGTAATGAACATTTGTGTTTGTTCTATGTCTGGGTGTTAATATCTATTTAAGTATAAATTTAAAAATATATATGTATGTATATCAGTCTCTGGCTGCCATATTACAAGCTTTGCTTAGTTTGGGGTCAGATGACCGTGTGTGCAATAATGTCCCAGATATTTATTTAGATTTAATTAAGAGTAGTTAATTATTATTTTTTGACAAAATATATAATAACAATACAATTGGTGATTATAATAAATAATAAAATGTATAAATAAACGGTCTAAATACAATAATTAATTAAAGTCAAAATGTCAAATGATCGCAATACAATAAATAGTTCGGTGCCATGCAAAAATCCCAAAATAAATAATCGTTTTATTTATATTACACGGGAATTACTCACGTAACATTAGGCCGGTTACTCCGACTAAATAAATAAAATGTGTGAAAACCACGTTAGTTTCCATAATAAATGATCGTATTAATACAATATATCATAAAAAAGTCTACATTAATGTCAAACTAAATTATAACAATACAATAAATAATTATCATACAATTAAAACTATCATACCTACACAAACACGCAAAATAAAGTGAGCCGTATATCACATCACACACATCATCAGCCAATTAACGTCCACTGTTGGACTTAGGCTTCCCTCATAGAGGGGTGTTGCCATAATCCCCACGCTTGGCAGGTGGCTTAGGGATCGCAGTACGTTCACCGTGTACTATTAGGACGCTGCTGCCCATCCTCCGGTGGTTCTGGTGGAGCCGTATATACATAAGTACTAACCGTTATTACTTTATTTTTTTATAATAAATTATATTAAAGTTATTTTTTTAGTGAAAAATTGAGACATTTGGACACTAACTATAATTGTAGTGGGGCACTTATTTCTCTTCTCTCTCATCTGTAGTTTAACTTACAACGGTTGTTGTTATCGAATAAACAACCAGTAGGTACTTATAATAACACCTACAATTTAACAACAGTATATTCTCGCGGTTACCCATCTAACGAAATCCAATGCGTGCATTCCTTGATCGTGGATCTTCGGGAATTGGTCAGAACCACTTAATCAAAGTACACTCGGGCTCCATCACGAAGTCCGAGGAGCGCTCGTGCCTCCGTGGGAACTTCTATATTACATCGATCGTTTTGAAACCTTATCAAATAATTTGAAATTACCACAAGGGGTTGGAAATAGGTCGGTTCTTAACCCCTTAAAACAATGTCCAATTATCAACCAAACAAACCCAGAAAAACAATCCCCATCGCGACCCCGTTACTATGCCCTATTCTGTGTCGAACCCTTACCTCAAAAAATCCCATTGTGCTGGTTTATAATGACCCGTGACAATAGCCGCCTTCCGATGGAATCATTTACATTATGACCACAGAATATTACTTTACAGAAGGGTAACTATTATTTGGTGAAAAATGGAAAGAAATCTCTAATGACAATTACTTAATTATCTTGAAATGTTTGAGTTAAGGCGCCAATTTGAATTAAAAAAAAATATGTCGCCACATTGTAAGTGTAATATTTTCCTAAACTTCTGTATTTTGGACGTTACATGTGTAATATTGGTGAATTATTAAAACATGTATTTTCGTGATAATTACAAAACTCCACAGAAGCCTTAGTAAAGATTCCACCACATCAGAGTTTACTGGGGCATGACTTTGACTTGACCGTGACTTACTTTGCTTGACGATAATCTAATAGAACTTGAAAATATTTCAATACTTGTCTCTAACAAATGTATAATACGCGCAACGCCAAAATACTCATAAGAGGTTTTTTTTTTTGTTTTTTATTGTTATTGTTAAAGTAATGATTATATAACTAAATTTGTATATTTTCCGAGCGTTATGTATATATATGTTTATTTATTTAATAGGCTTGCGTTTGACCACCAACTCACCTGATGTTAAGCGATGATGTGGTCTACGATGGAGAACGCTTGCCCAGAAGAAACTAATTCACTCGTGATCTGAAGACACCCAGATTGTAACTATCGGGAACACCCATTCAGGCAGAGCATTCAAAAGACTAGTAGTTCGCACAATAAAAGTGGAATCAAAGCGTAGTACGTATTTTCTGATAATAAATAATGAAGGTTTAAGAGTTAACCCTCTGCCGAAACGTATAGTCCGCGTCAGGAGGGCAGATTGCGAGTGAAACCATCCCTCGGGGGAGTCAGCTCGCGGGATGTCGGATAAAAATAATTTAGCGATACATCGCCGGCGCCGGCGCCGGCGCCGACTGCCGACTGCCGACTGCCGACTGCCGACTGCCGACTGCCGACTGCCGACTGCCGACTGCCGACTGCCGACTGCCGCCCTCGGACCATACACGTACAAACTATACTGATCAATATTTAGTTTTTGCTTTATTATTCGTTTCTTTGTTTTCAAATCAGGAACATTTGATACGTAAAAGAAACTAATAATGTCCAATGCAGATAAAATTTTACGTTCTTTATTATCCGTAAATAGGAATGACTAAAATGATTATAAAATAATTAAATTAGTGTTAATAAAGAAACTAACTTCGAGACAAACAACAATAACATTCGTTCTACATGTTCGTACAAACTTAAACTATAAAATATAAAAATGACAGGTAATATAGAGATTGAAAGTCCTCATAAATACTTTTGCTGAAGGGAACCACAAAAAAATCGTCATCAATGTTTTTTTTTTTTTTTTTTTTTTTTAACTCTCAATCAGTTAAGATAAAATGTGTATAGAACTACCTCTGTAGGTAGACTTATACTAAACAAACAAATTATCACCAAAATCGATTCATAATCGATGGAGTGATCGCGTAACAAACATACAAAAAAAAACATACAGTCGAATTAAGAACCTCCTCCTTTTTGAAGTCGGTTTAAATAATATTGAATATATTTACTTAATTACGTTTATGATGGTCCGTAAAAACAATACATTCAGTATTCAACTGTTTTTACATCTCAGCGCTGCTTATTTTCTCCTATTACAGTAAATTTTCATCCAGACTATAATTTTACGTTTTTTCCTCGCACAGATAATTATAGTAACTCGCTATAACCAGAGTAAAGTCACTCGAGTTAACGATTTTATATTTTATTTCAACTGAAGGCGTAACTCTATCGTAGCTAAGTTGCTCGCCGTAAGAAGGTATTAGTTTGGAAAATGGATTAACTCGAACACTAAATATTTAATATTGGTTCAACAATGTATTTAGTTCAAAGTAGGTTCGTATACCTACCCTACGTGTAATGTATACCTGCTCTTTTCGTTCTCATGCGGCATCCTACTTCCTTGTCAAATGTCATTATTATCGGTGCAGCCATTGTTGTACTCCAGAATTCAATACGCTAGATAAAGTAACATCGAAAAGTAATAAAGAGAAAGAAAAAGAGAGTTATATTCGCATTTATTATAATACTCGCTGTATCCCGCGGTTTCACCTGCAGTTTCACAATCTCTCAGGAACCGTACATTTTTCCGGGTAAAAAAAAAGTTTCCTGTGTTACTCTCAAAAGACTTCGTCGAACTGTTGTCCTATTACTCTGCGTGAAAAAGGAAAAAACAAACATTCGTTTTTTTATTACAATAAGTGAGCATAATATCTAATTATATTTTATTTTTATTTGGAAAATATACAGTGTTAAATATTTAGATTACTGATACATTAATTATAAAAATTTAGATTGATTAAAATATTTATTTAAATATTTTGCGCCAGATAAAACTAATTTTCCACCTAAACGCGTCACAAATAAATCAATTTAAGTATTTAAACGCGATCAAAAGAACCGCCATTGAGGAGGCCTCAAGGCCTCCCTCTTCAAGGCCTCCCGGCAATCGGTCGAGTTTAAAGAAAATAAATCCAATCTAGGAACGTCACCTACACGCGCCAATCACGGCTCGTGTCCTATTTTTCGTGCGATTTTTCGTCAATGAAAGTTGTCTGTGACACTCCGCGCGCGACCCGAATTTGTCAAGCCATTGCAACACAGTCAAGCGAATGCAGAAAGCCATGTTTTACATTTGAAAGATTTATCATCATGCTTATATTAGCTTCGCTTGTAAATAACCAATGAAGTATGTAAACAAATAATAAATCTTGGAAGTCGATAAACTTCATCTAATTGTCGTATCAATTTTCAAACTTGGGACTATTTATAGTACATAAGATGTTGGAATCAGGAGGTGAATGGTGGATTTCTTCAATAGTTACCGGTAAACCCCTCAAGTTTGGGTACGTTTGATATTTGTTAACGAATCTTACAAGCGTGTTTTTTTATTTTTTTTATTATTTATCAATAGTATGAAAAAAAAATAAAAAATAGGCAAATGCTTCTTGCTCCAATCCAAAGAGAAGACTCTTGGCGAGTCAGGAAAAAAGTGGAGTTTGAGGCTTACCACCGAGCCAAACATCATGGGAGAGACCAAAGTCCAGAGATTCCGCTGGGAAGGCCACCTACTGAGAATGGAGGAAGGTCACAATGTTAAGAAAGCGAATCGTGGAGTTCCCACAGGCTGCCGACCCGTCGGCTGTCCTAGATATCGTTCGAAAGATGCCGAGGTGGAGTTGCGCGAGCTCCAAGTCGGCGACTGGCGAGAGACAGCGTGAGACCGGGACTGATGTGTCGGAGAACAAGACCTTCGGGTCCTGCGCCGTGCGTTAGCAGAGCAAGTAAGTAATAGCATAACAAACGTAAATGAAGTGATCCTGTGGCGCGCAAAGTGTGCCTTCTGTGTGCTAAGGAGCTCTGTGTCGGGTCCCGACGCGATGATAGCCCTTTGTGTGACAGACAGACAGACGTAATTGAATGTGTCGAGCTGTGTGTACGTAGGTATGTCGCTCGTTAAATTGTATTTTTCGAAGCCGACGGTTTGATTGGAGATGGGGGGGATTTTATATATATATATAGTACGTAACACGTCGGTTGTCATTTGAGTTGAGGCGTGCTATTCTCGACCGCACTTACACAATTTTGTATCACTGTTTACTAATGAATGAATGAATTTATATTAATGAATGCGGAGGTGTCTGTTTGTTGAATTATCTCTCTCGCAGGAACAGAGCAATGGATCCACGTGATTTGGGAACATTTTGGTCTGTCTCCCTGATCTGTCCCTCGGGGGGATAAACAGAATAAAAAAGTTCAGTTTGTTTATTGTTTTTGTTACCTGTTATGAAACTAATTATTTACGGTCTGTCCCCCTGCCAATTTCTTAGGGTGATAGAAAGGAATAACAAGATCGTGCTGTCCCCTTGTTCCCGACAACGTGGCAGATCAACAATTTTATCCGTATCATCTGTCCCCTAAATTAAACTTTGCATACAGATAGTTGGAGGGCTGGAGTGATAGAAGATACTCTTTATTCCGAATAAATGTACGATTCTTGAGGGAATGAAAACGAGGGTGAAACCGCGGGGGTTTCTCTACCCTCCCCCTAACCTAATCAACCTAAACCTAGGTTTACCAGGGGGAGGGGGGGAGGTAATTTCGCTTAGAATGACTTGCTTTATGTGTCATAATACATTCCACAAAAAATAAAGTTAGTTCGGTACTTTTTTAATTTTCCTTACATCTTTATCTCTCATACAATTTACATTTAAATCTCATACAATCTTTATGTATTTCTTAACAAAAAAATCTTCTCACAGTAATATCAACCTCGTGTCTTTTAAAATAGAGTGGTAATTGTTTTGTTTCAGAGAGTAAAAATTAAAAACTACCAATAGTAAATGGAATTAAAAAATTTGTAATAAAAAAGTTAATTTTACTTCGTACTTTTCGTATTATTCGCATTAAAATCTACTCAAATATTTCAGGAATAAAGCACAAAGTTGTGTGGTGATGCCGTTGTAATGTGTATCACGTATTAGATTAAGCCGCGTTGGTGTCGCGGCGCGTGGCGTCACGTGGCATCGCGTGTCGCTTTACGTAAATAGTATGATTTATATGCTCGAGCCATGTTGGTGCTACATGTTGGTGCTACATGCTGATCATCTACTGGCTTTGTCTGTGTTCTCTATGATGGAGATAATATCGAAAGAATTTTGAGTTCAGTTGAGATGGAAGCCAGTTCCTATTCCAGGCGTACCAATCACAATGGGGGTATAGTGATACGCCCTTCTAGTAGGAAAGAAAATTGTAGTACTTATGGAGTTGCAGCATTTAAACCGAATGTACTTAATATGGTTACATTACAATTACATATAATACAAACAGCTTTTTAGGTACCCTACCCGAAGACAGTGACCTTAATGCAGTTTTTTACCTGTAGTTTATAGTTTTGGATAGGTATTCAGTTTAATTTAGATTTAATTTAGGTATTTATTTAGATACTTTATTATTTTAAGTTTTAGTTTTTAGTTAATATTTAAGTTTATGTTAATTTTCTGTTTTTTAAGTTACCTTTGTTTCAATAAATTTACTGAATAATGTCATACAAACATAGAGATCTTTCATTCTAAATGTGCACCTTCCTCTACCACACTACTTTACTAAAAATACGGAACTCGGCACCTTATTTTTTTAATAATCGGAACCGTCACCTTATTTTTATGGTATTTTGTACGTGTGCACATTTAGAATGAAAGGTCTCTACCAAATTATTGTCATCCGGATGATTAAAAAGTTTTAATTCGATACAACAATTAGAATCATGGATGTTTGTTACTCAATCACGCAGAAACGGCTGGATGGATTTGGATGAAAATTGGAATGTACATTGCTTATGTCCTGGATTAACACATAGACTACTTTTCATCATCATCAACATCATCACCGATTTTCATCACCACGCGGGTGACACCGCAGGGTGCAGCTAGTCTATAGTAAAATTATGTTTCATTTTATACTAATAAATAGCTACTAAATAGTGTGACACTTGGCTTTTAAGAACTTATTTAATAATAAAAAATAAAACATTACAAAATAGTGATTCACTAATAACCAACGTAAACTAGTTTCACTCGAAACGGATTCTCAAATCTCATTAAAAGTTACGCCGGAACTACCCTACCTACGAGTACGTAGCGGCGCGGCGTTACTCACCGTCCTAAATAATACATTTTTGACCAACTTCTGGAGGTTCTGACCGTTTTTTTAATGTAACAATTACTCCGATATTTCTAAACATATTTACGTTTTATTTTAATTTTATAGAGGCAGCTCTCGAAGTGATAAAAATGAAATTAATTTAGTGTCAGTAGTGTTTGTATCAGTTTCAATAATATTTATAATACTGTTCGAGCGCCTGCTGATTTGGCAATATCAATAATTTTGGTACAGAGCTTATCTATCTATGTATTTATATAATGTAAGAGGCGATGGATTTATTTAAGTTCCCACTGGACTCCGAAATGGGCTGGACCAATTATAATGTACAGAACTGAATCTGAAATGATCCTTTGAAGTATGGTAGAGATCGGATGTAAAAAAATCTTTTAATATTTTCCATACAAAAACAAAAACAAGAATTTAAGTGTTCACATTTTCATATTACATTATAAAAAAAGTTCAAGGAGGTCGTTGTCGCTACCAAGGAAGTTGGTTTAGAAGGTATATATCGCGGGTGAAACCGCGGGGCGCAACTAATTATTACAATAAAATAACAACTAACATCACAGAAAGTCCAGTAAACGGGATTCATGCCCTAATATTCCACCCCTACAGGTTCTTCCAATTTAAATGAGACGAAATATATTAGCTGATACAATAATCATCATTAAAATCTGTTCTCAATTGGCGGAGCTATCGAGTAACATACACACAACAATAAATATTTATAGTCGAATTAAAATAAAATAAATACAGAAATTTTTATTTAGCGATAATGAAGTTTAAAATCAGTAAAATTATTACAAATACAAGTAGATACATTATCTCAAAAATCGACCCCAACTCAGCATGTTGCTGGTTGTACACAACCAGCGCTGGTATTATATTCTGCTGTATTCTGGTAGATGTCATCATAGACATGTGAAAAAAAAAGCCTAAAACTAAATTGCACTGGTGTCATTTCTTACCTTTATGGTGCAAAAAATAAAATTCTTAAATTTTTAAATAACCTTCTTTTTAGAAGTCGGTTTATAATAACGTCGTTGGTGCGGCGCCGTGTGCCGTGTGCCGTGTGCCGTGAACTGGAACCGATAACGGCGCATATCGATAACGATATCGTAAATATAAGACTCCGACTTTTATCACACTCATTATTATAAAAGGTTGAATATAATTCTGCCTATCTGTCAGTTTGTAACGTTTTGTTACTGTGGTTTCTATGATAAACGCTGAACTAAACGCGTTTAACATAAACACCACAGATCTGTGTCATGCAGGTTAGATGCCGCGAGTTCACCTGGGACATTATTGCACACATGGTCATCTGACCCCAAACTAAGCAAAGCTTGTAATATGGCTGCCAGAGTCTGATATACATACATATATATTTTTAAATACATACTTAAATAGATACCTTCTTTGCGTATACGTTTTTCGTCTTAAGTTGGATCAGTGCTCAAACTTAATTCAGTTCGATTTACGTGTTCTTGGCAGTGACACGTCAGAGGGAAATATAAAAATGTCAAAGCGTTTCAAAATCAGATGTCCGCGCGAATATATTTAAACTACTACTAAATTACTCTGACGACGTAACAAAACATGTGGAACCCTGAGTTTTCATACAGTTTGAAGTGTTTGCGGCTCAGACACAATTATATTCAACCCTTAATAATATTTTTGTGTTACATTTTTTTTTATTGGTACCAGTTTCAGCTGAGCTCTTGTTTTATTAGCGCACGTAGGTGTGTACCTTCCCTTACGATCAAGTCACCTTTCAACCAAAAAAAACAAATCAATATTGGCTCAACCGTTTACAGAAAATGCTACAGGCAGACACACATATATGTACACCGTATAAACTTATAAAGTGAGGGACGTTATATCTGTTTGTCTATTACTTACGTTAAAATTGTTGTAGGAGGATCCACAGACAGAATTTCACTTCCGCCTGACTTTCTCAAGTATATGGTACTTTTACCTCAGAAAATGAGGGTATATTGTAAAATGGCGGGTAGAGCCGCGCGCCGCGCCGCGCGTGTGAGACTCAGTAGCCAGACAACAGCCGCTGTGGGTAGTATACTCCCGCGTTCATTTCACGTCGCTCGTTACACACACCGGTGCCCTAACACATATACATGACTATTCGGGAAGGTGTTCGAATGCTATTTAGGCGACGGGAGGTCACTCTTTTTTGGTGATGGAAAAGAAATCTTCGAAAGATACCCAGCTGCATTAAGATGTATTTGGTGGGCGGCATCTGTGCCAGACAAAGAGCATCATAGAGACGTATATCAACTAAATAAACATATATCTTTATTTATATTATTTAATACATACAGGTGACTTGTTTTATTGAAACGGAATATTTAAGGTGTCACAGGTACTCAATATAGTAGTAGCATATTATGTCAAGTCTCATTCCAGATTTTTCCGTTTTGAAATCGAAATTTCCAAGTTTTTTGTATGAAATAACTATAGACCATTAATAGGCTCTCAGACTATTTTTTATTTTATTTTATAAAAAAAGACAACCATAAATAGAGAAAATCACCGAAATAAAAATAAATGTGTTCAAAAATAAGGAAGTTTTGGTTCGGCTTTTTCTTGCATATTTGTGACTCTTTAGGTTGATAGATAGATAGAAACTCTTCATTGTGTACACCAGAAATTTAAATTACAGACAGATAGAAAACACTTACAAGCTAGTGCTACAAGTGGCGGCGTTATCGCCAAAAGCGATCTCTTCCAGGCAACCATTGGATGGAAAGAATTTACGTAACAAGATCAACGGGGGATGCTAAAACAGTTTTAATGATACCATTCAATAAATACTACTAATTTATATAATATATAGTACTAGCCGTCCGCCCCGGCTTCGCACGAGTGTAAGCTCGGCCTTCGGCCTCGCTACAAAATATAATATAGCCTATGTCACCCGGGGATAGTGTAGCTTCCCAACAGTGAAAGAATTTTTCAAATCGGTTCAGTAGTTTCGGAGCCTATTCATTACAAACATACAAACATACAAAAATAGGTACAAATCTTTCCTCTTTATAATATTAGTGTAGATAATATAGATATTGCATATCGATGGCTTACATACATCCCAATAATATTATCTCCTTTTTGGACAGTTGGATAAAAACAGATGGAAATGTAGAGAACAAAGGTTGAACAGATCAGGGTCACCTGCGAACGCAGATATTACGACACTAAAAATTCTATAAAATTGAATATTCAAATGGTTTTTCGATTTTAATAAAACTTTATTAAAATTTAGTAGATATTACATTCTTTTGGATGGTTATTAAAATATTTAGTCGTTTATATAAAGTACCGACGGTTCTCACTCCTCCGACGCTCCTCTTATATCCAGATAAGTGTTATGGTAACATACTCGTAGAGTGAAGTTAGGAGATTATATTTTTGAGAGTACTCGTATTAAAAGTCCATTGGGAATGGCTGCCAGCTCGATACATGGGGAAGAGCAAATCATGGAACAACATTAACATTTTAAAGGATCCACGGAAAAGTGGGATAGTATTTATGAAATTAAAGTACCTATATGCTAATTTTATTCTCATAGTTTTTCTTTTACAAAAAATAGTTATGTATTTAAGAAATTTAGTTTTCTTACTATTGTGTATTTTTGTGCGAGTCCGTAGTTTAGTGTTATTTATCTTATCTTCTTACTATTTGTGTTTTTTTTTAAATTGGCCTTTACCTTGGCCTATTTCATAATTTTTTTACCGTCTTCAAAAAAGGAGGGTTCTCTATTACTTTTCAACTCCTATCATTCATAAACCAATACAATTTGTTTTTTTTTTCAAAAGATTTACTTTGAGATTATTCCCATTGAAATTTCATCAAAATCGTTTCAGTAGTTTAGTTTTTAAATCAAAATAACTGGAAAACTGCTATTTTACTCATTTTGAAGCCAGTTTATTAAATTGATACTAATAGTATAACGATTATCACACTAATATCATATTATATGTGAAAGTTTGGATGGATGGATGTATGGGTGGATGGATGGATGTTTGTTTCTCAATCACGCAGAAACGGCTGGATGGATTTGGATGAAATTTGGTATACATTGCTTATGTCCTGGATTAACACATAGGCTACTTTCATCACCATCGCCGATTTTAATCACAAGGCGGTTGAAACCGCGGTGCGCAGCTAGTTGTGTCATATGTCTTAGAAATTTCAAAGTTTTTTGATTTATCTGTTTCCTCATCATGTTTTCCTTCTATGAGTGATGATATCGAAACTGCACATAATTTATGTAAGTATTAAATAAGTCATTAGTGCAGGGCCGACGATCGAACCGGTTGCCGTCAGATTCTAAAGCGCACATGCTATCGCCCGGCCATCATCACTATCAGCATTGACAAGGTAAAAAATATATCCTTAATGTATTTTTCCATTAAGTTATGGTATTAGAATTTAAGTTTTTATTGGTTATATCGCCGAAATTCAAAACACAATGAAAAATAAACCGAGTTTTTATATGTTAATTTCAATTTGCATATCTGTGACCTCGCTTTTACAATTGGAAAGCAAACAGTCTAGGCAATAACGAAGAAATCTAGACATTACCTCCCTCGGGGAGAAGGGTCGCCGTTTCATTTCTGTCTAACATTTAGAAAGGTCACTTTCATTCAACACAATATATTTCCCACGCTCGCTGTACTGTCAGGGTCAGAAGATACTAAACGTTACATTTATGTTATTATCATCATCATACAATTCATTTAGTTTTTTTCATTTTCATGTAAATTTAATAACATGTCTCTAGCTGTACAAGGTACAAGCTTTAAAAAGGAAACGCAATTAAATAGTTTTATTCTATACTAGTGATGTTGCCCGCGACTTCGTACGCGTAGATTTTTGTATAAAATGTTCAACCCTTTTTTCCACCCTTAATCCGGCCCTTTCACAAAATAAAATAGCCTATACTTCAATCTGGTCATAGCTAAGCATATTCGTGAAAACCGTATTTAAACCCGTTCAGACCCGTTTAGGTTTAGGAGATGTGCGTGCACAAACAAACAAACAGACAAAAATTCTAAAAATTGACTTAACGTGTTTAGCTGCTTATTTTAAAACGCCCTGTGTGTTTTTTTTCTTTCAAATACAGATCTTTTAATGTCACGATTTTATTATAAGTATTGATATGGATAGATTATCCAGATTAGCAAGCGCCATTAATATCTGCTAGCTCCATTACAATGTTTTTTTATTTAACATGATGTATCAAACTTCGAAGCAGTTTCATACTTTACAAAAAATATTGTAAGTCGAAAAGGAGCTTCATCTTATTGGGTTACGCATATAGACTGTACTATGCTGAAAGGCCGTCATTATACTCATCATTATGAACAACTTTTACTATGACCTCCTTTCAGCTTTGTGAAGTGTATATGATGTAACCCTGTATAATATTTTCTCGTACAATACACATCGAAAACTATAGGTTAGGTTAGGTTGAGTTATTTTAACCTCCGACGCAAAAATTTGACTTAGTTTTTGTCTAAAAGGTGACTTGTTCTTAGCAATGATTCAAGAAAATCTGTACACAGTGATTTGAAAATAATAATTTCTATAAAAGGGGGTTTAAAAAAACATATTTAATAATATACTTGTTAATGAAACAGTAGTTTTCTGCAAATTGATAACATCATTGTTTAGATGTCGGTCTCAGTACCAATTCCCTAGAATAGGACGTAAGTACTAGTATCTAAGTAAGTGCAGAATCAACAAGATCTGGAAGGTCTCGGCTACTGCGACAACTATAAAACAACACATAAAGGGCTGCGCGCTATCAGCAACAATCCTCCGCGGGGAGGTCCCTCGCCCATAGACTACTCTACAGAAGGAACACTGTTAAGTATACCAGCACACCACTATATTGTGGACAATCGTTTCCACGTGCCGGTTACCAATGAAATTAGAGAGCAGAGGGCGAACCAAGGGAGCTGACAGGATTTTCTTGAAGGGGGGCAGTTAGAGGCAAATGCAACGTTATTAAAAATTATTAACTCTTGGGTTGTGAAGCTCTTTCCCTATCTAGTGTAGTCCCCCGTATCATCTGTATCTGTATGTATCCATGTGTATCATCTGGACATGTATTTAAATTCATTTACTCGGCCGGGAATCAAACCCGCGACCTCCGACGCTGAAAGGAGATCCACTACCAACTAATTAATGCTGGTTATCATTGTTCCCTTCTGTACATTGTAGTATCATCTCATCTCTTGGTGTCCCAGAGGTCAAATGTTCAGATCACAAGTGTTTAGGCTCTCGCTCTTGCAATCAGACAGAAGCCATTTGAAAAGAGGAAAGAAATGGATGAGAAATTGTTCAGGGTCTTGGTAGGGTTTATCAAAAATAGCAGATTTTCACATAATGATCACTGTTATGTTAAAATTTTATAAAATTTCTTTGAGTTTTGTTTTTTAAATGATGTATGTTTTTTTTATTTTGTAACTTTCATACAATATCCCATACTTAGATCAACTGGACGAATTAATATATACCTTCTCAATTACATCAAGGTACGTTCCTCACATCAGGTTCAATACAGGGTTACGTGGCTCACTGTGGTGGCTCAGTAAAAGTTGTTCACAGTGATGAGTACAATGAGTTTCTTTCAGCTAGGACAGTATATATAGATAACCCTAGCCACAGTTGATACATCTGTTTTACCATTCGCTGGAACGCTTTCCGTCGGATGTATTAATTTGCTCATCATTGCGGAAGGTATAGGTATAGAATAAATTATAAAAAAGGCTTGCTGGGACGTCCTAAACCTATAATAATTCATTTTTGACAGCAGAAACTAGCAAAAACCAGTTTAATGAAACCTTCAACCCTTCTCCATCCCGTAAAGTAAATCGAGCCCGAGTGATATCAGATTGAATGATTGTACGTCAGGTACCCACGTCAATAACTGGAGCGCTCATATCGCAGCCGGCCACCCCTGACCCCTGGCCCTTCGGCAAACACACGCGAACCGAGCCCTTTTGATAGTTTCGAAAGGTCAAGTTACAGTGGACGAGTCAGTTACTATTCTGTGTCAGCGAATGTCCGATATTTTCTGGGAACATTTTATTATTTTCATTGGGAGATGTCCTGTGTCGGTATGCACTGAATCTAATTCACGCTGCGTTTTTTATTACTTTATATTATTAACTACAAAATAGCACTTTTAATTCGTAAGGAATGGTTTCCAACTCGACTAGTGGGGAAAGAGCAAATCATGAAATAATTTAAACGTAGGTTCAAATTAGTTTGGTTTTGTATCCACGCTGGTATACAAGCTGAATCCAAGGTCTCATGAGGTGAATAGTGGTGAGTATATAGTTTGAATTATTCGATCTGAAAGTTTTTTTTTCCTCAACTAATGTTCACGTACCGCATGCCGCATGCCGCATGCCGCATGCCGCATGCCGCATGCCACATGCCCTTGATTATGTTAAACTAAATAACCTAACAAAATAAAACAAATAGAACCACTTTTTAGGTTATGGTTGGTCAAAGTTGTATAAAAATTTTGCTATAGGTAGTGGTTTTTGAATAGTGGTGCGAACCGCGACGAGCTCCAACCCAGTGGGTCCACACTGGTGGTGCTGGTACACCCCACTAGAGCGGTCCGTCGATGCGCCGTCTGACAGTTCATATATCTTTCACTTTATTACGTCGCCTGGATTTATATCTGTTTTTGTGACGCTGCACTCGCTGGTGCTGTGTGTGTGTATGTGTGTGTGTGTGGGTGAGGATCGACTGGAGGTTTTTGCGATTTTCGACTTTTATTGTAGGATTTTTCGTCATTTTTGTAGCAGGAATTTGCTTTTTTATTAGATAATAGGCTTGCGCTTGACCGTCAACTTGTAAACCGGTAAGAACTGCCTGTCCAGTCAGCGTAAAAAGCCTTGCCTTATACTATAGTACAGTTATTTGTTAGTTCGACAATTGTTTCAATTACTTTTTAAGTTATAATGTAGGTGATAAAGGTGATCATGCTAATGATAGGAAATGAAAACAGATTTTCCACTTTTATTTTTCAAGTACTTTAAGAAACGGTTAAAAATATATCTTATTATTGTAATTGAAAATTTCCCATTCGAAAGGTATTCAATACGTTGTCGAAAGTACTGTTTTGTATATGAGAGATATAACACAGTAAATTTTTTTGTCTTCGAAGATTAAATCCAAAAGTGCTACGAGCGCAGCTCTTATCTACGCCGTAGCGTCTGACTACGGCGTAGCTAGATAGCTACGCCGTAGTCAGACGCTACGGCGTAGCTATAATATTATGAAAGGAAAAGCAATGTTTTTTTTTTAATTTCCAACATTATTTACGAAAAGTTTGACAAACTGGTAACATTTGGACATTCTATACATTTCAGAAAAGACCCCAAATAAATTTTAAATCTACAATATAGATACAATAAGTATTGTTTTTGCGCGACTTCCGGTTCTTATTCAACATTTCATCTATATAGCCAAGAAATGAAACAACCCGCTGGCTTCCGTGTTTCCTGAGAGATATAATCTCGGCATTTTCAAGGTCAGAGTGAATAGGTACGAGTATCTTCTAAGTCTGCGCAGAAATACTTACATACATACTTTCTTATGTATTTACATACATCCTTTTTTTATCACGTACAAGTCTGCCTTTGACCAACTCGCCTGTTGGTATGCGACGCTGTAGTAGAAAACAGTACACTCCTGGAATGGTAAGTGATGGTGCTGAAACACAACGTCGGCGCATTGTAACACATTTTCAACTGGATGGTGGTAGCTAGTCAGCCGACCATCACAAAGTACCTCCACCATGCTATGATTTTCTTAAGATGTATTATTTAACCGGCAGCTCAAGCTTATTGTTGGTTTTTTTTTATTGTAGAATAGGATTGCGCTTGGCCGCCAACTCGCCTGATGTTAAGCGATGATGCGGCCTACGATGGATCACGCTTGCCTAGAAGAAACCGATTCACTCTTGACTTGAAGACACCCAGATTGTAACTATCGGGGAACACCCATTCAGGCAGTGCATTCCACAAACTAGCAGTTCGCACAATAAAAGTGGAATCAAAGCGCTTCGTACGGGTTTTCGGAACGTCAACCATAAAGCGGTGTCGATTTTTCGTGCCCGCTCTGGCAGTCCCATAGAAAAAAGGGCAGGAGGGAATTAAATCATGCAGATCTGATGCACACTCTCCAAAATGTACCCGATAAAAAACCGATAGACTAGCAACTTTGCACCGATGCTCAAGACTAAGAAGCTTAGTCTGAACTAGGGCTTCGTTGCTGATGAGCCTCTTGGCACGCTTCTCAATTGACTCCATGGCCCCGAGCTGATATTTAGCTGATCCATCCCAAAGGTGAGAGCAGAACTCCATGCACTGTAAAAGCACCCTTATATATATATATATATATTTTATTTATTTAACTAACCTAACTGAATATAATTAATTATCCCTATTGTGGTTTATTAGCTACTGTCGTACTGAACTTAACATCATTAACCGCCTTACTAAAGTTTAATTTCTATTATTCCTATATCTGCCTGCCTATGTGTTAATCTAGTAAAATTCAATTAGGTAACCATATTACTTTTATTTAGGAAATGATACAAGTTTGATCATAGCTTTGAAATTCTCTAATAACCGTTTCCTAGATTATTTATCAAACATACATAGGATTATTTATCAAACATACATACAAAACCTTCATTTTACAACCTACTTGTTACATTTCCCTACATAGCTAGAGTAGAACCTAAACCTAATTTAAAGAATCATAATTCCCCAGTATTTGGTATTTTATCCTAATGTTTTATATTGGCCAAGTGAAAGTCAAGTGAAAGAACTCCACCTTGTGATCGTAGAACCCGAGATTACGAATAGGATATGAGCTGAGTGAAGTTGTCCTAACCTAATAATATGAATAAAGTGTTAATATTATAAAGTTCATACTACTGACAACCTATTTAAAACCTAAGAATGTTATAGAAATCTACCTAAGATGAAGTTGAGCGGAAAGTATTGAAAGAAAGTTGAGCGTTGATTAATTGTATTTATTAAGTGCAAATATTAAACAAATTACTGAGAAAACATTGCAAGGTGATTTTATAGTTTGTATTTAGACTTCAGTATAATAAATTAATGTTTTTTGGTTGAGACTTGGAAAACGGAGCCCCTCCACCGCTCCGCCTGGTGAACAACGACTTCCTGACGGTTTGTCCTCCCGTCTCTTAAAACAGTCTGAATAATGTTTTCTTATTCTTATGCGACTGCAAACTATATCAATTCTTTGCACAGACCCTAAGAAGGTGCTCTATGCTAATGCAAATTTACCGCCACGTTCGTAAAACCCTATACGCTTATAGAAGAAGTGGCAAGAAACTATAGCGCTTTACCAAAAATCTAACTTAATGTTTATCGGAGGCTGTATATCTTTATCATAACAAAGATAATGCAGACTTCAGGTTAAATTACTGAATACTGAAAACTAGACATTCAAGTGTAACACAACTTTAGTGTATAGAAGTAGGTAACCTTCCCGTTAGCTCTTCAAATTGGCCATCTCAATCAGGAACTTCCTTTAAAAGAGATTATATTGAACAAACCAGTATTACTAAATCAGTGACATTGTAGAGGCGCCCTTTAAGTTTTCCATAACTAAGGGGTAACCTAGAGACAACCGCTCTATGTACAATTCAGCTATACTTAGCTTAGGTTCCTTCTATGAAACCCAAATAATGTGTGATGTAGAAGAAAGTCCATCATATTAACTTTCAATTTGAAGAGGTTCATTTAGTAATTTCTTCGATGTTAAAACTGAGAACTATATTTCTCTTAAGATCATGTTAGACCTGGCTGTCCAGTGTAAAAAGGTCAAAGATTATATGACTTTATATTTATTACATATTAATTGTCTTCTGCAATTAATTTTTACTTTAAATAAATATATCAAAGATAAGAAATGACTTTACTGTCTGCTTTTCGATTAGAAACCTTTATCCATTTGAACAATAACCTTGTTTCAAATTACTTTTCAGAAGTGAATGTTAACCTTCTCTCTGATTCATACACAGAAAACGGTTATAAATAAAACAAAATGTCTTTATTGACGAATCTAGATATAAACTTTATTTAGAAGACGACGCTCAGCTACTTCCGGATCTAGCTAGAAAAGTACACACAAAAACATGCATAATCAGTTCAGGAAGGAATACAGTTTTGAAGACGTCGCTCAGCCTTTTCTCTGGTTCATGCTATAAAAGTATCACATCAAATAATTCCAAACAGAATAACTCGTTGCTTAACTTTTGCTTCTAAATGTGGGTTTAGCTTTAAAATAGAAAACCATCAGGCAGTGTAAAGCTAGATACCTTTTTTTATTGTCCTATTTTAATAAATGAGTTCGAACGCACCTGAACCTCCTCGTTGCTCTATTTCCATGCAAGGCTTCGATTCAAAAACAGCAACTCGTTTCACAATAGAAAGCTACATTGAAAAATTAGAATTCCTCTCACAATCTGTGATAGATTCGAACTATCTCACAATTAAATATTAATTTCCCTCCTAAAATACTAATAATTAATCACTCACGTGAATTGAAATCACAACGACAAACATGGTAGAACTTCACCAAGGACAGACAGCATGTATCTTTTCACAAAACTCAGATAAAATCACTTAAGTACAGCTATGAAGTAATTGTATTTAAGAATTAATAAATTAAAGCTAAAATGAACACAGTCTCCACACTGAAATAACCCTTCTAAGAATCAGTACTATTTACCTCGACTAGCCCTCACCGAATTCCCTGATCGAATGTAGCGTCCCTCTCCTCTTTTGTTTTTTTCGTTCTTTTTCTTTTTGATTTTTCAAACCTTTGAACTTCGAACGGCAGGGCCTGTACATTGACGGACCCATTCTCACTAGCAAAAAGTCTTATAGAGAAAACTTACCTCCTTAACTTTTTCATTTTCTTTTTCTTTTTTTTTTTCTTTGCGCGAATCATGCATTTGTCCAGTACAAGTCAAATAATGTATTAGAAATTTAAATACGTGAAATTAAAGTAACTTCGATGTTGTTTCAATTTAAACAAATTATTTGATTTATTTATTTGCGAACGCTGAACAGAGATTCTGTTACAATTCGACCCCTTAAATTTACTTAGATGACCTTTAATCGGAGTAAATTTAATAAAATTAAATAAGTTCGAAAATAAGAGCATAAATAAAACTAATATTTAAATTTAGCAATTTCAAAGATATTCCTAAAATGCAAAATTCTCTGTTGTCAACATCAAGGATTCAACAATAAAACCTAAATGTGTAATAATTTCTGCTTTGATTATATATAAAATCAAAGTAGATATGTTAGTGTATGTGCCCTAATTACTATATGTGAAGTTTGTTTAAACCAAAACATGAAATAATCATCTTATAAACTCAATCCAACAGCAAACTCGTGCGTCATAAAAGAACTTTCTTCGTCCACTTAGTATCTTGACTTCTATGAGGAACTCGGTTGTGAGTCGAGTCGTTATAAGAACAGAAAGATTGCCTTCCCACCCAATTCTACATTCCAATCGGAAGAGAGTGCATTCAATCTCCTCATTCCGCTCTCAACGTCCAGTAGACTACAAAAATTCCCCAATGGCCCCTCAGAGTCCTTTGAAGCTCTTGAAATTGAATTTAAAAACTGACCACCTCCGTTCGGAGCATGTGAGTGTAGGAAACTTGGCTTACCTTCGCCTGAAGGTTGCGTGTGAGTATGAGCTCAATATAAATTCAACATTTAATATTGACAGGGATAAAATGTCTTTCTGACTTAACCTAGCTCCAATTCCCCCTTTATATTAAGCCAATTGTGTAGTGTTTTGCTAAATCTCTGAATTCGACAACTCGCTTCTAGTCTCGGTGTCGCTACGACCCCAGAACCAAACAAACTAAAAACTTAGTAAAAATTCCCAACTTTCATCCACAATCAGCACACACATTTTCTTCAAATCTTTTACTCATGTAAACCAAATGCAAAGCATTATCTTTCATTGCCTATCAAACATTCCAAGGCAACAACGACACCTCTAAAGAACTATTGGCGAACAAGTATTTTGCACGTCTATCCACTGATATGTAAGTTCATAATATCCACAAATAAAAGCAGAAACTTCTATCAAAATCTGATATTACTAACTCAGGTAACATTAGTTCATACACTTAATTTACAACCCACCAAAATATACTAAAATATAAAATCTCCAGAAAATAGTAACAAAAACTCCGCTCACGTTCACAATTCTATATATACGGCCAATCTAGTTATTATTATTTTTGCTATTTTATTTTTTAATTTAACTGTTTATTTTATTATTTTGTTTATTTAAATCATGATTGTCACATTACAGGGTAAAGGCCTTCCTTCCTTTCTTCACTCCTCTATATTCTGTGCTAAGATGGACCAATCTTTTGCGTGAAAGTGAATCTCATCTCGATTTATTTAACTGTGCTAAGTAAAAAAAATATATTAACTTAAATTCTTCAATTTAAATATTTTTTATATTTTACCGTAGTGATCCTAAAATTCCAATTAAATTTCCCAATAGCTAAAATCTATAACCTACCCAGTGAAATTACCCTGCATGAATTTATTCTGGTTGTTTTAATCCCTACTACCATTAGAAATAACATTTATTAATCGCACCTACAGATAAATTTAAATGTCCATTTTATATCCCTATTTTACAAAACTTATAATAATTACTGTAATTAGGTTATGATAGCTTACAAATGGTTATTTAGAATATCTATTCGACCCCAAATGTTTACAATTACTTTAAACTAAATTATGTTTATATGTTTTATCAAATTTTTATATTGAAAAGAAGTAAAATAGTTTGGTGAAGTAGTATTAAATTACCTTTCCCTAAATGTAACATTTTCACATCAAATAAAATTGCAATAATTTTCCTAACCATTTTTCTCGTTAAATTACATAATTTTAAAACTACCTTAACGAACCTAAACCTTTATTAGTAGGCATTCATAAATATTTATATTACATGGTGGGTACTGTGAGAAGATTGCGGGATTGAATACTTAGGTACTTATGATAGTTATTTAACTTATTACTTTTTTTTGTTTTAACATATTTTGTTTTGTCATATGACTGATAATATTGTAATTTGTATTGTGATAATTTATTTTGAAATTTTGACTTGCATTGGTATTTGTATTATGACAACTTATTTTGATATTTTATAAATAAGTACTCTTGGACATAAAATTAGATACATTACCAATACCAATACCTATACCAATACCAATACCAATACCTATACCAATACCAATACCAATACCTTACCTTTACCTTTAACAATAATTACAAAGTGTAAATATGATCAGTTGATAGTCATTTAACTTTAGCAAAAAAAATATATAAATGTTGTTTTAAGTTTAAACATAATCGTTGACATTTCTGTAGTTCCTAATTAAATAATCTATAAAATATCATATATAAAAGTATTTTTCCAAACCCTTTGACATCCATAAATTTATAGTTTGATAATAATTATTTATATGGAATAATTCCACGTTTGACCAACAATCCGCCCAACGACAAACAACAATGTGGCCGAGGGTTGAACACGCTGATTCAGAAGAAATCTACTCACTCCAGCTTTGAAGAAGCCCAGTTTTTTTTTTAACAAACACAATACAAAATTGCCACAAAATAGAACATAACAGTAACCTAACGTATAGCAATATTATGATTAGTGAATTAAATATGGCAATATTTCTTGATTTGATAATTGACAGATAACTATATAATTAGAAATATTAAATAGAAAATCTTTCTACGAGTGTCACTAGTTTACTCTATGTCTACATACGCTGTCTAATACTTTTAAAACAAATTACATGTTTACCTTCCGTTTACCATGTTCTAGTTGAGTCCATTCTTGGATTCCGTTTTACATCTTGAGATAACTCATCCGACAAAGAGATTACAATGTATCATTTCTATATTTAGATTAGATACATAATATTTATAGTTACTCGCTTTATTTTACAACACATAAAATTTATAAGCTTCCTTTTCCATATAATATATTAAACTGTCTTATTTGCGAAAACCAATCTAGATTACTTTCGGAAACATCTGATGGCGGTATGAAATCGTAGAGTCTAAAACAGATGTCGTAATCGCCTATCTAAAACCACCCTAACTAAACACAATGTAATGAGTATGGAGCCTATTTTCTACAAAACTTTTATTTATTATTTATTTAGGAATAGGCTTGCGTTTGACCTCCAATTCGCCCGATGTTAAGTGATGCTTCGGAAAACTATACCAAATTCAATAAGAGATCTAAAATGAGCTTATTAAAACTTTTACAAATCCTTTTAGTGTTTTTAAAAATGACTAGTGATCTGCCCTGGCTTCGCTCGGTTGTAAATTTTACTATATTATTCTAGAATGATATAACATAACCTATGAAAACACCTTGTCATAGTTATTGGTGATAAACACAACCAAATCAGCTCAGTGGTTCAGAAGATGTGCGTGCACAAACAAACAGACAAAAACTCCAATACTGTCCTCAATACGTGCTCAGCTGCTTATTCCTAGAATTTTATTTTGTACTTTTTTTATATTCCGCAGTTACAGACTTTTCTATACTTTATATGTACAGGTATAGATAAATTTAAGTTTTGGCAGCAGTAGGTTAAATTGTTTATTTTGCAACCATAGCAATACCTAACTATCAATTAATTTAAACTATTAGATTTTGTTTGACTATTTAGTATAATTCAAAAGTTTTTATGTTAATAATAATTACAATATTCCTATGGTATCCCTCTAGACCTGTACTCTAACCAACTAGACAATACATGATACAAAGTGATAATATTTAACCCCACCTATTGTGCAAGAGATTTGAAATGCATGTATGACTATCTCGTGCCCTGATTAATTAAATTATCATTATCCTACAAACCCATAGAGCCTAAACTAACTATAAGTAACTAACTTAGCATAAATTAAACATTTGTAGTAGTATGAAAATTATTTTACTATTAAATAAGGCTTGTTCCCTAGTAAAGATATCAACGAGATACCGCATACCTCAGCCTTAATTTTGTATCCGATAAAACTACTGTACCCTAATTTGTGACACAATATTTTAGCTGGCTAAAATAATATTTAAACTTACTGTATGAAGATCAATACTTAATTATTTAACATCATCGCCTTTTAACATCATTATAAAACGATATCCTACTAGAAAAACGTGAATAAAGATAAATCGCTACCTATTAATATTAGTGTATTTAACAAATTTATTTTAACTTAAGATCAAGCCGACTGTAACTTTTAGTACTGCAGTTCCTTAAAACCTTCACCTTGCATTTGATTTAACCCTGATAATGCAAAATCTAATGTGTCACCCGAGCAAAGTGTTTATGTAGTGGTAGATATTATTTTAGAATAGTAAATGTAGTTCAAGTTATGAGGTACTATTTGATTTAACTTGACACTTAATTTAGTTTAACCTTTTGTTCATAACTATTCCTAATTATCATTATATTAAAGTGTTTCACAGTGTGTGTTGAAATTTTGACTTGCCTATTACATTCAAATATTAGTAATCCTAACCTAGCAAATATTTTAGTTCCCTAGGCAGCCTATTCTAACATTTCCGTAATAATATTTGACAAATATTTAGAGCAAAATTTATTAAAAGTTCTTACGACCCCGTTTCTTACGCGTATGTTTCAATCCCAATGGAAACCCAGAATACATACAACAACCATACATAACAACGAAAACACGTGGATTATTTATACACAAAGCTTACCCATTTACAGAAATAATACAATGATTGAATTCGTGGTTGCCTAATATTTTCCTATACATATATACCTTGCCAAATACTTTATTAACTAATACGTTTCCCAACCTACTACGTAAATACGGACTAATAATGAAACTAAATTGCCTAACACTAATATGTCTGCACAGCTCATATCCATTCTCGTTTCCTTTGCACGTACAACAAATTGTGTTCAAGAGAACTTGAACACTTTTAAATAATAACCTTTCCTGATAATGAATTTAACTCTAAACGACCCCATTCCCTTTGAAATTTCTACGCGTTCGATGACAAGTACTATAAAGCAAAACCTATGAAAGTATTATGAAACAACTAATCCTGCATTTAACCGTATGTAAAAATAAAACCTTATCTGTTTAGCTACATTAACGTCCTCTTTGAAGTAACCATCATTGTACATGTCTTAGCCTCAGCAAGAAATATGTAAAAAATGTCTAAAATTGTAAAATTGATATACAAGTTATAAAATTTACCCAATAATGACAAATTCGGTTCTAATATCCTGATTCGTAGTTAAGGGTTGATGAAGATGATGATGATGATCCTGGTCACGGCACACCATATTGTAAAAGCACCCTATATATATTTTTTTTTTTTTATTTATTTATCCTAACTGAATATAATTAATTATCCCTATTGTGGTTTATTAGCTACTGTCGTACTGAACTTAACATCATTAACCGCCTTACTAAAGTTTAATTTCTATTATTCCTATATCTGCCTGCCTATGTGTTAATCTAGTAAAATTCAATTAGGTAACCATATTAATTTTATTTAGGAAATGATACAAGTTTGATCATAGCTTTGAAATTCTCTAATAACCGTTTCCTAGATTATTTATCAAACATACATAGGATTATTTATCAAATATACATACAAAACCTTCATTTTACAACCTACTTGTTACATTTCCCTACATAGCTAGAGTAGAACCTAAACCTAATTTAAAGAATCATAATTCCCCAGTATTTGGTATTTTATCCTAATGTTTTATATTGGCCAAGTGAAAGTCAAGTGAAAGAACTCCACCTTGTGATCGTAGAACCCGAGATTACGAATAGGATATGAGCTGAGTGAAGTTGTCCTAACCTAATAATATGAATAAAGTGTTAATATTATAAAGTTCATACTACTGACAACCTATTTAAAACCTAAGAATGTTATAGAAATCTACCTAAGATGAAGTTGAGCGGAAAGTATTGAAAGAAAGTTGAGCGTTGATTAATTGTATTTATTAAGTGCAAATATTAAACAAATTACTGAGAAAACATTGCAAGGTGATTTTATAGTTTGTATTTAGACTTCAGTATAATAAATTAATGTTTTTTGGTTGAGACTTGGAAAACGGAGCCCCTCCACCGCTCCGCCTGGTGAACAACGACTTCCTGACGGTTTGTCCTCCCGTCTCTTAAAACAGTCTGAATAATGTTTTCTTATTCTTATGCGACTGCAAACTATATCAATTCTTTGCACAGACCCTAAGAAGGTGCTCTATGCTAATGCAAATTTACCGCCACGTTCGTAAAACCCTATACGCTTATAGAAGAAGTGGCAAGAAACTATAGCGCTTTACCAAAAATCTAACTTAATGTTTATCGGAGGCTGTATATCTTTATCATAACAAAGATAATGCAGACTTCAGGTTAAATTACTGAATACTGAAAACTAGACATTCAAGTGTAACACAACTTTAGTGTATAGAAGTAGGTAACCTTCCCGTTAGCTCTTCAAATTGGCCATCTCAATCAGGAACTTCCTTTAAAAGAGATTATATTGAACAAACCAGTATTACTAAATCAGTGACATTGTAGAGGCGCCCTTTAAGTTTTCCATAACTAAGGGGTAACCTAGAGACAACCGCTCTATGTACAATTCAGCTATACTTAGCTTAGGTTCCTTCTATGAAACCCAAATAATGTGTGATGTAGAAGAAAGTCCATCATATTAACTTTCAATTTGAAGAGGTTCATTTAGTAATTTCTTCGATGTTAAAACTGAGAACTATATTTCTCTTAAGATCATGTTAGACCTGGCTGTCCAGTGTAAAAAGGTCAAAGATTATATGACTTTATATTTATTACATATTAATTGTCTTCTGCAATTAATTTTTACTTTAAATAAATATATCAAAGATAAGAAATGACTTTACTGTCTGCTTTTCGATTAGAAACCTTTATCCATTTGAACAATAACCTTGTTTCAAATTACTTTTCAGAAGTGAATGTTAACCTTCTCTCTGATTCATACACAGAAAACGGTTATAAATAAAACAAAATGTCTTTATTGACGAATCTAGATATAAACTTTATTTAGAAGACGACGCTCAGCTACTTCCGGATCTAGCTAGAAAAGTACACACAAAAACATGCATAATCAGTTCAGGAAGGAATACAGTTTTGAAGACGTCGCTCAGCCTTTTCTCTGGTTCATGCTATAAAAGTATCACATCAAATAATTCCAAACAGAATAACTCGTTGCTTAACTTTTGCTTCTAAATGTGGGTTTAGCTTTAAAATAGAAAACCATCAGGCAGTGTAAAGCTAGATACCTTTTTTTATTGTCCTATTTTAATAAATGAGTTCGAACGCACCTGAACCTCCTCGTTGCTCTATTTCCATGCAAGGCTTCGATTCAAAAACAGCAACTCGTTTCACAATAGAAAGCTACATTGAAAAATTAGAATTACTCTCACAATCTGTGATAGATTCGAACTATCTCACAATTAAATATTAATTTCCCTCCTAAAATACTAATAATTAATCACTCACGTGAATTGAAATCACAACGACAAACATGGTAGAACTTCACCAAGGACAGACAGCATGTATCTTTTCACAAAACTCAGATAAAATCACTTAAGTACAGCTATGAAGTAATTGTATTTAAGAATTAATAAATTAAAGCTAAAATGAACACAGTCTCCACACTGAAATAACCCTTCTAAGAATCAGTACTATTTACCTCGACTAGCCCTCACCGAATTCCCTGATCGAATGTAGCGTCCCTCTCCTCTTTTGTTTTTTTCGTTCTTTTTCTTTTTGATTTTTCAAACCTTTGAACTTCGAACGGCAGGGCCTGTACATTGACGGACCCATTCTCACTAGCAAAAAGTCTTATAGAGAAAACTTACCTCCTTAACTTTTTCATTTTCTTTTTCTTTTTTTTTTTTCTTTGCGCGAATCATGCATTTGTCCAGTACAAGTCAAATAATGTATTAGAAATTTAAATACGTGAAATTAAAGTAACTTCGATGTTGTTTCAATTTAAACAAATTATTTTATTTATTTATTTATTTGCGAACGCTGAACAGAGATTCTGTTACAGCACGACCGAACTTGTGCTTGGTACAGTGTAAGCAACTGTTCTGACGTGAAGTACCGACGCACCTTCGATAGAATACCTAGCTTTTTGGCAGCCAATTGAGCCTTGTTTTCAATATAGGAGCTAAAGTTGAGTGTAGGAGACAGAGAAACGCCCAAAAGCTCAAGCTGGTCAGATATCCGAACGGACACATCCCGGAAAGTAGGAGCCAGATGGAATGGCGTCCTTTTTGCGGAGAACAGACAAGCCTGGGTCTTAGCGGCATTGAACTTGACCAGGTTGGCATCGCCCCAATCGGAGACTACCTTAAGTGACAAGTTCATGCGCTCAACCATGGCCTCTCAAAGAGACTGTATTTCAGGTCCACTGGTTCGTGCATTGGATGTATAGCTCTCTACTACTGTGCTGTCGTCTGCGTACCCAAAGATACCGGGCTTTAACAGATCGTTAATATGCAGCAGGAAGAGCGTTGCAGAGAGCACCGACCCCTGGGGGACACCGGCATTAATTGCCATTTGATCGGACGAGCAGCTATCAATGAGAACTCGAATCGATATATCCCCTATAGGATAGGTGGATCTATAGGATTTGAACTCACACCCAATGGTGTGAAATTCAAGCGCGCCTACCACTGAGCTATCACCACTCATTTATTGTAGTAACACCACACCGTGTAGTTATTATACCAAAATTGTTTCCAATTTTGTTAAATTAGTGAAACCCCGACATATCCCTCGACAGAGCTGATGTGTGTATGTGTGTATGTCCACACACGTGACATACGGTCCACAATAAACCCAACAATAAAACTCCATACGCAACAAACACCTGATATATTTCATTTTCTAACCTACTTAACATCTCAAATTTAACACACAAATTCAAACCTTATTTGTACGTACATAAGTACTATAATAAAAATGGTTTATCTACTCAACATTTCGAATGCACCACACGACTTTGAACTTTATTCACTTGTTGATAAGATGTATGATAGAGTGCGGTTAGCGCTGGTTATAAAGTTGTCAGCACAATGAATGGGCGATAATAAAGCGCAAAAAAGAAAAACAGTATCGTGTTTTGAGTGAGACAGAGGTTCATTTGAGTCTAAGCCGCGCAGGGCAGAAAATAACACAGTGGAGAAAGTTTGCCTTTCCGACCACGTGGGAGAATGTTTGCAGTAAGTACACCGTTTTATTAACTAAGGTGGAAAAACTGTACATTACTGACGCGGTAGGCAATTCAATTCATTTACATTCGACTTGGTTGGTTGAGGTTAGTCGTTGAGGTGGGTTGGGCTGACACACACGCAAAGTTTTATAGTACTTTTCTCTAATATAGTGAGCGTGTTCACGGAAATACAATTCAAAACGATGACGAACTTGTCTAAACGAACGAACCTTACTTGTCACGTGACAAGTAGCTACCTACTTTATATTTTTCAGCAAGTGGTGATAGCTTGGAAGTCACTCGTCTTTTTGTATTTTTTTCTGAAATACATCGTTCGTTCATCACACTAATATTATAAATGCAAAAGTTTGTATGTCAAGAGTGTATTCATATTTGTCTGCACTCAACTCCAATTCTTGTCCGCACAGAATTCAACGGTTGAAGGAATTTGGCAAAGAGGTAATTATTACCTTGGATAAGACAGAGGCTACTTTTTATCCTGAAAAAATAAACCTGCAGGCCTAGCACGGGCCGTGGAAAAATAGTCTTTCTACCGTTTTTATCCACACGTATACGCGACATAGCTAGAATATGGATACGTTTGTCTCTTTCTAGTTTCCTAATTACGAATAAAATATCAGCTGATTTGTTTAATTTGTGTTTTTAATTTACATTACAATGGGCATGCGTTTTATCACCACTTCGTCTGTTGTAAAAAATATATATGGTCTACGATAAAACACGCTATCCAGTTTCAAATACCAGTATTATAATGTCTACAAGTTAGCAACACTACGTCGTAGCTAGATAGCTACGCCGTACAGTACCATCCATCCTTGGCCATACTTAGAAGCTATATACGGCGTAGATAAGCGCTACGCTCGTAGCAATTTTGGATTTAATCCACGAAAACAAAGACACTTCACTGTGTTATGTCAATAATACACCAAACAGTACTTTCAACAACGTATTAAATACTTTCTGAACGGCAATTTTCTTATTTTTACTATATGTTAAAACACTTGAAACATTAGAGTGGAAAATCTGTTTTCATTTCATAAATGTTGTATCACCTACAGTATCAGTTAAGAATTACTTGAAACATTTACAAATAAACAAATTTCTGCAGTAGAAAAAAAACAGATCAAGCTTTTTTAGTTTATAATTCTATTTTAAAAATAATTTGAAAATAACCATTTTTTAAATAGCATCAATAATACATTTTTTTTTTAATAACGCTCACTTAGTGTGAGTTCATATTTTTCTTTTCTTTTTAATCAGCATACTTTATTGATTCGACGAACCGAATCCAAAAAATAACTGACAATATTCCCTTTATGTTCTGTAAAAATGAACAAAAATACTACATGTACATGAAAAAAATCGTGATTGGCAACATAGCTTTGTACCGTCACTTTGTGCAATCAAACAGTCCCCGCAGCACAGTGCACTGCCGCGGTTTCATGCGGACTAGATACTACTACTCCTTTCATTTTAGTTAGTTGTGGCAGAAAAACGACAGCATTCTGGTCATCATATCAGTATCTTTACTCTCGATTTTTTTATGATACTGAGTGACGAGACGAGCGAAGTCGCTCGCCTGATGACTCTTCACGCTTGCCCAAAACATCTTAACGCCACTCAGAATTTTGAACCTCAACAGTTCAAAACCCTGGATGGCAATGCACTGCGCTCGTCACCCCGAGATATAAGATGGCAAATCTCTGTGTGCTCTGTAATTTCGCTGGAAACATTGCCCTTCAATCCGTAACACAGTAGTGTTTGCAAACTACTGCTTGGCGGTTGAATAACTGGCAAATTCAGCATATTCGGTGTGTATATCACGCATAAGTCCGTGTTTGTTGATCAACTCGCCTGGTGGATGTCATGTGGTCCACGTAGAGAGAGCAGTTGTGACAAGTGATCCAGCGAGAACTATTACAGTTATGGAGACTTCCGCCTGAAATAAAAACTAATACAATACATGTCGGTGACGCGAACCCATAAGTAAGGAATAAAGAAGGGGGTGGAAGTGAAAAATAGGCGGGACCGGCTGCCACACTTATGCGGAACTCCACACCATTGCGCCAGTTGAGCGCTAGGTCCGTTTTCGATTGCATGATCCGCCACTTCACTGCTGCTCACAAAAATGCCTTAATGTGCCATTTTCCGAGCAAAAATGATAGCAGATTTCATGAAAATTAATAACTACTCCTGCAGTACACGCCTGGCGTGAAGTCGCGTGACGCAATAAATATATATGTGAAAGCACGTGTATGTGGGGACAGATCTTATGTCAGAGTTTAAAGACCGCCCAAAGGCCTCTGATGAAAAACAGCCGGGTCCTACAATTAAACTCGTCGTCCGACCCACGGTAGCGTCCAGTTGTAAATGCGGTCACCCATCTGAAGACTGTCTGGACCGTCCGTTGCTGAACTCGTATCGACCGAGGGCCCACAGCCTCCAGTTCAAAACTTTTCCGTAATCATAAAACATACGGTTTTGTCCTTCAAGCTATAGAGATAATTCTAGAACTCTAGAATAACTAAGTGTTTATTCAGCCGTTCAGGTAAAGGGTACAGTTTGAAACTGTTCGAGCGTTCACGAGCAAAACTTCATCTTAATGTAAATGAGATAAAGGCTAATTTTGTACAACTTCACTAAAAAAGATGAAAGATCTTTACAACCGAATGAATTTTTGGTCTTGTTTTCTTTGAGATAAGGTATGTTTTTGTACGTGGAAACATAATAGAGCTTAATCTGAACGCAAACCTAACGTGTAAATTAAGAGCTCCTTCGTTTATTTTCTTAAATGTATTAAATTGTGCTTTTTGCATAAAAAATCAATTTTCTTGTTTTAGTAGTTAAGTATTTTTCAAACCAGCAATGTACAAAGTGTATAAAACTCGGGTTCAATGCGCCGCGGGCAGAAACGCGCGCGGCGTTAGCTGTGTGTGTGTGTGGAAGCAGTCGATCATTGAACTCCAGCGTATTTCATTTTCATTACATTGCGTAGTTTAAAAAATAAAAGTTTTCACTGACAGACTGACTCATCGTGAAATCTCGAAAACTACAACTGAAATTTGGCTGTTAGACATGTTATGAGGCAGGGAGGATTTAAAAATACCGGATGGAGGAGGCAAAAAGTTTGAAAGTTTATATGAAAATATGTGCGCACAAAGTCACAAAAACAGCTAGTAGTCTATATTAACTAATTTAAATAAATTTATTGAATTTTCTTCACTCCCATTAAGTTGGTTTTAGTAAAACTTAGTACTTAAGAGTAGTTGCACTGAAAATTAAATAACTATGGTGACCTAAAGCTGTTCTGATGATGGAAGGTTGAGGGGGACATCCACCTTTTACAAGATTTTATTTAGTTTTGCGTGTCCCGGTGTATGTCTGTCTGTAATCAAATCTTGACCTCTTGGGTCAAATTTGACCCACTATCCAGCTTTTAATTGAGCTTAAATTTGGCATACTTGTTGTTAGCGACGCGCTCAGTAGTGTAGGTAGATAAAAATATTTTTAAGTTAAAAATGTATTAAAATATATCGAAGGTAGGCCGCGCACTTAGCGCGGCCACAACTGTCAAATAAGTCAGAAAACCGAGCGGGTGTGCTGATGCACACCGCGCCTATAATTTTCATTTAATTAGATCAAAAGTGTGTAAATCTGTGCTATCAAGGAAATAAAAGATAACTCAAGTGCCTACGAGTGTTTTTCTATATAGTTCATGGCCCATGACCATCCTGAGAACCTACACTTGTAAAGTTCCGATGACAATACAATATTATGGTGACAGCGAGCTGTTTTGATGATGGTGTCGGTGGACAACCGCATTCCTCGATGGATAATAGGAGACTGGCAGTGTTTGGACACATTTTAATCAGCACACCGTTCCGATCACTAATTTCATAAAAGCGTGGTTTGAAAAACATATTTTTCAATTAAAAACTTGTTTACTAAAGTTATATGATTATTTATGGGATATTTACCGTGGTAAGGTTGTGGAAGGAGCTCCCGATATTTCGGCGCAGTTACATGCACCATGTTCACGGGAAAACTTGTTGGGGAGTTTTTAGACACAGGCAAAGTTCCAAAGCAAGTGTATTTCTGGTAAAAATGTACATTATTACTCAGAGTGTCGCGTATTCCGCTCGTTGATTTTGTGTGTCGCCGCGTTCGCTAAAAGGTGCACTCTCGTATTTGATATGATAACATGACGTCCATCACCGTGTTTACTTCACGCGACTTTCGACACCAACACGTTCTGACACGTTACATGTCTCACCATACTCACGGAGGTACATCTATAGCAAATATTCGTTCGACGTTGCTTCTGAGTTTGTTTATAACTTTTTATTTATGTCGTGATAACGTGTTAAAATCGATGAACGTCGGCTGCACGCACCAACAAACATGACTCATTGTCACGTTCCGCCTGAGCCAAGCGTACAAGCGAGAGCGCGGAACAAGCGATAGAGAGGCATGATCGGCCTGAGCGTTCGGCTTGTGACGTAAAGACACTCAGATACTACTTGCTGCAGTGCTACTATAGTTTAACCCCCGACGCAAAAAGAGGGGTGTTATAAGTTTTACGTCTGTATCTTATATCTTACTACTATAATATACCGTACTGCGAGCCGCTGAGGCAGCTAGAATCGAACACTGGTATATTACACTCCCCCCCCCCACCTCCACCTCCCCTCGGCCGACAACTTCATACCATATAGACATTACATCAAAGTAATTCTATATGCAAACAAGTGTGACAACTAGCTAAGGTACTCTCGGGATACTCTGCTGTTATATGGAGAAAAAGGCAGTTGCACAAATCTAAATTCAAGCAATATGAAGCTTAGTATAATAACTTAATCATATTTAATTAGTTTTCACGTCATTATTGTGTTCATTAATCTTAATTTTCATATTTATTTTATTTTTAATATGTATTATAATTTTCGTATTTTAATTTTAATAAGCCATGGATGCAAATCTGGACATTAAACTATTTCATTTGATATTTCTATAGACATCCGTCATCTAGTCTACCTGTAACCACGGAAACTGCAAAGTGTTTTAAACGTCAAAAATTACAAATAATGTAAAACCCCCGCGATACCGCGTTTACTTTGAAATGAAAGTTCCACCGTTAGTTACTTTATATTATTTTATATTAAATATACCCCACATCTTATTGTCATCATCATCATCAGCCAGAAGACGTCCACTGCTGAACATAGGCCTCCCCCTTTAACCTCCACACTGAACGACAACCTGCCATCTGCATCCACTGAATGCCCGCGACTCACATTGTACTTGTCACTTTACATCTTATTGTATTCGTGCTTATTAATGACTAGCATTTGTCCACAACGTCATTTGAATTGTGAACAAAGCATAATTAGTCTATGTAACTCAACGATGGAGAAGCATTCTATCAGTGAAATTTTTTTAGAATTTGCTTATTAGTTCCAGAGTTTATCTTCTACAAACCTTTCACTTTAGTAATAATACATTTAAATTTAATCTCAAATTGAAGAAAATCCTCAATTTATATGCGAGCAGAGCAACTGAACGCTGATTGGTCCGCTCATCTTTGATACTAACGTTCTGAGCGGAGCATTTTACGCTAATGTGTGACTGAAAAAGTTGGCTCTGTGCGAGGTGTCTATGGATGGTAAGTCGTTGTCCACTATCGAAGGGCTTTTAACTGCAGCCGGAAGAGGGGAAGCCCGTAAAGATGAGCTTCCGGTATAATGGATGTAGGGGAGGGGATGTAGAACCAGGAAGTGTTCGGGTTATACGACAAATTGCTCTAATATTGAGTTTTGGTTCAATTTTACGATATTTTTCCACATTTCCACAGGTCCACATCAAGAGTTTCTTCTATATCATAAAAAATAATCACGTAAATCGGTTCACAAATATGTATTTTTTTTTTTTCATTTTACTACCCAACTTTTAAAAATGAGGACGGTTCTATGTTTCACTGTATATATAATTATATATATTTTTATGTATGTTCACCGATTTCTCCGCCAAATGTTGACCGATTAAAAAAAAACACTAGTTCGGTAGGGTATACTTTCAATTTGGTCCCTTTGTCACCAAGTCAGGATCTGATGATCCCAGGGAAATCGAGGGCATCCCTCAAATTTCATAGGCACTTAACAATTATGTTTTTCATATATTTTCGAAATCTGTTTTATGTGATCCTTTTATTGAATTTTGTTTCTTGTTTTTAAATTTGGTTTCTTTTTTTTATTAGAAAACTGACAGTGATACAGCCGAGCCCTGTACATACTGACAGTGATACAGCCGAGCCCTGTACATACTGACAGTGATACAGCCGAGCCCTGTACATACTGACAGTGATACAGCCGAGCCCTGTACATACTGACAGTGATACAGCCGAGCCCTGTACATACTGACAGTGATACAGCCGAGCCCTGTACATACTGACAGTGATACAGCCGAGCCCTGTACATACTGACAGTGATACAGCCGAGCCCTGTACATACTGACAGTGATACAGCCGAGCCCTGTACATACTGACAGTGATACAGCCGAGCCCTGTACTGTACATACTGTATACTGTACATATTTTAATCATACGAGTTTATTTATGGCTTTAATCAATTCCCCAAAGTAAAATCACAATAAAATATATTCCCACATACTTCCGTCCGGAATCGCCGATAAAAAGTTTCGGGTATAAAAATAACGCGTGTTACAAACTCGTTCAGAGTTCGGTATTGTTACACCTGCTTTACTAAAGTTCTATCATAAAATGTTCAGGCAAGGGAGACATGTTGTTATGGTTTATATTATAGAACCAAGTCTCTATAACAATAGATCGGAGTTTTGTCGTTGCTTTGGAAAAAACCTGTCGCATCATTGTATTATTTTTCTAAACATGTGTATTGTAGTGTGTTGATGTGTAATAATGGTGGATTATTATTAATTGAGTGTTCTTTAACGTGCTCGAGTGTGGGCTAAGTTATATAACGAGGTGAAACATTGATTTTCGTGATATTTTCAAAACTCCATTGAAGTGAAGGTTGCACTACTTCACTAGGGCATCACTTTGGATATACCTTTGCTTGACTCTGACTAAGGCTCGTATAATGGATATTTAGTAAAATAATATTTCAAAAGACATGAATGCCAAAATCGTCTAAAAATTATAGTTATCCGACTTCAAATGAGTAAAATAACCACATTTCGTTTACTTAGATGGCAGTATTATGTAATTCAAGTAAACCAATTTACAGTTATTTTGATTTAAAAACCAAACTACCAAACGTTTCTATTCTATGTTTATAATCTGTACGGCCAAGGGATGGGACAACTTGCCGGTTTCCTTTAATATTGAGAATTATACCAAAACTGTAATGCTGTAAAGATTCATGCACTAACCTTAGTAACTTTATAAGTTTTATTTATTTATTAAAAAACACTTATAACACCATTACAGATAAACTAAAGCGATGCTATTACAACTATAATATTTTTCACTATTCTAATTAAATATCAAACATATTTTACATTTATATTTTGCGTCAACAATAGATGTCACAGAGTATAGTTTTCACAAATTCTGTGAGCCGTTTCTATGAACTCTGCCACAAGTAAAAATATCTGTACATTCTGAAACTAGATTTAGCAACATCAAAGCGCACGACACCAGGGCAAACCTGAGCAGGTTAGTTCTACACGCGGGTACGCTGAAGGTAGGGAACCTGCGTCACCTGGTCACCGCCGCGTCAGGCACGCACAGCCGCAGCGCCTCCAGCACCTCGGGATGATGCAGCTGGCCGCGTAGCACGCGCCACACATACTTACAGAGCGCGACGTCACGCCTCACACCCAGCTTGCTGTACCCCACCATGCCGATAACAAACAGGGTCGGATACATCAGCGGGTAGAAAGGATAGACCCCGCACTCTTTTAAATATAAGAAACGCGTGAATTTATTTTGGATTTTCTCCACCATGTTACTTACGTATTTACTCTCGTGGGGATTCCAAATTATTGCGCTCGTTTCAAGCCGGCTATGAACGAGTGCATTATATAAAATTTTAACAACCTCGGTACTGTGAAAAGTTTTGCATTGCCGCAGAAGGAAACCTAAGTTTCGCAGATATCGACAATGTGCTTACGAAACGTTAGCTCGGGTACCATCTGCACGCCCAGGTCGCGCACGCACTCGACGCGCGTCATCTTCGCACCATCTACCTCGTACGAGTACTGCTGTGGCGACAGTTTGCGTCCGTAGCTCATCACCTCGCACTTAGCCGTATTAAAAAATAATTTGTTAGCGGTACTCCACTGCACCACCCTATCTATAACTCGCTGAAGCCGCCCAAAATCCGAAATGTCTGCCACTGACAGAAACAACTTGAAGTCGTCCGCGTACAGCAGACATCTCGCACCCCTAACGACTTCCGGGAGGTCATTAACCATTAAAATAAACTCTAAAGGACCTAGATTGCTGCCCTGGCTCACTCCCGAGAACGTAAAGTACGGTTCAGGTTCATGTCCCGCGTACTCGACGTACTGCCGGCGCTCACCCAGGTAACTCGCGAAAAATCTTAACAGATGTTGGGTGAACCCCATTGCCGCAAACCTTTCTAATAAGATGTCATTATCCACAGTATCAAAAGCTTTCCGGTAGTCGAAGTACGCGGAGTCCACCTGCACACCGGCGTCGATCTCTGGCAGGTTAGAAGGTTATCAATGATTAGGACGAATTAACTTATACCTAAGGGTTTCTTTTACTACGGAAACATAATAAAAGACATGGCCTCCAGGCTGATTAACAAATGACAGCATTGACAGGTAAGTCAGCAGCGCCATCTAGTGCAGATTGCTGGAGTGCCCCCCCCCCCCCCCCCCCACGTCCCTCTGCACGACCAGCACTGATTGCACGGCTGCACTCACTGCGCTCGCTACAAATTCGAAAGAGTGCCAAAAACGCGCCTTTGCTTTATTTTTAAACAGAAGCCAATGTCACAGTATACTTAAAAAACAGTCGGGCGTTTATTTGTTAAAATATTTTTTAGTGTTCTTTAAAGCTTCATAACAAGCAGTGGTAGGACTCTTTTGCAGGGGTCCGCCTGGGGAAGTACCACACCTTTGCCAGTTATTCAACCGCCAAGCAGTAGTGTGCAAACACTACTGTGTTCCGGATTGAAGGGCAATGTTTCCAGCGAAATTACTGGGCACACAGAGATTTGACATCTTATATCTCGGGGTGACGAGCGCAGTGCATTGCCATCCAGGGTTTTGAACTGTTGGAGTTAAACATTCTGAGTGCCGTTGTGCTGCTATGGGCAAGCGTGAAGAGCCATCAGGCGAGCGACTACGCTCGTCTCGTCACTCAGTATCATAAAAAAAACAAACAGCGACTCTAGACGTTAAAATGCTTACTATATAGGTAGTCTGAGTTAAAATTTGGTAGTTTAAAAAGAAAGTTTCCATGGTAGGAAATGACGTGATAATTAACCAGCTTTGATGTTAAGTTATAGGTGTTCATATGATTATTGTTTATTTTACTAACTAAATATATTTTCGGTACTTACTCTAGATTTGTATTTTTTGTCCCACCATAAATTAAAACACCCATGCTGTTAGGCACTTTTTACCCGACTGCTACGGAATAAGAGTAATATTTTTCAAATGTAATTGTCTGTTTCTATATGACTTCATCATCATCATCAGCCAGAAGACGTCCACTGTTGAACATAGGTCTCCCCCTTTAACCTCCACACTGAACGACAACCTGCCATCTGCATCCACTGGATGCCCACGACTCTCACAATGTCGTCGGTCCATCTAGGGGAAGGCCTACCTACGCTGCGTCTTCCAGTTCGCGGTCTCCACTTAAGAACCTTTCTTCCCCATCGGTTATCAGTTCTTCGAGCGATGTGACCTGCCCATTGCCACTTCAACTTGCAGATTTTAATAGCTATGTCGGGACAGCTGTTTTTATGTGACTTATTGTATCCTAAATGACTTGACAGATTTTGAAGTGCGCGATGTATTGATGTCTGGTGTCTGGTGGGTATTTTATTATCCACCGACGCAAACAGAGGGGTTTTATAAGTTTAACGTATGTATCTGTATGTCTGTCTGTGGCATTGTAGCCCCCAAACGACTGAACTGATATAGTTTTTTTTTTAAAGGTTACATGATCGAGAGTGTTCTTAGCTATGATTGTGCAGCTGTTTGAAGATTATCAGATCTTTTATCGGGGGCTTAAAAAACAACGTATACTTTTTGAATAATGTTTGTAAGTGTTATACTGGTGCCCTGCACTGTGTTGGCAGCCTGCCAGCGTTTCGTTAGCCGCCGCAGAATTAATCAACAATTAGCGATTATACTCCGCCGTCGCTCGCCCGCGCTGCCTTGTAAAACATACTTTTAAAATGACGTCTGTTCTGCTCTCCGCAGATGAACGATCATTTACATCTCTCACATTTTATCAGTGAATGAAATACGAATATTTGTTACGAAAAATATGAATCGAATAACATACAAATTTGGAATTCGAAACTGATGTGTATGGAAATAGATACTCATCGAATGAATACTTCGTCTACTTATATATACTATATGAATCAAGTTCAAAAAACTTAAGTTTACGTTATTTTTATACATGTGTACTTACAACTTTACAAAATTTTGTGTGATATTTGCCGGTGCTACGGCGTAGTACCGTAGCGGCGTAGTACCGTAGTAGCGTAGCAAAGATAACCTAATCTAACCTTCGCCGCTTAATATTTAAGTAAAGGATATATAAAAGGCACAAGTAGCCCACCAGTGGTACATCCTGGCTGGGAAAATATGGCTAAACTGGGTATTACGTTATTACAGCTAATTCATTGTTTCCACTTATCCACTCAAGCAGCGTAGCACAGCCAGCAGGAAAGTGGAAGAAAACTGGAGTAGCCCACCAGTGGCTTGTTGTTTTATTCTTCTTAAAGGATTTTGGCATCGCACGCCTTGAGTACTTGCCAATATCACGTACCTATCAAAATATTTTCAAATTTAATTAAATATCGTCTGAGACCGGGGAAAGTTGCATATACCGAGGGAAGCCTAAACCCAGCAGTGGGTCACTCAGGGCTAATGATGGTGATGATCGTGGTAAGTCACGGTCAAGTCATAGTCATTCCCTAGTAAAGTGATGGAAACTTTACTACAGACTGCTATGGAGTTTTGGAAACATCATGGAAAGACATATATAAAGAAAGAAAAAATATATTTTTGTAACAACAACTTAACATAAACAACGTAGATATTATGATCCTTATGTAGTGAAGTTGTGTCACAAACATGGTCTCAACTCACCATAATGCTGTTTACCAAACAACGCTGATGTTCCGTTGAAGCCACTCAGTGAATTCATGAAGCCAAAAACAGTGCGACAAATACAGTATGTCAAATTGTATATAGAACGACACATGTGACATTGACATACACATAGGGACCACGTGTATATATTTAATGTCTATATATCACGTGTCCACACTCCAGTACGTCCACGAGCAATTAATAAATAATAACCCACCATTAATAATTACTTCAACAACACTCTAGTATATGAAAATAATACAACGAGGTGCAATAACTTGTTTCACCACCCAGCGACAACTCAGCGAGCTCATTGTTGGTAGGACTACCTTGATTAGACCTCTATACTCAGTACTCAGATTTTATCGGGGATTACAGGAAAATGTAAAACAGATAAAAAGGCAGATGAAACCATGTGATGTAGTTAGTTTAGATGTAGTTCAATGTTTCTCGAGTCAGCGCCAGATCGCACCACGAGAGACAGACGCCGACAGAGGGTTTTGAATATTTATACCTCCAGAAAGCGAGCCCTGAGATAATGTAAGACTGGAAAGGAAATCTCTAAATAATAATAATAATTAATGTGACTCTTTAAAAGAAACCAAATGAGTCCAAACTAGAATGGCTTACTAGTAACCATTGAAGAAATCCACTATTCACCTTCTGTCTCCATCATCAGATAAATATGATGGTACATTCAACAAAAAAAATTATGCTTGCACTTGGCCGTCTCCACCTGATGTTGAACAATGATGCGGTCTACGATGGAGCACGCTTGCCTAGTAAAAACCGATTCACTCGTGATTTGATAACACCCAGATTGTAAGTACACCAATTCAGGCAGCGCGTTCTACAGTCATTATTGTATTTTCACCCAGATTATATAATTATTATACAAGCAAAGTATCAAATTAATACAACTTAGTTTGCCTTTGTATGTGTAGTATGTATATAGTTCATTAATTAGTAGGTGAAGCTAATAAGTGTGTGGGGGTCAATATCCGTTAAAACTGAAGCTGAGCGGAGTGACGTCATCGTGCCCTTTATTATAAAAAAGTATGACTTCCACATAAAGTGAAGTAGTTGTCTATTTTATGCATATTTATTCGTGGCATCTTGCCGTTTGGTTCTTGACGCTTTGACGAATATAATTAGGGTTATTCACTACCCAACTATCAGCATCACCTCGTGCTACAATGAGCCATAAAACTACATTTTTACAAATTAGGTTTGATAATAGTTCTTCTTGGTTGTTTTATTTATAATAAGGGATAGTTTCCGCTCATACTCTAGGTGATTCTTGATCAAAAGAGTGACCATTCCATTCAGTCTCGATATTCCATGGCGCGAGCTAATACATTATGGAGTCAATATATTCATTAAACGAAACTTTGTTATTGGAAAAAGCCGCGCTTGTAGCGAGACGGACCTCTCTACCAGATGTCACTTCACTGAATAATTACATCGAGATTAACATACAGGGCTACTTTTTTAGTGCGCGAATTTCACATACGTCAAGTTCATTTAAAAAAAAATAATTGACCAACTACGTTTTAATATAAATAAACCAGCAAGTGCAAATAGGGCTCGCAAGTACCACCTCAAAATATAAAAAGTTGTGCAAATAGGTTATCTTTTTGCACTACTTTTTGTTTTTACCACGCCGATGCGGTTACCCATCTAAGTACCGACCGCGCCCGACGTCGCTTAACTTAATCAGAAATCTTTCACCAACTTGCACTTGGTTATTATTTATTACGTGCAAACGTCAAACTTGGCATGATTATAACATTTCTATACACCACCGGTCTTCGTACAATCACCAATGTTAAGCAACGTCGGGCGCGGTCGATACTTGGATGGGTGACCACCTGGGCCATATGACGAGTCTTATTGCACTACTTTTTTACGTTAGTAGTTTACTGTTTTTGTGATGGTAGGACACCCTCCGTACGCGAGCTGCCTGTATGTAGCGTCTTTTGTCACTGAGAATTCATGCCTCGTGTGAAAGCAATATTTAACAATACCTAATTTTAAGTTTTGTACTAAAATAATGGATTTACTTGACCACAATAAATATTTTTGAATTGAGTACTGTGTTGTGAACCAGCCTCTTCATTACCGTGTAAACATTACCCTCCTCGTGAGCGATGCAGCGGCATGTAAGCAATACATCAACATGACGTGACGCATCTGTGTCGGACCGATCACCGGCTGCTGGCGACATGACATCCCTCATGCGGGGCGGGCGGGCGGCGGTGTTAGTTGTCCGCCAATTTGTGTTCTGTGCAAAGATAATATTATGTTCTGTCGCATCTTCGTCACATCGGGCTACATTTTGATTCGTACACCCTTTGTTATTCCACCGCCAGTACAATCAAGAACAAGAAAATAACTATTATGCAATGGTAACTATTTTTTCACAAGTTCAAGGTCGCTCAGCGGGCTATGGAACGTATGCTTGGGGTTTCTCTGAGGGATCGTGTACGGAACGAAGTTATTCGTCAGAGAATCAAAGTCACCGACATAGCTCAGCGTATTAGCAAGCTGAAGTGGCAGTGGGCCGGTCATATCTGTACCAGAACTGATAACCGTTGGGGTAGACGTGTTCTAGAGTGGAGACCACGAATCGGCAAACGTAGCGTAGGACGCCCTGAGACTCGTTGGAGTGACGATATACGTAAGACGGCTGGCAGTGGCTGGAAGATAAAAGCCGAAGATTGGGCTGAGTGGCGTGCTGCGGGAGAGGCCTATGTCCAGCAGTGGACTAGTATAGGCTGATGATGATGAACTATTCTTTATTCAGTTAAAATGACAGTCAGCAAACAGACAGCAAGAAGAACAACAAAGTGATCTTATATCGTATCCAGTCTGGAGCTATACGAGTGTGTGTGAGCATGGTCAGCTCTTGACCACGGCCTTGTAACATGGTGGAAACGTCGAGCGAAAGGTAACAATATTTAGCTAAATAAAATATTGTGCGATAAGGGCAGATAAACATTTGAAACGTGAGTGTAAAAGGTCAATCATATTTCATACTAATATATAAATGTAAAAGGTAATAACAACAACCAATAAACAAAGCATGATACGCATAAACATTGCCATTCAACGTGGTACTGCCATCATGCCAGCATGCTGGGTACGCTGCCTACTGATAGTGGACTATTGTCTTTAGACCTTCAACGGTCCATGGACAGTCAGTGTTAGCTTGTATTTTGTTTATTTATTAATATAATTCAAGACTTTAATTATACTTCGAGCCTCATAGCACTTTAATTATTTCTTTTAATTTTTAAAAGCAGAATCTGTTCTCGAAAGTTGCTATTGAAAAATGACTCCTTTTTTGGCAGTCGGATTAACGCACAGAGTTATAATCCGATGTTCAAATATATTAGTTCGTCGGTTCACATCCGTAATCCCAAGACAGAATCCTCCGCGTCCGTCCGACGACGCTTCAATATCACAAACCCGTGTATCTTGCGTTTTATGACCGAAGATCGAGCCCACTCGACACTCCTGACGATTCGCACATTAAAGCCAATATAGGCCTCTCGGGCCCATCTCGGGCCCATTGAAGATCCCTCGGGCCCTGCACGGACCTTCCGGGCCATATTAGGCCCTCTCGGACCCTTGAAGAGGACCGATTTGAGTAGAGTTAATGGGGTCGAGATTTTTACGGGTTAAGGCATTATTTGCGGTTAGTTGGTTTTTAGGGTTCCGTAGTACTACAAAGAACCCTTGTTCTGACCGTCCGTTTGTCCTGGTCCGGCACAGTACCTTAAAAATGTCAAAATGTTCTTAATTCATGTTAATTTTTGATGGTTCGCTAGCAAAGAAGCCATGTTTTTTCCGGAGCAAGCACCGTCGCCTATGGACCTGCAACATCAGGGGCATCACAGATACGTTGCCGACCCTTAAAGACTCTATTAACAATCCTTTTGAAGAACCCCATATTAAAGCTATTCGGAAATGCCGCAGGAGGGAGCTCATTCCACAAATTGCAGGTGTGATGCAAAAAAGAACGCGTAAAATGCACAGTGTGCGATTTTCACCGATCTATGATATGTGGATGAACTTTCAATATAGTATTCGCTTTTCTTTAAGTGTACCTATGCTATGACTATGGCTGTAACTTTTAAAAATGAATATTCCTCCGTTACAA
Organism: Agriopis leucophaearia; assembly: GCA_949125355.1. Lineage (NCBI taxonomy): Eukaryota > Metazoa > Arthropoda > Insecta > Lepidoptera > Geometridae > Agriopis > Agriopis leucophaearia. The sequence continues at coordinate 10,202,528 of OX421287.1, read as the reverse complement.
AGTTGCGTTGTTGAATTTTGATGAAGTGTCAAATGTGATCTGTTAAATTGTCCCTACTTTAGTTCCAACACTGAAAAAGCTTGACAATAAGTGTCAAGTTTCAGGCATGATTCTTATTTATAATCATCTTGATATTGTATAACAATAGAAGAGGTTAGTTTCGTCTGGATTCCATTGTTCGGCACATTTCCACAACAAGGCCCTCCGTAAAGCGGCAGCGCTGGCTCCGAGGTTATTGTCTAAAGGTTGTTAAGGGCCTTATTACTGGATGCAAATTGTTACCTGGAGGCTTCGGCCCACGGGAGAGCAGGGAGCGGTCTGACTGCTCCGGTGGCCCAGTTAGTTGTGAAACTACCTTCTGCGCTTGGTGGTGTGGGTTCAATTCCCACCTAGGACAAACATTCATGTGATGAACATTTGTGGTTGTTCTATATCTGTATGTTAATATCTATTTAAGTATGTATTTAAAAATATGTATGTATGTATATCAATCTCTGGCGACCATAGCTTTGCCTTAGTGTGCGGTCAGAGGACCATGTGTGCAAAAATATCCCGATTATTTATATACAGATATATTTATTTATATCCCGGAAAATATAGTAGGTAACCCTCGAGGCACAGATGTGACAGATGTCAATATGACTGAAGAGATATAAATTACTTACGAGTCATAGTGTGCACTGCATGGGCATTATTGCTTAACTTGTAATTAAAGTAATCGTATGTATATGTGTGTATTCGCCATATGAATAAATTATCTTATGTTATCTTTACATTGATACGGGGACTTTTCATGTCATGAGACTGGACGTTGAAAGAAATTGGACGTTTGCAGAATAAAATTGTCCGTAGAGGGAAGACTGGGTGTTCGGGGAATTACTCCTAATTGTGACTTCATGTTTGACAATTGAAAAATTAACATAACAGTTTCTTGACATATTGTAAGAATTTAATTGATCAATGGGACAAGTGCAAAAAGTCTGTTACCTCGACAAAATATTGTGATTGTGTTGACGATTTCTGACATAAATTTACGACATTTTATAAATTATCGGTTTGACATTTATTTTATTAATTATATGACATTTATATTATTTTCCCTTGTAATTTAGTGAATTGACATAAAATGGATTTCATTTAAATTTAATTATAATAATATGTGCGAGAAATGTAACTGTGCATGTCGTTTTTATCTCAGTAAGTAAATTTAGACATAATGTTCAGTAAACGAGAGTCTGAAATCGATTAATAATTATTGTGTGTTGTAGAGAAGCAGATGACGTACGCGGTGGTTAAGATCTAAACTCCATCTGTAGGTCTTGTACCTTGCGCCGCCCGCCCTGCATTAGCAGCAGCTTCCTTTGATCTGTTCGCTGAGAGGTTCCTCATGATTCTCAATAAAAACGACACTAATATTGTTACGACATCAAATAGAATGCAGATTGGGATGAATCGTATCGAAATTTTAAAAAAATAGGTCAGCGAAGTAGCATTATTCCGGAGTCAATTTTAGAACACAATAGGCCTTTGAACTCATGAATGAATATACACAATGTTACAAAACTATTGAAATAATTATCTATATCAATTATCTCTCCACTTACACCAGCATCAATTCCTCTACTTCAAGATGCACCCGAGGAGAATTCCTTGTTGGCAACCTACGAGGACGTTAGAGTAGCAGTGAGTTCCTTTCCAAGCGGTTCTGCGGGCGGCCTCGATTCTCTCACACCGCAGCATCTGAAAGATCTTACTGGCGCAGGCTGTGGAGAGATCGGAGACTCCCTGCTCAAGGAACTCACAGCTTTAGTCAACCTTATGCTTGCAGGCAAGGTTGACAACAATATCACCGCCATAATTTACGGGGCAAACTTAGCGCCCTTCTTAAAAAAGATGGGGGCATAAGGCCCATAGCCGTAGATACAAGTCCCAGATTTTTATTTATACTTATTTTATTTTATAACCTCCTCCTTTTTGGAAGTCGGTTAAAAATGCAGTCCAATTGTGAAGCTCTTTAGAAGTTATTTGAAAATAAATATACCGGCCAAGTGCGAGTCGAGCTCACGCGCTGACAGTTCCGTATCACAATAAATAAAAAAAGTAGAGCAAAAAGACAACATCACACCCAGGTGGTCACCCATCCAAGTACCGACCGCGCCCGACGTTGCTTAACATGGTGGAGAACAGAAATGTGTTACCGACTCGCACTTGGCCATTACATATTATCTGTCGTTTAACTTTATAGTGTGTTTTATAATAATGCTTATTGTGACGCTTGTACGTATTACATTAGAGCAAATATTATTATGTGCACCTGTGTATCTCTGTGTGTCTGTCTGTGATATCGTAGGTTCCAAACGGCTGAACCGATTTTGATTTAGTTTTTTTTAAAGGTGATCGATAGTATTCCTAGCTATGATTTAAGAAAATTAGTTGAATCGTTTGAAAATTATCAGCTCTTTTCATCATCAGCCAGAAGACGTCCACTGCTGAACATAGGCCTCCCCCTTTAACCTCCACACCGATCGGTTATCAGTTCTTCGAGCGATGTGGCCTGCCCATTGCCACTTCAACTTGCAGATTTTAATAGCTATGTTGGTGACTCTGGTTCTTTGGCGAATATCTACGTTCCGCATTTTCTCGCGCAAAGAAACTCCGAGCATAGCTCTCTCCATTGCCCGTTGTGTGACTCTGAGTTAAACTCTTTTATCGGTCATAAAAAAAATACCACAAATTCGACTTCATTCTTTATTTAGAGTTGTTTTTTCAAGTAAATTGGAAATACAGTGAAAGTCATCCACAGCTGATATACCGCGGAACATATAACTGAAATAACGTTCGCATAAAATAACTATTATAAGGAACGTCGCCAGTGCCGGAGCGACGCGAATAGAATATAAAACCCAACTGCAAAATTAATCATAATATCACCCGAGATTATAAAGTTTTTAATTTTTATTAAAAAACTTCTATTTTAAAATTGAACGATGCATTTTGTAAACAACAAATTTCGTAAGTGCTGCCATCTGTAATGACTGTTAGTGAAACTATTGTGCCCCTGTTGCGCGCTCCACTTCTCTATCGTGAAATATGGCGTAGCATAGCTCCGACTGCCACCAGACCTTATAGCGACATACTATCCCGAGTTATGTTCAAATGCCTCCCTTATTTATTGGGTCAATTTGAATCCACGGTTTTTGTTTATGCCCTATTGGGCGGCCGGTTGTAAGGGCGGGCGGATTTACATTGCTTTTTATTGGGCCATAATTTAAATACTATCTATTCGGATAATAAGGCCCACGGAGTCCTTTGTGAATTAGAATTGTGCACCTGGAATAAAAGATTTCGTGGGGTTGGATTTGAAAGAGATTCTAAGATTTTCTTTATCTCTTTTGACAATAATAACAAACAAATTGTGTTCTTTTTTAGTATAATATTTTCCTTGTTTTTCACGCTAATACTTATAAATATAAAATAATAATCCTGGCGTGTTTCTGGCTCGACGTTTAAGCAATGCAACCAGCATTATGGGTACGTGAGTATTTGAATCAATTCACAGTTAGATTTAAATGTAACCCTTCACCGGCCTATGACTGGTGTTGTGTAAATGTAACCCTTCACCGGCCTATGACTGGTGTTGTGTAAATGTAACCCTTCACCGGCCTATGACTGGTGTTGTGTAAATGTAACCCTTCACCGGCTTATGACTGGTGTTGTGTAAATGTAACCCTTCACCGGCCTATGACTGGTGTTGTGTAAATGTAACCCTTCACCAGCCTATGACTGGTGTTGTGTAAAAAGGTAAGTAATTTATATATTTAGTGTAATATCATTTATTTAACTTACATTCTCAACTGATTGCAGGAGATTCTCAATTCGACTGATTTTTTTTCTGTGTATTTGTTACACGATATTTTCACTGATCGTGATTTGAATGATTATTTTTCTGTCGAATAGAATGTATTATCTCGAGAGTCATCATCATCAGCCAGAAGACGTCCACTGCAGAAAACAGGTCTTCCTCTTAGTACTCCACAATATACGATAGCCGTCTGCATCCACAGGATGCCCGCGACTCTGTCGTCGGTCCATCTAGTGGGAGGCCTACCTACGCTGCGTCTTCCGGTTCGTGCCGTCTCCACTCAAGAACCTTTCTTCCCCAGCAGTTAAGAACCACGTCTCAGTACCATATGTCATCACTGGCAACGGCATGTAGTGTCAACTAATATCTATCGCAACAAAAATAATCAAGTGAATAAATGGGCTAAACAATCGATACATAGGTTATGATTATGAGAAGCTGGTTTCAGAAAAAATACTAGAATATTATTCAGAGCTGTTGTGTCCTATATAGAAGGCCAACACCAACCACGATGCTATATTTTAAGTTTCTGAAACAACTGCAAAAATAACGGGTAGCTGGTTAACATTTTGATGAGTATAAATGAAAAATTTTGTGTTTTCAAAATTCAATATCTCGAAATCCATTAAATACTCACAAAATCACTGAATGGTATCACTGAAAGTGTTTCAGAATTCCCCGTCAATCATGTTACGTAAATTCTTTACATCCAATGGTTGCCTGAAAGAGATCGCTTTTAGCGATAAGGCCACCACATTTGGCAATAGCTCGTAAGTATTTTCTATGTAATATGTAATTTTTATTTCTGGTGTACACAATAAAGGGTTTCTATCCATCAGGCAACATAACTAGATGTTGAGTAATGGAAGGGTTCGTGTAAATATACACACGGGCATCGCTTCACGGTCGCTTTACCCTGTCCTGACACACTGCCGTGTGTATACATACAAAAACAGATGCAATACGAATCATAAGTTTGTTTGTTTGTGTTCATATATTTGATCAGATTATAATATAATCCGCGTGTCGTCACCAATGTGCGCTGATTTAATTACACATGCACTGATAAACACGCCACCAGTAACAGTATGGACACTCACGACTGACGACTCATCACACACACTCGAGTAGAGTCCACGTAGCACCAACGTTGTATGTGTATCACTGCAACGCAACGCCTCCACCATGTCTATTCTGCAAGCTAAATGAACACGCAAGTGAAGTGATAAGCTAAGTGAATGTGATTTTTTCATGCCTATTTCTGCAGATAAATGTCAAAACATCGAATTATAAGGGTTTAGGACTACAGTCAAGGGTGATCACTCGACATTTTGACATTTCTCTATAATAATCGATAAGAAAAATACACCTTCACTTAGCTTATCACCTCACTTGCGTGTTCACTTAGCTTGCAGAATAGACCGGCAGAGTTGCCAACTCGTGGACAAAATAATGAATGCAGATGCAAATAAGTGGAAAATAACATCTCACATTTAAAGTAGGTATTTGTATCAAAGATTTCTTCTTCGGGAAACAAAGTACCGTGATGTGCGTGTTTGATTGCATAAAATGGCGTATAAAGAAAGATACGTTTACTATGTTTGACAGCTAATTTACCGCTCGGCGAAAATGGCCGGCGTGTCGCAAGGAAGTTGGTTCGATTCCCATCTAGGACAAACATTATCTATTTAAGTATGTATTTAAAAATATATATGTATGTAAAGGCTCGAGGTCTGACATTATATAATTTATTCAATTCAATAATCACTGTAGTACACTTTGTAAGCAATAATATAAAGTATCGTCGTTAATACAAATGTTCCGCTGACTTTTTTTTTTTTTGTTTTTCTAATGTGACTTATTGCTGTTGGCCTTGCGGCCTCTACAGCTTGACCGGACTAGTTGGTGAACGCAGAGGGCGTTGGGCCAACATGGTTTAGATTTTGGGCGACAAGCGCAAGGGCACCTCGGAGGTACGAGCCTCGGCTTGGACCGTCGCCGGGAGTGGGAGATTAGACTTGCCCTGGCACCCCAGAAGGGGTGTGCCCTGTGGCCCTAGTAGGTTGTTGAACTGAATGATTATTTGGAGAGAATCTGACCGATCTTCTAACAGATCCTGGGGGTCTCCGATCCCGCCGGCGGGATCGTTGTGTGTGTGTGTGCCTGTGGTAACCGGCGCCTATACCAAAAACTGAATATTTCCTGTTGCCAGGAGCAGTCGGATCGGACGAGCCCAACGCCGCCGAGGTGACGACGGCGATGGGGTCGTCCGGGTCGCCTAAGATATTTCTGGGGCGTCTACGGAGGGGTGGAGTGTTTGTCGTGTCTGTCGAGTAGTTCGAGGCCTGGACTACGAGAGGGTTGGGATGGTGGGGCGCCGCTTCAAAGTAGCGGCGGGAAGTGTGCTTCATATATTGAAGAATGGACGGGAGTTCGAGATCGCAGTGCAAATCGGCGTTTCGCATGTACCAGCTAGCGCCGACCGCTCTGCGTATGAAACGGTTTTGGATGACCTGAAGCTTGTCCAGGTCAACGCGGGATGCGTGGGCGAACGCCACGGAGGCATAAGTCATGACGGGACGGATGCAAGTTTTGTAAATTGTCAGCTTATTCCTAAGTGACAATTTACTACGCTCGCCAAGGATGGGGCTGAGACGGCCTAGGAAGAAAGCCGCTCGGTTGCGGACTATCTGGATATGTTTTGCGAAAGTGAGGTGACGATCGAGGGTCACGCCGAGATATTTGGTGGAGTGTGTCCAAGGGATGGGCTTCCCGTGAAGCGTGATGGGTTTAGCGGGGGGATTTTTGGATGGGTGGAAGTACATTGCTGCACTTTTGTCAGGATTGACCGTGATGGCCCACTTCTTGAACCAGTCACCTAGGTGAGTGAGGGCTCGTTGAAGGTGGGCCCGCTGGATGATCTTGTTCCACCCTCTGGTGTAGAGGGCGGTGTCGTCAGCGAAGAGAGCTATGTTCACGTTGGGAGATCGGGGAATATCGCTTGTGAAAATCGTGAAGAGAACAGGTGCCATGACGGAGCCTTGAGGGACACCGCCACCAATGGAGTGAGGTGAGGAGCGAACTCCCTCGACGCGATAGCGAAAGCTTCGAGCCGTGAGGTAGTCTTGTATGATGAGTACAAGACGGTCTGGCATTCCGAATTGATATAGCTTGTATATCAACCCGTTATGCCAGACTTTGTCGAACGCTTTTGCGACGTCGAGGAAGACCGCAACTGTGCCCTGATAGATGGGCTTGTGGGTGAAGCCGTGGGATGGTTTCTTATTGAAACCTTCAAGAATGTACTCCGTGATGCGGTGCACTTGTTGGACGCAGGAGTGTTTGGCTCTAAAGCCAAACTGCTCGTCGGGGAGGAGGTTGTTGTCCCTGATGTGGGACCAGATGCGCTTCAGAAGGATGCGCTCATAAATCTTCCCCAGAGTACTGAGGAGACTAATGGGACGGTAGCTGGAGGGCTCAGAAGCCTTTTTACCTGGTTTGTGAATGCCGATTACGTCGGCAGACTTCCAGGCATCGGGAAAGATAGAATTGTTGATGGCAGCATTGAAGATGCTGACTAGAAGGTACACAAGCGAGACTGAGAAGTGCTTGAGCACTTTATTTGAGATGCCATCGGCACCAGGGGCTTTCCTGACTTGGAGGCCCTTGATGATCGACTCGACCTCAGAAGCCGTGACTGGCTCGAGGGTATCAACGGGCGGGGTGGAGGATTTGTGTTCGACTTCGCTGTCCACCGCTTCGCGGTGGGCAGGGTCGACCTGAGCTAAAGAGGGGCAGCATTGCTGCTCGAGGCTTTCGGCTAGACATTCGGCCTTTTCCTCGTCTTCGAAAGCGGGGGGGAGATCAGGTCGGGTGAGGGGGGGCATAGCAGTCACGGTGTCAGATTTCAGAGATCTAGCCAACCGCCAGTATGCCTGGTGGGTTGGCTGAATCCCTGAAAGTAGGTCATCCCACCTCTGATTACGGAGCTCACTGATGCGGTTTTTTACGGCACGCTCGTAATACCGCAGAGCGGCTCTGTTATCTTCGGTGCGATACCAGTCAAAGGCCCTAGCGGCAGCGTGTTTCGCTCTCAGAAGCTCCTTCACGTCCTCCGGCAGGACCCAGCGTTGGTCTTCCTCGGCTGGGACCTGCTTGGAGGATGTACCTATAGCGGTGCGAAGATGGCTAGTGAGAGCGTCGATTGAGGTGGTGACGTCGTCAGGGGTCACGATGTCGTCGGGGATTTTGTCCAAGTCTGGAGAATTGATCGCCTTTAGGGCTTCGCCTAATTGCTTCCAATTCACCACGGTCTTGGTTTCAGGAGGTCTGTCAGTCGGGTCGGGGCCTAGTCGCATAAGGACGGGTCGGTGGTCAGATTCGAGTTCGTGTAGCACCTCTAACGAGCGTAAACGAAGTGTTACGCCTTTAAGAAGTGCTATGTCGAGTACATCAGGTCTTAGGTCCAGGTTGGAGGGAAAGATTGTCGGGGTGCTGGGGTTCCGCTGACAAGCGAGCGCCGCCTTTTATATCTAATAGTCGGAGTGGGGAACGAGTCGGGCGATACTCGTTAGACTTCGACAGCTTGCCAGTGAGTCACCGGACACCCGGTCAGCCGCTCGCCCGTTGCACGTGCTGTTTACAGAACGTGGTAGCGATGGCGCCGTCATATGTATATCAGTCTCTGGCAGCCATATTACAAGCTCTGCTTAGTTTGGGGTCAGATGACCATTTGTGTGTGTGTGTGTGTTTGTGTGTGTGTGCGTGTGTGTGTGTGTGTGTGCAATAATGTCCCAGATATTTATTATTATTTAGTTCGAGATAATGTTGGTGCGTCCTCTCAATACATAAAGCAACCATGATTTTGTATCGAGCAAAGACGACACAGAGCGTCATCTAATAGTACGTCGACATCAGCGCTGAGCTGCCAGCTCGGCGACCCACTACTACCTTGCTGAGGTGGGGCCGGAATATGACTAAATAGTTTCAATTTTATTTGTTACCCCCGATGCAGAAGGAGGGGTTGTTATAAGTTTAAGGTATGTATCTGTCCGGAACGTAGATATTCGCCAAAGAACTACAGTCATCGACATAGCTATTAAAATCTGCAAGTTGAAGTGGCAATGGGCAGGCCACATCGCTCGAAGAACTGATAACCGATGGGGAAGAAAGGTTCTTGAGTGGAGACCGCGAACCGGAAGACGCAGCGTAGGTAGGCCTCCCACTAGATGGACCGACGACATTGTGAGAGTCGCGGGCATCCAGTGGATGCAGATGGCAGGCTGTCGTTCAGTGTGGAGATTAAAGGAGAAGGCCTATGTTCAGCAGTGGACGTCTTCTGGCTGATGATGAGGTTATGATGTATCTGTGTGTTTGTCTGTGGTATTGAAAAACCCAAATGGCTGAACCGATTTTCATGGACGATTTTCTTGACTATAATTCAAGAAAATGCGTACAGTCGTTTGCGCTATTATCGGATAAAAAAAAACTAGTTAATGCTGTATAAATATAATTATAATATTTTGTATATTATATTGTGTGCTTTTTTTCCGTCTCAAATAAATGATCTAGGTATATACCCATACATTCCTGATTTTTACAATCTTTATGTATTTTCAAGGTCAAAGTGAATAAGTAATTTCATCTTAACCACATTATCGGTTATCATCAGGCGAGGGGGTGGTCAAACGCAGATATAACGCCTAGGCAAATGACGATAGCTTAGGAAACTGTGGTTCTTTAAAAATTTAACAGCGTGGAAAAAATTATCGTGGTTGTAAAAGTGTATGACGGGATGCGACGACGGTACGTAAACAGTTGGCCTACTGTTCCCAATATACTGTGTATAAATGCAGCCTAAAGTGCAGGGTGGCGCGGGGGGAGGGTTTCAGTTCGTGCTTCGAATCCGAGAGTAATGCGCTCTACGCCGGGATTTAGTTTGTTTGATCAATTAGGTATATACATACCTACGTTATATCGTTATATGTGACAACGTGGACACTGGCTTCATATCGCACTCACTATAATCATATCATTTTGTGTATGAAGTTATGTTGTACTAGCCGCCCGTCCCGGCTTCACACGGGTGGAGTTTTTAACATTCTAGTAATAAATATAGCCTATGGTACTCAGGGATAATGTAGCATTCTAATAGTGAAAGAATTTTCAAATTCGGTCCAGTAGTTTTTGAGTTAATTTGTTACAAACATACAAAAATACAAATCTTTCCTCTGTATAATATTAGTGTAGATGTAGGTAGGGTAGAGGTACTGGCGGCTTTATTAGGCACAACGCTGACCTGAGAAAAAGTCAACTCGTTTTATTAGCCCACTTCAAGAGGGAGGTTCTCAATTAGGTCTCATTCATACGTTTGTTACTACACATCAGTGGCCTTAGTACGAGCAGTTGCGAAAAACTTATTGTTAGGTAAACGATAGTAAAATGTATTAAAAATTCACGTCCGATAGAGGCGCTGTTAAATGTTTCATACATTTTGCTATCGTTTACGTAAGGATAACTTTTTCGAAAGTGCTCGTACTAATGCCACTGATTACTGGACGCATTATATAACGTTTGTGAATACAGTCACAAACGTTATATAATGCGTCCATGTCTCGCAGACGGGATGCCTGCCGACCTTGTTTCTGAATGAGATCGCTTGCCTTTAGTAAAGCTTTATATCTCTTCTCTAGCCCACAACACGTAAATAAAAACTAATTAAACTGGGCGCAACCGATCCTCTCCGTTAAATATGCGTCCGATATCACCCCCTCCCCCTCGACCGGCAAGGGAAGGGGGTGATTATATTCAGGGCACGATGCTAAGGCTTTACCTAGCAGAGAAGCTTACTTAGTTTAGTTAGAAGGTTACTAGTATTTGTGATTTAACTAAAGTATGTAGATATTTTAAGGATAGAGAACCGACATTTCTTTTTGTTCTAATCTTTTATTCTAATTGTCATTATCTGATTGCTGTTGGCGGGATTTGAAACGCATCCATCCATTGAACCATGCTTGTTGTAAATGCCACTCGCGGTCACCGAGGGCTCCCCGTGCCGTCCGTTGCTAAACATCAGTGATCAGTTAAGGACCTCTAATAGAATGACACTACGAGCGCTAACTTTAAGTTATTAAATGTGAAATCATTTCATGCCTTGTAATTTCACTGGAAACGTAATGTTCCTTCATTCAAGAAAACAGTAATGAGTGCACACTACTGCTTGGCGGCTAAACAACTGGCCAAAGTGTGGTAATAACAGGGCTACGTCGAGAGGATGTCCTAAGCCGAAAATCACTATCCATACATTATGAACAACATTTTAATATGGGACCAACTCTGAAATCGCGAAAAAACAGTCAACTGTTCCACAGAAAAAGGTCATTGACACTTGACTAAATCTACAGAACAGCTGTTTTTTCGCGATTTCAGGGTTGGTCCCACAGTAACAGCTGTGCATAATGATGGGTACAACGAACCCTGTTCGACTTGGTACCTACTGCCTTTTCATATAACCCTGTAGACATACCTTGACTAGATATAATTGTCCCGCGCTATAACGACCCATCTATCTAACGCCTGTCTCCAGAATGCCTTTTCCTCAAGACAAAGCCTCCACAATCGTTCTTTCCCTTCGTATTTTTTCCGCTAAATTTCACTCGGCGAAAACATACTAATTACTTTGATGCTTAATTGTCCATAGAGAAAAGTTTTCTAAATCCCTCGAGGAATTAAAAAGCTAAACGTTTTGTCTTGGGGGTTTTAAATACTGGCTTTCTAGATTACTTCCTTCCTTTTGAAATACTTAGTTTTAACTGACTTGAAAAAATCAGTTACATAATTAAGGAAATTATACTTAAGTAGCTAAATAAAAGAACTAAAATTGATTAATTATACTGAAACAAATTTGTGTAGAGATTTCTTTGAAACAAACAATTTACTAAATTAAGCTGTTACAAATTAACTTTTAATTTGACACGATATCGAAGAAGAAATACACCAGAGATTCGCATAGGAAACAATTTTGTATAATACCTGATGACTAGTAAGTTGTCTGTTTTAAGAAACAGCTTTGTTCATGACTAAACTTGATTATCAACATGTCTGTTTCAGTACTATACGAATCACGACCTCTGTACTTAGTTCCCACGGCAGCGTTCAGAGAATTACAACTACCGCCCGCTCTGGCTCGAGCTGATAATAGAACCACACAACGTTACCTATACTGCCTGTATCGCACGGGTTTGCTTGACAGTTTGTTTGTATTAATTTTTAATCATCATTATCGTTAGCCAGAAGATATACACTGCTGACGTCGCAACTCTCACGATTTCTTTGCTGCGTCTTCCGGTTCGTGGTCTCCACTCAAGTACCTTCCTTCCCCTTCGGTTATCGGTTCATACAGCGACGTGGCCTGCCCATTGCTACTTCAATATTATTTAAATCCTAAATCATGTTGATATTCTAAGATACAGCCCCGTTAGCTTAGTTGGTAGTGAACCTGCCTTCTGCGCTTGGGGGCGTGGGTTCGATTCCCACCTAGGACAAACATTTGTGTGATGAAAATTTGTGTTTGTGCTATGTCTGAGTGTTAATACCTATTTAAGTATGGATTTAAAAATATAAATGTATGTATATCAGTCTCTGGCAGCCATATTACAAGCTTTGCTTAGTTTGGGGTCAGATGACCATGAGTGCAATAAATGTCCCAGATATTTATTTATTTATACAGAGTTATTTCCCTACACAGACCGCGGTAATTCGTTCCTGCACCACGTTGTATCTTCGAGGCTCCCTAACTTTCAGACTAGCTTCTCCGTTTACCAATTTCTTGAAGAGAATGGCTGTCACAGAGTAAAATATTATCGGTGTAACGAGTGCGACCATAAATCAGCTGGCAACTGAGATAGAGTTGATATACTGCGGCTGTGGCCGGCGGCGGCGAGGAGGTGTGCCGACCACAGCCGGGGGACACTGTGTGAACACATTCGAGACCTTATTTCATATCGATATCTAGCACCAGGGGCTCCATTTCTGAATCGCTCGTATGATTTTGCAAGAAAATATCACACATCATCAGCCAATTAACGTCCACTGTTGGACAGAGGCCTCCCTCATAGAGAGAGGGGTGTTGCCATAATCCCCACGCTTGTCAGATGGCTTAGGGATCGCAGTACGTTCACCGTGTACTATTAGGACGTTGCTCATCCTTCGGTGGTTCTGGTCGCAGTTTTAGGACATATCCGGGTCCTAGAAAATATCATACAAAGTTAAATAAAAACTATTGATAGAAAAGAAATTCAAATGCTTCAAACTAATAGTTTGAAACCACTAGTTGAGTTAGCGAATGATAATTATGATTGTTACAAAAATGCTACTTACGTTTGGAATTTCATTCGAAAGCCAGTAATGAATGAATTCGCATAATATTTTCTTACGATACATCGTACGAGCGATTCAAAAATCGAGGCCAGCTGTTGCCTCCTCCTTCGTACTCGTAGATTTTCATAATATAGCCTTTCAATCTCAATTTGCTCCCTTTGCTTAGTTCTTTCCCAAAATCCTTTATTAATGTACGTGAGCTGTAAGTAAGGAGTGTACACACACGTTACACGAGAACAATGGTCAGCCATGACTTGACATTTCTAGGATATGTCAAGCTCATAAGTAAATATAATTATTCGAAAACTGTCATTGACACTCGACAAATTGTATGGAACAGCTGATATTATTTTCACGATTTCAGGGTTAATCTCATAGTAACATTTGTTCATAATGATGTGTACAATGACCTCCTTTCACCTTAGTACAGTATATAAGCGTAACCTTGTATATTTTTCGAATATATTTACTTATCTATAACCTTATAACCTTTAGGTCAGCGTACGCCGATAAAGAAGCCAATAAGCTATAATTTTCCCCGACGTGTTTTACTAATACGGTTATTTTGTATAGAAAATTAACTTTTATCACCCATACATAGCATATGACACTCAAGAATATTGTAGCTTTCTATTATTGAAAGATTTTTTTTAAATTGGAGCGGTAGTTTCGGAGATTACTTCTTACAAACAAATATACAAAGTACCTCTTTATAGTATTAGTGCAGATAAACGCTACAATACCTTTCTTTTAATGTTGCCCTTGTATAAAGTAACAAATGTGATATTAGGATGTACGCTTCGACCAAAATAAAATGAATGGACGGGCCCTAACCATTGAACATGATCAGTAAAAACGAGTCAAAACCGTCGGACATATACTTCAACACCTAATTATAAAAATGTACAGTATATTACAAAAAATAGATATCGGTTTTATTTGTGTATTTACACTTCGGTAAAGCATACGAATTCATAATGTTGTCAGATGTTTCGTTATCGCGTAACAATAGACTCGTGTTTCACTTCCTACGGCTAGAGACAGACTGAAACGAAGTGAGTGCTGGCGCTCATTTTGTAATCTTCAAAAATGCGCTTCTACTGGGCCCGTTCATTAATTTTATTTTGGTCGAAGGACCTACGTTTTCTATCAAAACAACAAATAATACTTTAGATTGACATTGACACTTCAAAACAAATATCTCAAAAGTACGGGAACATGACATCCCCTCTTCCTTCGTACAAACATCTTTATAACTACCCTGTAGTCCATAACACTACACGTAGGTACACAGTACAGCCCAACCAACTTATCTGAACAGTCGGCTAAATGATGAAACTCAAACATTCCACAGGAAGCTGGCAGTGTTGTTCAGGATCTACGATCGTGGCTCCCTCACTACTCTCTCCTTCAGATAAAGTGGTCTCTGTACGAAAGTTCGAGCTCACAACTAGTCGGTCTCCACTTTTACTGCGACTTTTATATTCGTCTGTACTGTATCTACCTGTGAGAAGGGTGACCGTCATTTTACCAATTGGCACATAAGTCAACGGTTACATTATCAATTGGCACAGAAATCAACGGTTACATTATCAATTGGCACAGAAGTCGACAGTTACATTATCAATTGGTACATAAGTCGACGGTTACGTTACAATTGGCACATAAGTCGACGGTTACATTATCAATTAGCACAGAAGTCGACGGTTACATTATCAATTAGCACAGAAGTTGACGGTTACATTATCAATTGACACAGAAGTCAACGGTAAAATTACCAATTGGAACAGAAGTCGACGGTTACATTATCAATTGGTACATAAGTCGACGGTTACGTTACAATTGGCACAGAAGTCGACAGTTACATTATCAATTAGCACAGAAGTCGACGGTTACGTTACAATTGGCACATAAGTCGACGGTTACATTATCAATTAGCACAGAAGTCGACGGTTACATTATCAATTAGCACAGAAGTTGACGGTTACATTATCAATTGACACAGAAGTCAACGGTAAAATTACCAATTGGAACAGAAGTCGACGGTTACATTATCAATTGGTACATAAGTCGACGGTTACGTTACAATTGGCACAGAAGTCGACAGTTACATTATCAATTAGCACAGAAGTCGACGGTTACGTTACAATTGGCACATAAGTCGACGGTTACATTATCAATTAGCACAGAAGTTGACGGTTACATTATCAATTGACACAGAAGTCAACGGTAAAATTACGAATTGGAACAGAAGTCGACGGTTACATTATCAATTGGTACATAAGTCGACGGTTACGTTACAATTGGCACAGAAGTCGACAGTTACATTATCAATTAGCACAGAAGTCGACGGTTACGTTACAATTGGCACATAAGTCGACGGTTACATTATCAATTAGCACAGAAGTCGACGGTTACATTATCAATTGACACAGAAGTCAACGGTAAAATTACCAATTGGAACAGAAGTCGGCGGTTACATTATCAATTGGTACATAAGTCGACGGTTACATTATCAATTGGCACAGAAGTCGACAGTTTCATTATCAATTAGCATAGAAGTCGACGGTTATGTTACAATTGGCACATAAGTCGACGGTTACTTTATCAATTGGTACAGAAATCGACGGTTACAATACCAATAGGTAAAGAAATTGACGGTTGTATTACCAATTGCCACAGAATTCCCAAACGTGTCAGTATGATGGCCACCACCCCTCTCGTATCTGGAAAAGGCTCCTGCATTTTCCCCTTTAAAACGCAACCATTTTATTGTCGCCTTTTTAGTGTCACTAAACCTAACTTTGTACCTAATGTAGATCCCTTACTTTTGCCACTTTAAACTCTGTAACACAAGACACAAATTTGAACTTTAACTCTAGAAATTTTGCTTCAAATTGTCTCAAACTTAGGACTAAACTTACGTCCTTTAGAATTGAGAAAAAAATGTTTCAGCTTGACAAAAGTGTGATACGAGTTTGAGTTTTAATATTATTGAAATAAGATCGATTTTAGTAAATAACTTTGGGTCATGTAAGGCTTATAGAGGTTTCTAGGTACCATAATAATAGCGTAATGTGTAAAGTTTAGCTCGTAGACAGAATATCTGTTATAAAGAAGGGCGATTAGGACGGAATTGGCTTATTTTAATAATTTGGTAATATCGCCTATAGGAAAAGGACATTCACATCAAAATTATTGTTATAACAAATATTTTTTCGCGATTTCAGGGTAAATCCCGTAGTAAATTTTTTTCATAATGACGAGTATAAGCGTGTTTCTGGTTATATAACTCAGATCAGTAAAACAAGGGAGATATGGTGGCGAGGCAGGTGTGAACGCATCACGCGTAAAAAACGACTCAATGTGTTTTTTTTTTAATTTAATAATAGTCTTACTTTTGACCGCTATTTCGCCTGATGTTAAGCGAGGATGTGGTCTATGATGGAGCACGCTTGTCTCGAAGAAACCGATTCACTCGTGATTTGAAGACACCCAGATTGTAACTATCGGGGAACACCTATTCCGACAGCGCATTCCACAGACTGGCAGTTCGCACAATAAAAGTGGATTCAAAGCGGAATATCAACCATAATTATATCGGTATGTGAAATAAATGAACAAATGTTGCACTTAAAGTGAGGCATATTTCCCTTGTTATTGTGGTCTGAAGGTTAGATTATCTTTAAAGAATACCTACCTCGGTATATATTTAGAATTTCAGATGTTTGAATAATTAATTTAAATATCTGCTCTGGGTTTGTGTATCCTCCACATAAAGAATACTTGTGAGGAAAGTTAATCATAAAGAATTTGGGCTAATGCCTTTTTTAACTAAACAAAATACAAGACGTTACTAACACTGCAAAAATAGTTTGACTGCCCATAGACCGTTGAAGGTCAAAACACTTCAAAAAAAGGGGATCACATTAAAAATCGACTTCAAAAATATATGAAAAACTTAATAAGTGCCTATAAAATTTGAGGGTTGCCCTTGATTTCCCTGGGATCCCATCATCAGATCCTGACTTGCGTGACAAAGGGACCAAATTGGAAAAATATTCTACCAAACAAAAGATAAAAATTGAAATCGGTCAGTTATTTATATTGCGCTCAAAGTATATTTTTATTTACAATAACTTAAATAACATTCCAAAAATAAAAAATAAAAATATAAACGACATATTAATACCTAACTACTAAACTAATCTATTAAACCGCTACCAGTGGGAACCGTCCCCAAAATGCTGGCCCCATTACCACGTTGTATGGCAATGCTCACTCTTTGAGCAAAGTAGAGGTCAGGTCACGAGTTGCATCAACCAGACGTGATGATAAATCTTTGAATATTTTTTTGGCTCCTGATACCCACGGGCCCATGGTTTCGACCCCAAAAGGCACAAAAATGTACCCACTGTCCAAGGTTCTATATTTGTGCCTTTTGAGGTCTTTTGCGAAATCAGCCGCCGCGCCAGCCGTACTCAGCGTTCTGGGAAGATGTGACGACGCAAAGTCAAGTGCAAAAGTAAAAAGTGTCAATCTGTTAATAGTTGGCGGAGAAATCGGTGAACATACATAAAAATATATATACAGTGGAACATAGAACCGTCTTCCTTTTTTCAAGACGATTAAAAATATGCAATTTCAATTCTGTTCCAATTGGAAATGTGTCACCGACTCGCACCTGGCCATTATTGATTATTTGTTGTCATACTTTAGTTCATACACTCTACTATAATGATGCCAAGTTTGACGCTTGTAACTATTACCATTTTTTTACTAGAACAAATACAAAAATACGTAAAAAAATACATTTTTCGGGACCCCTTTCAGTTTTTACTTTTTCACTTTATTATTATTTCTTAGGCAATCCGCCGTAACATTATCTACATATTCTGTAAAAAATAATAACTGTCTATCTATAACGGTTCGAAAGATACACTCGTTAAAAGGTAGGACGGACAGACAGACGGACAAACAAATAAGGCTCAGTACTAGGGTCTCGTTTTTACCCATTGGGTACGGAACCTTAAAAATGCTGTCGCACTCAACTCTGTAACACTCGAACAAACATGAAAGAATATTTGATATGGAGATAGCTTTTATTCTCATATAACACGTAGGCAATTTTTTATCCCGACAACTACGCGGTTTCTGAGGAGAACGGATGAACCCGCGAGGCACTGTTAGTATCTCTAATACTTACGATTAAACCGTAATTTCCCGACTCTTTGAGAGTATAATCATGATTATAATTTAACTTGTAAACACGTGAGACATGTTAATAAACTTGTCGACATGTGAATAACCCCAAAACGGCTCAACTCTATTAACCACATGCTTAGAATATTAATTCTTGGCATAATTACACGGAAACTGTCGCCGTAGATTATACTGTAGTTACCTGCTACACTCGCTGTGACCCGCGGCCGCACCCGCTACACGCCCGACCTACTCTTTTGACTGTTATTTCAGTGAAAACTACTTTTGACTGTAATTTCAGTCAAAACTACTTTTAACCAACATGTTCAGTCAAAAGTACTTTAGACTGATTTTTCTAAACAAAAGTACTTTTGACTGATTTTTCTAAACCAAAGTACTTTTGACTGATTTTTCTAAACCAAAGTACTTTTGACTGATTTTTCTAAACCAAAGTACTTTTGACTGATTTTTCTAAACAAAAGTACTTTTGACTGATTTTGCTAAACAAAAGTTCTTTTGACTGATTTTTCTAAACAAAAGTACTTTTGACTGATTTTGCTAAACGAATGCAATATTTTTTAAAGACTAAAAAAAAACGATTTCAAATAAAGGAGGAAGTTCTCGATTCAGATGTTTTTTTATTATTATTTTTTTGTTTGGAACTTATGCGTCCCGACATTTTTAGATAAACCGATATGATTTTTTTATTTTATTTGAAAGGATATAGTTGGAATTGACCTTCAGATGGTCCCATAGAAAGGTCATCAAAATCGGTTCAATAATTTGGTTTTAAATATAAATAACAGGAAGAAATATGTCATCCAAATAAACGAAATTGCGTTTTTAGTAATTTTGAAGTCGGTTTTTTAAATTGTTATAATTATAGAGTTGTGTAAAATAGTACATTTCAAGTCAACAACGTTACTATACAAACAGACAAACTCAAATCTGTAGAATGTATATACACAATAATGATACTTAGGCCTACAAGATGATTATGTCGTAAGATTAGTTAGTGAGAGACAAGGGTAGGGCTAGTTTCGGAACTCAACAACTACATTCCTGAGACTTAGTAATATGAGAAAATTTGTTCATATACCTATCAGTAGTGTGCCATATCACTTTTACTTCTTGAACGGTTCACTTAGCTTATCACTTCACTTGCACGTTCACTTAGCTTATCACTTCATTTGCACGTTCACTTAGCTTATCACTTCACTTGCACGTTTACTTAGATTGCAGAATAGATCGGCAGCTGTTTTTTTCGCGATTATTAGCTCCTGCATCTTTAGTAATAATAATATAAAGAGTATGTATGTGTCCAAAATAACCAAAATATAAGAGAAACCTAGAGGGTTAAATACAAAAAAGAATCAGAAGTAAAACCTCGTATTGATTTGAACCTCATTCGTTCTAAAACTTTTTCCGTGCCGCCAATCACAGATTTGAATTCAACATTCGAACGGTCGACCACGTTCACAATTCAAAAAACTTGCGAAGTCTAAACTTTATCTTGAGAAAACTATAACTTTCATCCCCTCACCACTGAATGTTTTATCAACCGTTTTTCATCGGCTGTTTCGAAGTCTGGCTAACCATTGCTGGCTTGATACGGTTTGATAATTGCAATATCTCAACAAAACCAGTAACGTACTTTGAAACTGCGAACATCCCGTAAATTTTCTTTTCTTAGTTGTATAATAATGGAACAGTAGATCTCATATTCTTTGTTTATAATATTAGTCTGGGTTAGTCTATGTACAATAAAATTGTTGTGTAGCAAAGCGGCACAGACAGCTAAGACAAAACTTTTAATGAATCAGCTCTGAAATCCATAGAAACTCTCCGAAGAGTGAAGTGAGTATTGAACAAATAGATTCACTTAAAAAAATGACTATTACACGTATTTGCGACGCTCCAGACGCGAGACTCACGACGCTACGCACATCAAAATCGGCCAAACCGTTTAGGAAGCCACATAGAAACTGACAAAGATGCAAGTAGGTATATAAATATTCACTGGGATTTTATTTCGTTTTTACCTATTGAGGCTTTTTGCTTCACGCGAACTACGCATTTGGCATTTACCCTTTTTCTGAGACAGACTGGTAAATAATGTCAATCAACTCAACCTCTATCAACACTCCATATAACGCCTGCCAATTTTATCATGGCAATAATATTGAAGGTACTTTGCAGTGAGCTGCCTGGTTTCTCAGTTCAGTTCGGTCTCGACTCTCCTGTCAGTTGTGTGATGTTTATTACTATGATGATAAAGTTTAAAATAAATACATAGTTACACGGAACGATTTTAGTAATCCGAGAGTTGGTTTTTGTACTCATTATTCACAACTTAGGCTTAGGTACACCTTCAAGGACGTCGCCAGCCCATGGAGGATGAGAAAAATATGAATTTTAGGTACAGTCAAGAGCAGTCAGTTTCTTTGCAGAGGCTATATTTTTTTAATCTCTGGGAGGGGGGCAGCTGCTCCTCCCTGCCCCCAGTAAGGGTACTTGGCTACGCCCTTGTACACCTATTTTATTATTATTATAAACCTTAAAAATTTGGTAAAATAAAGAGACTCGCACTGTTCAATAAAAAAAACTAATCTAACCTAACAGCCAAAGGACCCCTCAAGCTTTGGTTAGCTTTAACAAATGTGAGCGTGTATTTTATAGATTTTAAACTACAGATAATGATAAAAAATATTTTGTAACATGTTATATCTATGTACCTAAGCTATGGGGCATTAGCGGCGGTTCTGTTAATGCGATTGCGAAAAGTTGTGCGCCAAACTGCGCTGTTCCGTGGTGATTTAGCTGTAAGAAAGTGTTATACTTACCTAATTATCGTTCACCGTTAAATTATTTATTTATTTATGACATACGTTACTACATTTGGACCCGGGTATGTCCTAAAACTGCGACCAGAACCACCGGAGGATGGGCAGCAGCGTCCTAATAGTACACGGTGAACGTACTGCGATCCCCAAGCCGCCTGCCAAGCGTGGGGATTATGGCAACACCCCTCTCTATGAGGGAGGCCTTGTCCAACAGTGGACCTTAATTGGCTGATGATGTGATGTGTTACTACATTTTAATTTGCTTGCTAACACCAACAAACCTCGCCGAGGTTAGTTGTTCTTGTAGATAGGTTCTCAGCTTTTATATGATCACCTGCACCAAGATCTCAGCAGAAGTGTGTTGAGGTGAGGTTTGACAGGTCGAAGTGACTCATTGTACAAATCAAATGAGATTATACACGTCTCTATAACCACAAGTTTGTCATGTCATGAGTCACCCGCACTGAATCACGATTAAGATATTCGAACCACAGGTTGTGTGCCGTAATGTTATATATAATTACCGACTTACTGTCACATTAGGTACTGCTTTTTACAAGCTTTGTCTTATCCTGTTCATCATCATCATGTATGAAAGTTCAGTTTCCTTAAACGTCCGAGAGTCGTAAGATACGCAATTTTTCATACATTTTGCTATCGTTTACGTAACGATAACTTTTTCGCAAGTGTTCGTACTAAGGCCACTGAGCTGAAATTTGGCACACTTATGTAAGTTCGGTGAAAATGCAATGTTATGGTACCATCAAGCTGGTCTGATGATGGAGACAGAAAGTAATCAAAGGAGCTCCTAAACGAAACGACGGCGACGTAACCCCGTCGAGTTTGGATTCGTTGGATTTGTCTTCGCAAGCAATAATTTCAATATGGCGGACGCCCCTAATTGGCGGACAAAATGTTCCTATAATATTATATGATCATGACATGGGTATCAAATGAAAGGTTTGCTTAGAAACACACGAAAAATAAAATTAGGTACGTCACACTAATTCAATATGGCGGACGCCCAATGATGGCGGACAAAATGTTCTTATCTACCATCATGATAATATGGGTATCGAAACAATCAAATGAAAGGAGACTTGAAGATACGCAGTTGTGTAACTATCAGGGAACACCCATTCAGACAGCACATTCCACAGACTAGCAGTTCGCACAATAAAAGTGGAATCAAAGCGTTTCGTTACGGATTTTTGTAATACATATCAACCATGATGATACGGCGTCGTCTTTTTGTGCCCGTCCTGGTCGTCCGATAGAAAATGGGCAGGAGATTAGGTTATGCTAAAGATAATATTTATGAATCTTCATTAGATCATGCAGATCTATGCACATTCTCCGAAATGAAACCAAAAGAAAATAAAACCAGTTTTTTATTGAAAAAATATTTTTCAAACCAACCTTTACTGAAATTACTGGTTGGAACGGTAGACGGTGGTGTGCTGATCAAAATGAGTCCAAACACTGCCAGTCCACTATTATCCATCGAGGAGAGCCGTTGTCCACAGTCACCATCATCAAATCAGCTCGCTATCACCATAATATTGTATTGTCATCGGAACTAGACAAGTATGCCAAATTTCAGCTCAATCGAATACCGGGTATTGAGTCAAATTTTACTTGCAAGATTTGATTACAGACAGACACCGGGACAGGTGAAACTAAATGAAAGCTTTTAAAAATGGTCTTTCAGCTGATCTGTTTCTGAACCCCGAAGACCTGTGCCAATTTTTTTAACTACATAAATTGACTACTTCTTATCTTGTTCTGTGTCTGTCCCACAATCTTCCCGACACTTTATCAGACCCAAATGTCCTAATGAGGTGACCACAATCTCAATTTAGACATTGTGCTGAGACTAAGGGACATTGAGCCCCCTTATAGGGGACAATAGGCCCCCCGTGGGGTACAAAAGGCCCCCCTCAGGGGAACAATGCGGAACCTTTGTTATGATTTGGCGCGAATTGTCGCAAATTGTTGTCGCTTTTCTTTGTTACATTTGAAATGGAAATATTTTTGTGGAAACATGACTTCAGAGGGTTTATGTAGGGAAAATTGTATTTTACAAGCTTTTATTTAGCTCCACATGTTTGACACAAAATGTTATGAATATTGTAGGTCTTTGTGGAAAAGGGTTTCTGACTGCAACGATTCCTGATATTATGTTCACCATCATCATTATCAGCCTACAGGCTACATGTTCCCACTGTTGGGACACATGCTTACTATCATAGAGAGGATTGGCTCTAATTCACCATGCTGGCCCAGTGCATGTTGGTGAATGTCATAATATTATGTCTTTGAACTTGTGAGAGTCTTGTACATACCGGTTCCTTCACGATGTTTCCCTTCACCGTTGTTAAAACTGCACATCATTTATTTAAGTAGATATAAGGTCACTACATTCACCATCGTTTATTTTTATGTTGCAGATAATATAATTAATTCTTCTGCCTAGCGTGTGTCCCAGCACGGGCCGGGGTCCGCTTTCCTACTATGGTTCGTCCACTTCGCACGGTCGTTAGCATCATCCTCGGCGAGTTTATTGGCTTTCATGTCATCTTTTACGACGCCAATCCATCGTCGCTTTGGTCGGCCAAAGTCTTGTTCCAGGGAGCTCAAGGGCCAAGAGTTGATTGCCGATGTACTCCACCGGTCTGCGGAGAACATGACCCATCCACCTCAGGCGACTTTGCCTGCCCTGTGTGTGTTTTTTTTATATCGCAATTACAGACTTTTTTATCTTTACGTTTTTAATATATGTATAGATACAAATATAGATTTATAGAGTACTAGCTGTAACCGCGACTTCGTGCGCGATTTCTTCAGAAAAAAATTGCCTATGTCAGTCCTCATGATACATACTATTTCCTCACAAAATTTAATCGAGATCAGTAGAGCCATTTAGCCGTGATTATGTAGCAAACAGATAGAGTTACTTTCGCATTCATAATATTAAAAGTGGATAGATAGATAACCTAGAAATAATCATTTTAAAAAGCGGTATTTTAATCAATCACGTTTCAAATCCAGCCAAAAACTGCAATGTTATATCGTTCCAATATCTGCGCTCCCAAAGAGACAATTATTCCTCGCCTGTGCGTATATTAAACTTTTAATCCGACTCGATCCGGATGTAACCGATTCAGGGATGTACTCAGGGGGGAGGGGGAGTGAGGGTCTCTTTTACTTGGAGTCGATTTGTGCGAGTTAGGAGTCAACTCGGCGGCAATAAACTCGACCATGCAGCCGAGTTGTCTTAGGACTTTTAATAGAAAGCCAGCTTATTACCGTTTTTATAAATTTAATTAGATGATTATGATTCGTAAAAATTTGCTGGCCTAGAACAGTTTGTATCCTAATGTCAAAGAAAACACGGTTGAAAAGACTTGGCAAGTGAAACCATAATATACCACAGAGAGATACGGACCAAATTGACAATCTTCCTCCTTATTTGTAGTCGGCCAAAAATACAGGCAAAAAAATAGTTTTTGGCACCAACAGGTCACACCTAATGCGTAGCTCTTCGACGTATTCCAGGGTTCTAGATACCATTTTCTGGCAATACTACGAAGCGCCACGGCTTACATCACAGCACAGCACAGCTACCACTGAGCTGCGCACCCGCACGCCGCACTACGAGCTGTCTCCCCACTCCACACAGCTGCCTGCGCCACAGAGTCTTCAGAGACGAGCACCCTTCAACCGCGGCAAACGGTACATTCTCTCTTGAGGGATCTACACGATCACCCACCACCCCTCCGAGCTCACGATACTTTGATTTAACTTTATGATAACTTCTTAACTTCTTTATTATCGTAATTAACTTCCTGTTTAACTAACTTAGTAATTTTTGTAACTGTACTTTTAAACCTTTTTTTTGAACGCCTGCTGCCACTGCTAGGGGGCAGGGTGTGTCTGTAACCCAAGCTTCAATTGGGGTACTGTTACACTAGGTTTAGCCCCCCTTCCAAGCCAGCCCTACAGCCGGCCCTGTGCCAATATAACTAGCGGGGACTGACTCGGGGCGCGACAGTTTAATTGCATTCCATTGTCCAAATCTAAAAGAAAGGGCTCATCCCTTTAACCATTGAATGGTACGTAGTTAGTACTAAACGTGCCACAGAATAGGACATGGTCAGTATTAATTTGGTACCTACTATAAATATTGATAAGGGTTATATAGATACTCGTAAGTGTAGAAGGAAAATATGCGTATACTTTTTGACCTTTAAAATTAAAGACAGCCTTTTGAAGGGCACCGCGATTATATATAGTTAGAATTATCTAGATCTGCTATGATAAGAAGGGTCTGGTACTCATCATTATTACAACTTTTCCTATGAACCGACCCCGTTCCCCCTTTTCTATGGAAGAATTGTTTTTATTTTTATTTTAAAGCTTGGACTCTTTAAACAAATTTTTACTCGGTTTCCTTCTAAGTATATTGTTAACAATCAAATATTATAACAGAGAATTAGTAATTTCAGTGTTGGCACTGAAATTACTTAATCTCTGTTATAATATTTGGTTTTTAACAATATACTTAGAAGGAAACCCAGTAAAAATGTGTTTTTAACAAATAATCGTAGATTCCCGGCTTAACATGCGACTGTGTGACGTACCGTGAACCAGCTGGAAGCGCTAAAATGCCACCGAACAACTATCAGAGTATCCTGAATGACAGTACGGAAGGACGGCATTTTCTGGGGCATTCCACCGTCTCGGATAGCCACCGACACTCGGGCACATCAGGTCCAGGGTTGTACAGATCCTGCCAATACCAGTGGCCGGGACCATCGACCAGCAACTTGCTCTTCAACACAAACAAGCACCAGCACCATTCCTGAATGGACGTACATAATACAATTTTGAATAAGGTGCGAGAGTTTAATTTTTAAGTTTGTCTCCAGGATAAATAAATATTCGGGACATTTTTGCACACACGGTCATCTGATCCCAAACTTCGTAAAGCTAGAAGATACAACGGCTGCTAGAGACTCATATACATGGATATTATGTATTTTTAAATACATCCTTTCGTATATATATTGACACCCAGAGATAGAAAAAAATCAAATGGTCACCACATGAATGTTAGTATTAGGTGGGAATTGAAACCATGCCTTCTAATGCAGAAGGCAGGTTCAATACCATCTGAGCCACCGGGGCAGTCAATAGAAGTATATAGGAGATAGATATGTAAGAATACTCCTTTTTGTGGGTAGACATCGTTTTATTTCAGACTCTGGACATACACACTTATAACGTATATTTATACACTTGTACTTAAATGATTCTTAACACTTTAAATCTATGTACATTAGGGCAGAGTAACAATGTACAATATTGAAGGTGCTTACTGCACCGCTGCTCAGACCAGAATGTCCAGCCTCGCTCCCGCCTACCACCTGCCATCGCGTTTCCCCTTCCCCTTTCCGTCATAGTGAAGTTGGCAACGTTGAGATTCAAGTAAGGTACTAGGAAAGTCAAATAATTACTCGCGAATACAATAACAATACTTTAAAGTTCTACTCGTACGTACATGCTATCATTATAGATACCAACCTAGCTATCTTTTACCCATAAACAAAACTAGAATATAGCTAGGTACCTACTTGTGATTTGCCTCAACGAAACTAGAAAACACTAAGAGTAAATGTACCTTATAGCAGCATTTTAGTTCTGAAACAAACTGCCACCAGAAAACTGGAAAAGTGTGCAAATTTATGCGTTTAATATTCGTTTGTGAATGAAGCGCTATTATCCTGCATTATTCACTGAACGTTGGCATTACTCGAATATCCTGGTGAACATGTCATGACAGGAGATGTCAGTAGGTAGGTATCGCGTGGCGGAGTCTATCCTGATAGAATTCTGTGGCTCTGCCGGCTCCACCCAGTTATCAGTGTCCTTAGTACGAGCACTTGCGGAAAAGTTATCGTTACGTAAACGACAGCAAATGTATGAAAAATTCAGTTTCCGTTTACGTCCGATAGAGGCGCTTGCTGTTCAATTTTTCATACATTTTTCTATCGTTTACGTACGTTTTTCGTAAGTTCTCGAACTAAGGCCACATTCCTATATCTATCGTATCATCCCGTGACTTGACATTGGTTGAGTATACCTACAGGGTTACGCATATAAGTGTCAACTAATAACAGACGAGACGATGTTGAATCCACTGCACGCTTTGCGAGTAAAACCACGAGGTACAACTAGTATGACAATTAATCTACGTACAATTTTCTACAATTAGATTTTATAGTACATACTTAGGTACCATGTCACGTTCAGTAATCATCACATTTCTTCAAAAAGTCAATGAAAATGCATAAAGTTTTCTATGACAAAGTACTTCAGAGCAGCATTTGCCAACTCCATTGTGTCACAGGAAGAGGTGAGGTTATAACGTAGTATTGGAACAATCGAATACAAAAACTATCTCCATACAACTTTGTCAAGATAAAAAAGTGTGTTTACCCACGACACTATGCATTTTCATTTACTTTTTGAAGAAATGTGATGATTACTGAACGTGACATGGTACCTAAAAATGTGCTGTAAATACTAATTGTAGAAAATTGTACGTAGAGTAGGTAATTATCATCCGTCTGACCATCGATTTAAATGTCGTATCGTCTGACCGTCTGAGAAGTCCATGTACCCGCGTGATCCTCTTTCAACTTCAACTTTTATTTAATGGCCTTTCTTGGCCTTAAACGTTTCTGATTACGCATTGGAAACAATCACGCGTGTTTTACTGTCACACATGTCATATTGTCACGTGTTACAGCTGCCAAGCGTGTCATACTGTTGCACACTATGTCAATCTATGATGCGTTACATACAGTTATACTGTCAAGTGTAAAGACTGACACGTGTTATACATATTATATCTACTATCACGTGTTGCACACTCTCACGCAAGTTTTACTCTAACACATGTCATAAAATTAAAATAAAACATTTAATTTATTTATTGACACAAAAACTAATTACTCAGTTATCTCACTTATTGTAATAAAAGTTAAACTACCACGCCACATACACACATACACACGCCATGCGTCAAACTATCACGCTTTGGATACTATACTGTCTTATGATGCAGACTGTCACGAGTATTGGACTATCACGCGTGGCATACAATCACGCGTGGCATACTATCACACGTGGCATACTATCACGTGTAGCATACTATCACGCGTGACATACTATCACACGTGTCATACTATCACGCGTGGCATACTATCACGCGTGACATACTATCACACGTGTCACACTATCACGTGTGGCATACTATCACGCGTGACATACTATCACGCGTGGCATACTCTCGCACGGATCATATTTATTTATTGTTCTTAACGCCGCGAAAGAAGTAGCCGTGAAGACGCGCTATCCCCCGCCAGGAGTAGGTAGGAGTGTTCCGTGGCTATCATCAGGTGGATCCAACACCTGTGGGTTCATTCGTTATCAAAGGTACGTTTAATGCGACAAGGTCCGTCAGTGATGGACGTGACGTTACATCAATACATTGCATATTGTACTGTTGTGAAATATGCAACGTGTTATACCTACCTACAGTTACATTCATCATTTGACATCGGAGGCGTCACTTCTGGTCATACTCTCTATGTGTCGTTGAACTAGCTTCTCTTTGGTTTTATCCGCAATTCGTCACTATTGTGATACTATTTTTTGGAGTTTATTCCTTAAGAAACGATTTGAGTTATAAGGCCCGGTACGGAAATTTTATGAGGAGTAAAATCAAGTGTAACACGAAAAGTTGAGGCGTTACGTAGAAAGAGACAAACATATATATCTGTAGGATTGAACGTGTAAAAGAATGAGATGGGATACATTTATTTATTTATTTATTTATTTATTTAAGGACAAATTTGCGCGCCTGCGCGCAACACATGTATTCCATCTCATTCTTCTGCTGCCGAGTAAACTCCAATCGTGCGTCGTAGCAGACACACACACACTTTTTTTTTATGCCGTAGGTGGCAAACAAGCTGACGGGCTGCCTGATGGTAAACGATCACCGTTGCCTCTGGAGGCTCTGAATACTAGTAGCACGCGCAGTACAGATACATTGCCGACCTTTATAGTCTCTATGAAGAACTCAGAGATCTATTAACTTGAGTCATCAATTTTTATTCGACTACCCTAGAAAGAGGGTACCTAATATTTTACCCGACCAAAACAAAGGTATCACGGGTTTAATTATGTTTTTTCTGTTTCCATGTATGCGTCTGAGTCTGTGGAATACAAATTATGATAATTACAAATATAAAGAACCGACTTCATAAAAAAGTCAGAACTGGACCAAATTGAAATGGGACTACACGGGAAGCACCAGCTTTCAAATAAAAAAGAATCATCAAAATCGGTTCATTCAGTGGGTTCTGAGGAAACAAATATTAAAAAAACAACAACAAAAAACAGTCGAATTGAGAACCTCCTTCTTTTTGGAAGTCGGTTCTCTATATTATTTTTCGAAGTATCTCTATCTTAATATTTTCAGTAGAAGTAGAGAATATTACGGGACTAATGCAGGACTGGCGTGGTACCATGCGGGACCAAACGGGATTACGGGATAGATTCGGGCCTGGAGCGGAAAGAGCGGAACGGGAGTAGAGTGGGTTGCAGGATGGATGCGGAACTGAAACTGGGGGAGGCCTATGTCCAGCAGTGGACATCCATAGCTGACATGATGATGATACGGATTGACAGATTTGAAGCGCGAACTTTAATAATATTAGTGTATAAAACTTATTGGTTATTTTCCAGGCGGGTTTCTTACAGTAGGCATTCGTTATGTCCAGCCGGATATTACGAATTAGCCTACAATAGTTTAAATGTTTAGTTATATCGATGTATCGCAGTGAACGTTTGTATGATTCCCTGTCACTGAACATGTGTGCGTGTTACAAGTTATTGTTACAAGACACGTGGTGCTTGCTGCTCTCGCTTGTACCCAGGGAAACTTCCTCTTACAACTTCTTGTATACCTAGGTAGGTACGTCAACTGTTGGCTTATGGCTTTTGTGAACAAGCCTCACAGCACCGCCACAGAAGACATACGATTAAGGTCGATACTCCTTGAAGAAACTCACCAACAGGTCTCCGATACTACCACAACACCTGGCGATATAAGAATTGAACAGTTTAGGCAGAGACCCAGAGCCATGCTCCATTATATGAAGGAGCTCGGCTGCTTCGTGTAGGCTTTCAGGGGCAAATGCACAATAAACCCCAAGCGGGATGTCAGTGCACCCACTTTAAATTAGAATTAGAACACCGCCATTGCCATATCTACCATCAAACATAGAGTTGATGAAACTAGAAGTAGATGCAATGTAGAAGTTTTTTAAAACATCCAGCAACCAGTGGCTGATCGTCGATCATCAAATAAAGACAGCTATGTTCTAAAAAGCCTGTCCTAGAGAGAAATAAAGAAAATAAAGTAGTAAAGAATTTTTCTAATTGGTTTATAAATGACAGAGACATGAGGTAACAAACATAGCAAATATGTAATATAGGTACTAGCTGCGCCCCGCGGTTTCACCCACGTGGTGATGAAAATCGGTGATGATGATGTAAAGTCACCTATGTGTTAATCTAGGACATAAGCAATGTATATTCCAAATTTTATCCTGGCGATTTTGCGTTATTGAGTAACAAACATATTATACATCCATCCAAACTTTCACATAGATGACATTAGTGAGATTGGTGTGATATTCCTTCGACCAAAATAAAATGAATGGACGGGCCCTAACCATTGAACTTGATCAGTAAAAACGAGTCAAAACCGTCGGATATATACTTCAACACCTAATTATAAAAATGTACAGTATATTTGTTACAAAAAATAGATATCGGTTTTATTTGTGTATTTACACTTCAGTAAAGCATACGAATTCATAATTATGTCAGATGTTTCGTTATCGCATAACAATAGACTCGTGTTTCACTTCCTACGGCTAGAGACCGACTGAAACGAAGTGAGCGCTGGCGCTCATTTTGTAATCTTCAAAAATGCGCTTCTACTGGGCCCGTCCATTCACTTTATTTTGGTCGAAGTGATATTCCTAAATAATCGAGAACCGCAACCTCCTCCTTTTTTAAGTCGTTTGAAAATAAGAAAATTGAATGTTTGTGGCGTAACCTTTCTAAACTCATGTCTCACCTAGTTTAAACAGCTCGGATAGATTTGATCGGTGTACACTTAGATGATTTTCCCAAACCAAATAAAAACCTAATTACATTTATTCTGGTGAATCACATTCTAAACTAGCTGTGACAGCACTGAAATGTTGCCGTCCTCATTTCATTTGTTGTAAGATAAAGAGGCGCTTATAATTGTATCGTTGTCAGGTTAGATTTAGTTGAACTATAAACAAGTCCAACAGAACGACGCTGGAGGTAATTCTATGAAAAAACTACACCTAGTTTTATTGCAGACACTTAATTTAACTACCACACTAACTTCAACACTAAACCCATACTGAAACGAAGCGCACCACAATGACTACCAACCCCATAGACGCTTAATGTAGAGCTAACATTTTCAGTCAACACTTTAGCAGAACAAGTATAAATTAAAACAATTGAAGCCCCCAATAAATGAGCTGATAATATTAAACGGCTGAAAAGATTTTCTTGAATCATTGCTAGATCAAAATCACCTTTCAAAATAAAAATCAACTTCGGTTCAACCCCTTGGGATCTACGAAGCCACAGTTACACATACAGACACACAATCATGTTTAACGTGATTATTGTTGTTTTAGTATTTTGTATCATTTTGTGTACACTACGCTGAATGACGCTATAAATAGGTACCTACCTTATTGTACTGTTTTCTCAATATGTGAATTTGTAAATTCTTTTGAGGAACTAAAAATCTTAAACCGTAAATGTATAACCCTATTTTGTTTGCGTCGGAGATCAAAAAGGGTCTACCCCGTTCACTAATGACATTACAATATTCTTCAAAAGGCGAGTTAATAGAGTCTTAAAGGGTCGGCAACGTATTTGTGACGCCTCTGGTGTTACAAGTATCCATAGGCGACGGTGACTGCTTACCATCAGGTAGCCAGTATGCTTGTTTGCCACCTATGGCGTTAAAAAAAAGTATTTGGTATAATATCAATGTCGTGATTTAGAGCGAGCGAACTAGCATTCATTCCACAAAAAAGACGAAAAAATATTATTTTAGGTAGTTCATCCCGCCTCAACTAATCGCGCACCTCAACTACGTTGGATGTAATGTCTACAGAGATCAAGTCATTGAACGAAGCGGACAGTAACGACCCGTCGTTCGCGCCAAAATTCACTCCTCACAAAATGGAGTCATAAAACAAAATGGCGGATCGACGAAATGACGACACTTTATTTAATAAGATGGCCTTTCTGACGGCGGCAGAAGTAATCTAAGATATCAGCGAATTGATGGTCTGGGACATTGTTCGTGTAAGCATAATTTATTGTAGAACTCTGCAGAAATCAGTGTTCCGTATATCGAACGTAATCATACATTATTGTCTCCTATCTTTCACGTACAAAATACTCATAGACAACACATTCTTTCCCCAGATATTTAATCCATCCCTTTTTAAAGACTGCTAAACGATTGCATTTGCTGTAAATATTGACCCTACATGCAATAATGAACTAAGTATAAGCTTATATAATCTTATCTATGATACAAAATGGTCCGCCAACATCACACTAACTAGAAGTAACACGCGATGCGTGAAATATATTTTTTTCTTAGAATATCTCGTATATAGGTATGCATTCGGTAGAAAATTGACTATTTATTGGCTTATCCAGTGCTAATGCATAAGATGATCAAATCATACACGAATTTATGAATAACAAGCTTCGACCGAATATAGACGAGTTGGTGGTCAAACGCAGACTTATACGTGATAAAAAAAATGCATAGTTGGAGACAAGTGGCACATAATACTTTTATCGCGAAAAATATAACCGCGTGAACTTTCTCTGAGGGAATGACCAAGCGGGTGAAACCATGGAGCGTAGCTAGTAGTTTATAAACAAATAACAATGAACATTCAGAAGGTAGTTCAACAATAGTTGCCCAGTGGCCGCACAGTGGCCCGCGTGCTGTCAAACCGTTTCCTAACACAATATCAAAACGAAAAATCTAATCCCGACTGCACAGTGTGAAAGCCAACCATTTCTCGTGGACAAAATACTCAGAAATATCAACAATATTTTTTCCTATAACCAATCTTTTTCGTATTTTCTTTTTTAGTAGAACTCTTATTGGAAAGAACAAAAGTTGAATTTGCCGCATGTTTTTGTTTTGTAAAAGCAAATAGGTTGGTTTCGAGCGTTCATGAGCGAACCACCCAATCAGGTTGTATGGTCGCGCTCGCGAATGCTTTTTGTTCTGTGCCCTTTGTTTTTTTTTCGTGTCACTCGTTTTCGGAGATTAATGCCGTCGAATGCGATTTGTCCACGATTTTTCTAACATTGCCAATGTTTTTCGTCGGGCAATTAAAACTTTTTTTATTGAATCTGTGGAAATGTTATTTGGTTGGGTTTTTTAATTTATTTTGTTAGCTTTTTGTTTTAGGTCTGTGGCTCGATCAATGTAATGAAGGCTAAATTAAAGTACGTGTATTTATATTAATTGTTGAATCACTGATTACTAGCTGCTCCCCGCGGAGTCACACCCTCACGCTTGGCAGGCGGCTTGTGAATCGCAGTACGTTCACCGTGTACTAATAGGACGCTGCTGCCATCCTCCGGTGGTTCTGGTAACAGTTGTAGGATATATCCGGGTCCTAGATATAATAAATAGACAATATTAATTTTTGTGCCAAAAATCCATTACACAACTAAAGCTACAAACATATTTAAAGTGGTATTTTTACCACAAGCCGACCCCAGCTCAGCATGGTACCATTTGTTACCAAACAGCGCTGGGGCCTTACGCCCAACTCTAAACACTGGCCTGAATAGGTCCAGTTTGCAAAATCAGTTTAGAGTTGGGCGTAAGGCCCCTGGTCTTCCGATGGGACTGACAAGTGACGTCACATCTGCTATATTTATAACTAATAAATGACACGTCAAACCATCTAAATACTATAACGTATAGGGCTGTACACTCAGCCTGTACTGCTATTTTCGTAAAATAGTGACTGCTACAAAAACAACAATGCACACACACACAATGGCTTTGCAATAGTTTTTTGCGAGTACTAGGTACGTGAATTTCCCGCCCATTTCCGCCATGACAGTTTTTTGACAGCTCCTGTTTGATAGAAGCATACAACATGACAAATGGAATTGTTTGTGAGTTTGTGAGCCATTTAGCTGAAGTCACGGCCCACTGGGCAGGCAGCAGGCAGGACACACGTTATTGCAGAATGAATCTAGCTCAGTTAGCGTTAGACCCAGGTTACACAAGATAAAGATAATTTATTTGCACAAACACGAGTATATATAACATACACACACATTTAACTGCATTTATAAACTCTTTTAGTCACTGTGCATCATGTTTTGCCTTGTAAGCGTACAAATCTAGAGAGATGGCACAAAAACCCCCTAAATACATACACATAAAATTAATACATAAAAAATATGAATTAAATTAAATAGCAAGACCAATTTATTTAATTCAGTTATCAGTTAATTAACAAATAGACATTTGTGTTATTGCAAAATAAACAATAATATGACCTATTGCGACCGTAACTAAAATTTATCATTTATATAAATCACTAAGGTAAAACTTTGTTTTTTTCTTAAATAGGCTCGTTTTTAGGGTACCACACAAGGAAACCTTATAAGTTCGCTCTGTCCGTCCGTATGTCCGTCAGTCTGTCTGCCTGTCCGTCCGTCCGTCCGTTCTAATTTTCAGGATAATAATGATTAATAGTTATTAAGGCAAATGTATCAAAACATTGCACTATTGCACTTTTAATATGGATGCCTTTTTGGGATGGCTGTACTACATGTGAAATGGAGATGACATTTTTTTTCGTTTCACCCCCTCGTGTGACCGAAAATGGAATCCTACCATATGCGTGTCTCGAGACGCTCCTGGCCAGTTATTGCGTTCGGTCAACCACCAACTCGCCTGATGTTAAGTGATGACGCCGTCTACGACGGAGCACGTTTTCTTAGAAGAAACTGATTCACTCGTGATTTGAAGACACCCAGATTGTAACTATCGGGGAACACACATTCAGACAGTGTGTCATGTCCTGCCCAGTTCCACTTGATTTTCCCTTTTCATAACGTCTGCAGCCATCTTGCAATTTGATGCAGAGCATCCATATGGCTCTCTGTGCTACAGCTATATCTTCAAATCAAATTAATATATCTGTCAGAACATGGTAGGAACACATATAGTAGCATACAGGGTCGTATAAATGTAAACGTATCTGTCCTTGTCAGATTATGTTGGTAGTTGGAGGTAGGTATATAATATCATCCTTTACCCGTAAAGTTGATGTTCATTTTTTACACGCTTTTATTAGCTTGGTATGTATCTATGTAACGGAATCCATGAACATGATTTTCACCCCTTTCAAAACGACGGATTGATTTGAAACTTTGCACACTTATCAAGGACCGATGACAGAGCAATAATCAGTTTATGCCATTATCCTCAGGATTAGCAATTTATAAAGCGTGTTTATAAGTTTTTTAAACAGCGATAATTATTTTGTAAATTATTATATTATTTGTATGAACGTTTCAGCTACAACAGACAACACATGCACAGCGCGACGCCGCCGCCGCCGCGCCGCTGCGGGGCGCTCGCAAATTGTTTCCTCTCTCGTTAACTGTGACAGTCGTGTGACAGCTGTCACTTGCATAACTGTCACATTAGTGCGACCGTAGCGGTACCAACCGACTTGTATGTAGGGTTCTGGTCCACGTGGAAAACCATGTCGCGGTATCTAATAGTTTTTTTTTCCTGTATAATAATAAGAGACTACACTAACTAATTAATAAGACAATTTGTGCATTAAACTCAGTTCAAGCTTTTATTTGCTCTGAAAGTTGCAATGACATTGAATAAAATTGAATAAAAATCACGCGATATACTTCAATGTTATTCACCTTTTATCAATGTTACTGTAGCTATCAGAAATGTTAAAAGAAAATGTTATTCACCTTTTATCAATGTTACTGTAGTTATCAGAACCAATAAATACTTGAACAGAGTTTAGTCTACATTTCTTGGTAGCTAAATTAGACAATGTAAAATTAAAAAATACAAATCTATACTAACACATTTTATTAAACAATTTGCTGTTTCATGGGAAAATAATTAATATTTAGGTATATTATACGAAATACATTTTCATTTTCGCGATTTTAGTTTTGGTCCCATTACCTAATGTAAGACTATTACTTTATTTACGAGTATATAATCATTTGTATCTAATATTATTATGAACCATAATGTAAAAGTATTTATGCTCTGTGGTGACGAGCATCTGTTGACTGTTGACAGATACAATAGTAATGACGTTTCAAACGGTAACATTGACGTTGACAGATACTCGTCACCAATAGATAATTGTCAGTTGAATTTAAGACTGGCACTTGATATCGAGCTGTAAAGCAAATAGGACATTATTGTGATATTATAATAAACCCTCAAATATCTTAATAATCCTGGTTTCATTTCTGAGATTTAAGCGTAGTCTTTCATCTCAGAAGTGGGATTGAACGCGCAAGCCCACAATTTACGAAATTTCTACGAATATTAATTTTGTGCATATTCTTGTGCACCAACTTTGTTATGGAGAATTAATATCGTACACCCTACAGAAGTATAACTGCAAGCTGCATGATGCCACCTCGGCCGCAGTCACTCAGTTGTAGAACCCTTGATGTCACCTCACAATCAAGATCGCGTGTATCGCGAGAGTAGAAAGCAGACGAAGAGCACATCAAACGAGAGAAAAGGAATTGATCACCCATGGTCACTTCGCCGAAAACTTCGAGGCCAAGCGGCAGGACGAGTCGTTCGCGAGAGCGGTGTGTACTTTCTCGTCATCGCAGTAGAAGATTGAGTCGCAGACGCATGCACGAGAATCGACCAGCCGTAGCCAGCCACAACAGAATTGGCCGCCGTAAGCGGAGTTGCAGGTTCATGAAGAGTTCCAACCGTGAGCGGAGTAGCAGCTGCGCGAGATCTTGTCGTGAGCCAGCCGCGAATGTGAGTAAGAAGACTCACAGCCTAATAGCCAAGTGTGTTTGTTTCTGTTTTTCATTATGCTAGACGTGATATACTTATCACTGACATTATTGCCACTAATTCAAGATTGGATTAGAAAATGTAGAAGTGAAAACTCATCTCATAATCTTGGTGAAGATCACGCGTCGCGTGCTATTAAAAAAAAGAGGTACAAAGTCATGTCGAACGTTAATAGATGGCGTTATACGTCGTTCAAATATGTAAACGAAAAAACTTTATGATTTCATACGTGTTTTAAAAAAAGGTCAAATATGTAGGTAGATTGGAAAATAATAAATGAGCCGAAAGTAAATGTGCAAAAATCTATTTTGAAATATTATCTCTTCATTGGAAACAGAATCTTAAGCTAGTGCTCACAATGTGTAGATTCTCCAAAATAATCATGAATATACAAAATTAAATTGCTAAAAGAAGTCGCTCAGGTAGATGAGGATTTAGTAAACTCTTGTGTGTTCTATCACACTTGCAGTATTGCATAAATTGCATAGGCACAGTTAGTTTATCTAAAGTGCTTATAACGATATTGTAAGATACTATAGTTATAGCTGTCAAACCTCTACAAAAACAAACTTCATATTATTAGTTGCCTATTCGGTATTATAGTTGAGTTACCTGTCAGTAGTATGAATCATGACCATTCATCTTTAAGTAGTTTTCGGGTAAAGTAGGTACAAACATACTAGTTTGAAGGTGGTGTCTTAGGAACAGATCACAAAGCGTGTGCGCCACATAATTATAAGGTGATTACCAGTAGTTCTGACATTTTCTATAACCCTGACTTTGCTATGAGCGACACCAGAAGTTGTAAAATTTTGGATAATGTAATAATAATAATAGTTTTGATAGCACCAATAATTTTATAGCTTAAATAGTTGGTAGCGCCAACGGTTTGATAGCACCAAAAGTTTTTATGGAACCGATATTTTTATGAAACCAATAGTCTTTCTGGAACCGGTAGTTTCAATTAATCTGATAACACCGATAGTTATGTATACAATATCATCAATAGCATTCATTATTGACAGTGGCCGGTAGTTCATTCGGTTTCGAACTGGAAAAAAAAGAAATTTTGATTTATTGGAAGTAATAAATCGCCAGCCAGCAAATCATATTATTATCTCTGTTTACATCGATTGCTAGATAAATGAAGTAATCGCCACTTTGGGCTATTTTCACTTTGAGAAATTAAATATATTTAATATTCGGCTATATGTTGAATTTTTGAAAGAAACAAAATTTATGTATGATACATGTAGAAACCGATCCATTGTGCTATGTGCCTGTGTACGCTGTACTAGGCCAAGTGTGCTTAAAAGTATGAGGCCACGGAGAGTGTCATTGAGGAGGCAAATGAAAAAAAAAATATAATTTTATATCAAATAAATTATTTACGAAACACCGTCTTAAACGAAACAATAAAATTATTAGCGCTATGTAGGTATGTATGAAGATTACCAGCCAAATACTATAGGTATTATAATGCTTTTATGAACATTATTTCATCTAAATGCAATGACATGAGATGAGATGAAATGATATGAGATGATAAGATATAGTGTGATATGATATGGTAATGTATGGTACGATATTATACTATACGATACGATAAGATATGATAAGATACGATAGGATACGAAACGATATGATAGGTATTATAATATTTTTATGAACATTATTTCATCTAAATGCAATGACATGAGATGAGATGAAATGATATGAGATGATATGATATAGTGTGATATGATATGGTAATGTATGGTAAGATATTATACTATACGATACGATACGATAAGATACGATAGGAAACGAAACGATACGATAGGATACGATATGATAGGTATTATAATATTTTTATGAACATTATTTCATCTAAATGCAATGAAATGTGATGAGATGAAATGATATGGTGATATGATATGATATGGTGCGATATGATATGATATGGTATGGTACGATACTATACGATACGATAGGATACGATAGGATACGATATGATACGATACGATAGGATACGATACGATAATATACGATAGGGTACTATACGATACGATAAGATAGGATACAATATGATATGGTATGATACGATACGATAAGATATGATACGATACGATACGACATGATAAGATATGGTAAGATACGATACGACATGATAAGATACGATACGTTACGAAACGATACGATACGAAAGGATACGTTAGTATACGATAGTATACGGTAGTATACGATAGTATACGATGGGATACGATATGATATGAGATGACAGTAAAAATAGAATTTGAATAATAATTAAATTTGCATTTTAGGGTAACATAAAAAGTCTTTTAAACAATAAAAGCGTTTTTCGATTAACAAGGTCTTAAATTTTTCCGGCATATTCCGTATGAAAGCTCTATTAGGGATGACGGTTGTTTATTATAAACAGTGATACACATGGCATAAATAGTATTCAAATTTATGTTTGTTCTATGAACAAGTTTGTTGAGTAGTTCATTACAACATCAAACAATAACTGGCCAAGAGCGTGTCAAGACATGCATATGGTAGGATTCCAGCCAGTTCATTTCGATTGATGAATAAATGAAGTATTCGCCACTGTGTGGCGATGATAACGGATGATAATATACGAGTGTTTCATATAATTATTATCATCCCGACATTACATGTACTTTTTATGGTTTAGTGAAAAAAAAAAATGAAATAAAAATTTGAATGATCGTTTTTAGGGTTCCGTATTAATATGATCTATCAGTATGGCTAGTTGTAAATTAAGTTTCTATGTATAAAAGTTTAGAAATGCAAAAGAGAGGCAGGAGACTATCTTTATGCCACTTGGCGGGCCATATTTCGCAAAAGATACACTTGATAAGAAAGTGATCTATGAAACCATACCTTCATTTTTAAAGACATATATTTAACGATACCTTGCAAAGAAGAATATGACAATAAAATCGAGTTTCTAATAGTTTCCAAAATATAGTTTCCTAACGATAGAACGATATCAAGACGATTGTTTAAAGTTCATATCTACGTTTCTGCGGGTATTCTAACAATGATTTTTATGTGACTTTGAGGTCTTCGAGGCTAAGTGCATAAATGTTACTGAGTGGCCATGTTTGCCATGATTGGACTATGTAGGTTCTATTATGGAATTGGCCATGTGTGCCAAGATTGAATAGGCATGTGTCCTAATGTTTAATTTATTACCTTCGTGATGAATATGACTAAATATGTACATTACACATACTGAAAAAAAATATATATTGACTGATAAATCTATGAGATATGAGCGTTTAAAGTTTAAGGTGGGGATAGAGAGGGGATACCGATTTGTATGCCGAGCCTGAGGCTTAATGTCATAGTTCGCTATAGTGCGCCGCTGGTTGGCATGAAATTAAAATACTTATAACTTATTTATTTTTGAACTAATTTAAATTTTGTTTTCGTTGATAGGCTCTATTGATAATCAGATTTTATTTTATGAGGTAATAAAATATTATTAGTCATCATACCTATAATGTATGTTATATTATGATGAATTTAGCCATGTGTTCCACGATTGGATTATGTTTGATCAATAATGAATTTGGCCATGACTGTGTGTACGATTAGGCATACTGAATGAAGACTGGCTATGTGTGCCAAGATTAGAATATGTACATTATATTCTATGAGTATCTACTTTAGTTAGTTGATTGAAATAAAAATAGTAGTAGTAGTTGATTGAATAGTAGAAGCGAAATTACACTAGGAATTCATCAGAAGAACAGTTTTTACTCCCTACTTTGACTGACTGTGCTAGTTGCTACTACTGAATTATGTTTGACGAGTTTACACAATCACTGTGTCCCGCTCGACGGCTGAGAGTCATTAGTCGTCGAATTAATGATAAAATTTATTATATTTTCCCAATTGAGAAAGCTCAAATATTGCATTGGATTTTATGAAAGTTATCAGTTAATTACGGAGTAGTTGTTTGACTGTTTAATTTTGAATGTAATCTGCCGGAGACAATGTATGCATACGACATACTCCACTGTCATACGACAGTGGAGTTTGGCGAAGATGCTAGCACTCCGCCAGATGCGTCACCTAAGTGGTGACAGCAGGCGACGTAGTCAGCATGTCGACAGCGAGCGATGTGGCCAGCGTGCCGACAGCGAGTGACATGGCCAGCGTGCCGACCGCACAGATGATTGCAGATTGTGACAGACTGTGCAAGAAAATATTGTAAGGATGTCAGGAGCGCGGGTTACGAGCAATCAGTGCAGATTGTGAATGGTATCAATGATTGGTATCGCACCGATGATTGCAGATCGTGGCAGACTGTGCAAGAAAATATGGTGGGGATATTAGGAGCGCGGGTTACGAGCAATCAGTGCAGATTGTGAATGGTATCAATGATTGGTATCGCACCGATGATTGCAGATCGTGGCAGACTGTGCAAGAAAATATGGTGGGGATATTAGGAGCGCGGGTTACGAGCAATCAGTGCAGAATGTGAATGGTATCAATGATTGGTATCGCACAGATGATTGCAGATCGTGGCAGACTGTGCAAGAAAATATGGTGGGGATAACAGGACCGCGGGTTACGAGCAATCAGTGCAGAATGTGAATGGTATCAATTATTGGTATCGCACAGATGATTGCCGATCGTAACAGACTGTGGAAAATAAATGTTTAGTTATTACCGATTATACTATTACTAGATTATGTTAATTATGTCATAAGTACGAATTAGGTATCTTATTATTCTGATAATTACTATTGTTTTGTTCTAACTTTCATATATCTATGTTGGCTCCTAATAACGTCTGAAAGTGCGAGGACTCACTTTTTTTGAGGATGGCCGAGCTGTAAGACTATTACTTTATTTACGAGTATATAATCATTTGTATCTAATATTATTATGAACCATAATGTAAAAGTATTTATGCTCTGTGGTGACGAGCATCTGTTGACTGTTGACAGATACAATAGTAATGACGTTTCAAACGGTAACATTGACGTTGACAGATACTCGTCACCAATAGATAATTGTCAGTTGAATTTAAGACTGGCACTTGATATCGAGCTGTAAAGCAAATAGGACATTATTGTGATATTATAATAAACCCTCAAATATCTTAATAATCCTGGTTTCATTTCTGAGATTTAAGCGTAGTCTTTCACTAAGTACAAAAATTGTTGTAATGGGACCAAACCTGTCCCTCCGCTATCAAGTTCACTTAATACTTTTTATAAAACATTTTGATGCAGAACTGCAAGTAAATCTAAATGTGATAAACTCAGTTATATAAAAATGTACGCATACAATTAACTTTGTAGAATTCAAACCTGTTTAGAGCAGCTGTAGCGTTTGGGAAAGAACTTTTCTGTGGACGTCCAACTGAGCGAGTAGTGGCGACATCTGTGTCCGGTGTAGCGCTACAAGCCTGAAAGTTGGGTTAGTTCGCTGTACCATGCAACAAAGGTTTTTTTTGCGAATATTGTGTAGAATTTTTCCCGACATCCCAAAAATATAATA
The DNA here is from genome assembly GCA_949125355.1 of Agriopis leucophaearia. Classification (NCBI taxonomy): domain Eukaryota; kingdom Metazoa; phylum Arthropoda; class Insecta; order Lepidoptera; family Geometridae; genus Agriopis; species Agriopis leucophaearia. The sequence continues at coordinate 10,159,423 of OX421287.1, read as the reverse complement.
ATTATATGTTTATTTGTGACTTCCTGGCGGTTTTTAGAGTCGGATTTTAGTCTGGAGTTGTATAGGTATCCCAATAAAATGATATCTTTCTGATTTTTCGTAGAAATTTTGGCGTAAGTAGATAACATTCATTCATTTATTTCTTTTATTATTGCTACACCCCGCGTTTCAGCAGTGATTTGTTTTTCAGGATAAATATAAAATGTATGATGGACTACTTCCTTGGTAAATTTAATCACGATTAATCTAGCCAATTATTCGTGTAAAAGTAAATAAAATACAAATTTTTTTTGGTACTTTGTCGATTTCTGATTGTTGAAAATGTTTTTAATCGACTAAAATACATGAGACTTCCGATTTCGATTTCGCCGTTTATTTTTTACTGAATGAGTTGTTTAAGAAGAAAGAAGTAACTAAATAAGACGATGAAAGAAGAAGAAAAGAAAGAAGTAAGATTTTTAAAAAGTGCGGCCGCTGATAGAATGCGTCTGACAGTTAATATCTGATTAGCTTTTTGAACGTAAGATTGTAGCTATTAGTTGATATATTACAGTCAAATATTAAACACAATCCCCAAGCCGCCTGCCAAGCTTGGGGATTACGGCAACACCTCTATGAGGGAGGCCTTTGTCCAGTGGACGTTAATTGGCGATGTGTGATGTGATTCAATGAAAAGTTATCATATAGATTTTCTACAATGTTATTGCAGCTGTCAGACACATTTTTTCAGGGGCCGGACTTGTAAATGGCTTTTTTAAGGGCTAGTGCCTTTATTAACTAAACAAAATAAAAGCTAACACTCACTACAAAACAGTTACCCTGCTCATAGACCGTTGAAGGTCTAAAGACAATCCAAATGCTCAAGCCCACTATCAGTTGGCAGCGTACCCAGCATGCTGGCGGCAGTACCACGCTGAATGGCAATCCTTATGCATTGCGACAGAAACACGCCAGCATTTGATTCACCAGGCGCTCTGAAAGATTTTTAACCGACTTCCAAAAAGGAGGAGGTTCTCAATTCGATATATTATGTTTGTTACCTTAGAGCCTTTATTAAATAAACAAAATACTAGCTAAAACTAACACTAAATAAACAGTTAGACTGTCCATAGACCGTTGAAGATCTAAAGACAATCCAAATTCTCAAACCCACTATCAGTTGGCAGCGTACCCAGCATGCTGGCGGCATTACCACGTTGAATGGCAATGCTTATACGTTGAGCCAGATACACGCCAGCATTTTGGTCACGCGTCGCGTTAATCAGACGCTCTGAAAGATTTTTGAAAATGAGGTGAGCTCCCGGTCCCCAAGGGCCCAATGTCTCGACACCAAACGCCTCAAATATGTAACCACTGCCGAGGTTAGCATATTTGCGCCGCTTGTGCTGCTCTGCCGAATTGGCAGCTGCACCAGCCCTACCCTGTGTCTCAGGAAGATGTGACGGTGCCAAAGTATCGACACAAGTCGCGTCCCATACAAGGGGCCGCCCCAACTTCCAGGGAACAAGTGTCATACCATCAGGCCTCCTTCCATCGTCACGCGCAAGACCGCTCGGTTCGAGCACAGCTGCGACATTGGCGGTGGAAAAAGCCCTGCGTATGATGTCGTTCAGGCTGGCGAGTCGGCCAATACGACCAGCGCTTCTCGAGCAAGAGAGACCATGGTGACCGAGCTGGTCAACTGCAGTACCACACTGACAGCGGTGAGCCTCACAGCACCTTGCACCTTACCTTAGAACTTTGGACTGGACGAACAGATTTTGATGGTTCTTTTTTTATTTGAAAGCTGGTGCTTCACATGTGGTCTCATTTCAATTTGGTCCTGTTTTGAAATTTTTATGAAGTCGGTTTTTATTTTTATATTTTTATTGTAAAATAGGTGTGCGCTTGGCCGCCAACTCGTCTGATGTTAAGCGATGATGCGGCCTACGATGGATCACGATTATATTGATAATCATTGAAAATAAGGTGAGCACCCGGTCCCGAAGGACCCAATGTCTCAACTCCACCGCTTCAAATATGTAACCACTGTCGAGGTTACCATATTTGCTTCGCTTGTGCTGCTCTGCCGAGTTGGCAGCCGCACCAGCTCTACCTTGTGTAGAGACTACCAAATTATTAATAATAACTTTATAACAACAATGTAGCTTGTCAAGCATGACAGTTTCTCACGGCATTTTCCTTTAGAAGACATTCTGAGGTAGAAGCCATACCTGTAGTTATAACTGCTGTGTTTACATGTGATGACGGCACACACTAGGTATAGCTGCTACTTTGGATGACGGTGATGACCTTTAGGCGCCATCTCCACGGACCTACTGGCCGCGTCACAGTGTAAGTGATAACTTGGCGCCTAATTATACAAGCTTTTATTAGTTTCATCTGTCCCGGAGTCTGTCTGTAATCATATGTTTCAAGTAAAATTTGAATCACTTCCCGGTGTTCGATTGAGCTGAAACTTGGCATACTTGTCAAGTTCCGATGACAATTAATTTATTTATTAATCAACAGAATACACTTACACTCGAACCAAAACAATATTATGATGACAGATGATTTGATGATGGTGACGGTGGACAACGGCACTCCTCGATGGATAATAGTAGACTGGCAGTGTTTGGACACATTTTAATCAGCACACCTTTCCAGTCACTAATTTCATAAAAGCGTGGTTTAAAAAAGATATATACAATAAAATACTTGTTTATTGAAGACCACTAAAAACGCCAATAAATAATACAAGAAATAAAATAGTTTTTTAACGAATATTTAGTTTATTCCGCTTCAACGTCGCATTGAGTACAACAAGGAGTTTGGGATCAATTATTGTTTCACTTAAAACAAAATTAATCTTTAACCCAAGCTGAAACTTTAAGGGTCGGCAACGTATCTGTGATGCCCCTGGTGCCTGGTGCCCAGGTATCCATAGACGACGGTGATCGCTTAGGTACCATCAGGAGGTCCATCAGCCTGTTTGCCACATATGACTTTATTTATTGTTCCAAAATTCCGCTAAGTAATAACAAGGATCCATAATGATCGTTCTTGGTAAAAGTCTATGATCCGGCTGCAGAATTACTTCGGTCATCGAATTTTTGCTTAAAACCAATATATCAACCAGGGTGCCAAACAAAATGTGGCCGCTAGTATTTTTAATTAAATTATTGTTAATTAATTTATGGGAAAAATTTTCATTCACATGGTTTTGAAATAAAATATCGTCCACTTCACGGCAATATATATGTACTTGTGTAGTTACGGTTATCATCCCGAATTTGTCTAGACATGTACATGTAGACATGTCCGGGCTTTGTCTAGACATGTCCGGGCTTTGTCCAGCTTTGTATTTCGTCCGGCTTTTTTAGCTTGGCGATTTAATACGAGTAAATCTTGATTAAACATAAAACAAAAATATTATTTGAAAAGTGAACCAACATACTAAAATGTCCGGTCTTTTATAGAATTTTTTACTCTATGTCAAGACCTTCCAAAATGTTGATATGGTGACCCTAGGCTTAGTGGACATCGTTGCGTTCGATTAACACCGCGAGTGGAAATGGCCACTAGTTATTAAACAAATGCCTCCATTTGTACGTTTCTTTATTCCCACACGTTAGCGTGTTCTTGTGAGGTGTGTCGTTTAGCATAATTTCAGTAAGTACGTGTCGGTTGTTGCCCTTGAGAGGAAGCTGGTGGTAGCGACACACGCGCGCTGTGGCGTCTCAATAACTCACTGGTACGTGTCTTAACAACCGCATTACAATATGCATCGCTTCATTTTAGGTATCTGGATTTTCGGACAAACGAAAATATAAAGCTGTAATTGTCAAGACGAATATGAAACAAAAAACAACATTAAATTGTATATTTTTCAGTAATTTAACGAAATCAACGAAACGAAAGTATTACGAAAAACTAATTTGTTGTAACGAAATTGTAGATAATAATAAATAGTGTAGTTTTTCCAAAATTTTAAGCCGTTTTCATTATCATCATCAGCCAGAAGACGTCAACTGCTGAACATAGGCCTCCCCCTTTAACCTACACACTGAACGACATCCTGCCATCTGCATCCACTGGATGCCCACGACTTTCACAATGTCGTCGGTCCATCTAGTGGGAGGCCTACCTACGCTGCGTCTTTCGGTTCGTGGTCTCCACTCAAGGACCTTTCTTCCCCATTGGTTGTCAGTTCTTAGAGCGATGTTGCCTGCCCAGTGCCATATCAACTACCAAATGTTAATAGCTATGTCGATGATTGTGGTTCTTTGGCGAATATCCACGTTCCGGATTCTATCGCGCAAAGAAACGCTGAGCATAGCTCTTTCCATTGCCTGCTGTATGACTCTGAGTTGTTTCAATAGGGACCACTCTTCAGTACCATATGTCATCAATGCTCGTAGCTAAATCACACTGATATTATAAATAAGAAAGTTTGTACCTATGTTTGTCCGCAGTCAACTCGTAAACAGCTTAATGGATTTAAACGAAATTTGGTACGGAAGCAGCTTATATCCTGGATTAGCACAAAAATATGAACAGTAAACAGTGAAACCGCCCAGTAAACACATAAAATACTAGTTTTAATTAATTATTTCGACATGATGAAGTCTAAGCGCCGTGTGGTAACTTTTCTAGACTTAATAACCCGTTTACAAGCCTGATTGGTGTATTGGATTTTACTGGGTCAGATTATGTACTACGCTTCCGCATTACTTCATTATGAATAAGTTAGTATTATGGTTTTCTTAGCTATCTAGGTATAGATTTCAAAATTCAAAAATAATTTCAAAATTATTTATTGCTCCGTAAGATTTTAGCACTGTATAGAAATTGCTTGCGGACAACAAACTTGGCTCTTCTGTGTCAGGGTCCGAAAAGCAATTTATTCTTATATAGAACTAGTAATGTTGCCAGCGACTTCACACACATATAAAGTTTCAACAATTTTTTCCTCCCTTAATCCGGCCCTTGCGCAAAATAACAGCCTATACTTAAATCTGGTCATAGCTAAACATATTCGTGAAAACCGCATTTAAATTAGTCTAGTGGTTTAGGAGATGTGCGAGGACAAACAAACAAACAGAGAAAAATTTCAGAAACTGTGAACTGTCTTAACGTGTTCAGCTGCTTATTTTAAGATGCCCTGTTTTTTTTTACATCTCGCAAATAGAGGTTTTTTTATCTTTACGTTTTTATTAATGTATAGATAGATAGATTTAAATAGATAGATAGAAGAATCCTCGATCCTGACTCCAATTATTCGCAATTTCAGTGTTGGTCCCATAGTAAAAGTTGTTCATAATAATGATTACAATGACCTCCTTTGGCTTAGTACAGTCTATATGCGTAACCCTGTATAGATTAATGAGCAGCTACGAGTATGTAATTCATAATTATTTGCAAACTGGACGAAACACGCACGTCTGTACACAGTGTAAATACGATTTGTGCGGTTTTCGAGTTTATTCGTAAAAGTAGTTTATTTTCGTCATAAAATCGGCTTATGAATGTTTATGGGTTTGTGTGTACGATTCTATTTACATTCTCAAATAGTTTGGTTCAAACTAATACAAATATTATGTGAAAGTTTCTCTGTGAGTTGGTTCACTGACTGACGGAAAATGGTGCTTCGTTTTACCGCCAACTCGTCTAATATTAAGCGATGATGCGGTCTGCGATGGAGCTCGCTTGCTTAAAAGAAACTGATTCACTCGCGATTTGAAGACAACCTGTGACTCACTTTATTATCGCTCGTATAATTTCGAACGAAAATATCATGCGATTGAAAAAAAAAATAGAAAGCAAATTCGAATGGTTCAACCCACTCGTTACATTAGCGAGTGATATGATTATTTCAAAAAATGAGACTTACGTTTAGGATTTCGTCCGAAAGTCAGTCAATTCAAATAATTTCGCATAATATTTGCGAATATGTGCGAAACATTATACGAGCGATTCAAAAATAGGGCCCCAGATTGTAACTATCGGATAGCACTAATCCAGACAGCTCATCCCACAGTCTAGCGGTTCGCACAATCAATTAAGAAATCACTGCGCTTCGTACGAGTTTTCGAATGATTGTTTTGAGGTAGCTCTGGATTTAAATAATATATACACTACTTTATATTCCGGAAAAAAAACCTCGTATCTTGAAGGAAGCGGGTGAAACCGCCGGGTGTTGCTAGTGGTGTAGGTAACGTTAAGTATACTTACGTAGTGAAATATACGAGAAGTAACAAGGGCGTAGCTAGGATTTTCTTGAGGGGGGGAGAGCCGGCAGTTGGGCCAAGTCATAGATCAGTGGAATTCACACGTTCTTTCTTGCCTCACACCTGCAAAAGTGGAATGAGCTACCTTCCGTGGTGTTTCCGAGAAGTTACAACATGGGGTTCGTCCAAAGGCGAGTTAATGGGGGTAGGGTTGGCAACGCGAAGCTGTAATACCTTTTTTTTTACGCGCGAAGTCGCTCGCTTGATAGTTTTTCACGCTTGCCCATAACAACTCAACGCCACTCAGAATTTTGAATTTCAACAGTTCAAAACCCTGAATGGCAATGCACTGCGCTCGTTACCCCGACATATAAGATGTCAAATCTCTGTGTGCCCTGTAATTTCGCTGGAAACATTGCCCTTCAATCCGGAACACAGTAGTGTTTGCACACTACTGCTTGGCGGTTGAATAACTGGCAAAGGTGTAGTACTTCCCCAGGCGGACCCCTGCAAAAGAGTCCTACCACTACAATAAAACCCCTCTGACACTACCTCTGGTGTTACAAGCACAGAAGAGATATTTTTTTTCTCTTTTCTATGGTTACAAGTTTCCTTACCTTGACAGATGACCGTGGAAAGTGGAGGAAACAACGTGGCAAGTGGTCCCTGGTTTTCAAGTTGAAACCTGAGGCTTTGCTATGGATGGATTATAGATTATTAACGGGATATTTACCGTGATAAGGCTGTGGATGGAGCTCGCGATATTTCGGAGCAGTTACATGCACCATGTTCACAAGAAAATTCCTTTAATAGAAGTCAATGTTCTTTTTATTATTATTATTCTCATGAAAATGGTGCATGAACCTGCACCGAAATATTGTGAGCTCCATCCACAATATTATCACGGTAAATATCCCTTTAATAATCATATAACTGTAGTGAACAACAGTGATAGTTTAAAACAGTGAAATAGATTCACTGTTTTAAACTATCACTGTTGTTGTAAAGGAAAATCCAAAAATAAAATCCGCACAAATTGGAATCTCGCTAATTAGTGGCCCATCTGATGCAAATCCTGCATTTCCATCCGTACGGATTATAATTATATACATTTTGGCAGCGTTCGTTAGTGGATTGCCTCGCAGGACAAAAATCATTACATTTTCCTGCTGTTTTATTCAGTCACTGTCTGTTATGTGTTTTTCTTACAAGTCGAGTTAACTGAAACAATATTATAAAATAAACCAATACTTATCCAATGTTTCAGAAAAGTACATAATATGACAAAACAAAAACCATCAAAGTGTCATATACCCTGAAGGCCGGTTCCCCCGACATAGCAGTTGGTTATAGTTAAACAGTCGTTTAGGGCCGGCGTATAGGTTAACGTGTGTGGGGTGTAGGGACGCATACAGATGTGGCGTACGGTCGGTTAGGGGTGCTGAATCTGATTTACAGGCAGAAATCTCCGTTCTGAGGTCAACTTTCATGTATTTTGTATATTTTGACTTGTCGCGACGGCATGGAATAAATAAAAGTATTTCAGAGCCGTAATACATGATGCAATCGTTTTCCAAACCCTGAAATCGCGAAAAATACTACTATTCTATACATTTTGTTGATTATCAACGACCGTTTTCTATGGAACATCAATTTTTTTTTCGCGTTTTAAGGTTTGGTCGCACTGTAAACGATGTTCATAATGATGATTATAAGTACAATGGCCTCCTTTCGGCTTAATACAGTTTAAATGCGTAACCCTGGATATATAATAGGTATAGATTATTGCCACCGGATTAGCAAGTTGAAGAGGCAGTAGGCAGGGCACATAGCACGCAGAACAGATGGCCGATGAGGGCGAAAGGTTCTCGAATGGAGACCACGGACCGGACTTAGACTTAGGACGTCCACCCACAAGATGGACAGACGACCTAAAAGAGACCGCAGGAAAACGCTGGATGCAGACCGCTTCCAACCGGCCCTTTTGGAAATCGATGGGGGAGGTCGATGTCCAGCAGTGGCCGTCCTATGGCTGAAATGATAATGACAATAGATTACTGCAGCGGCAGGCAATAAGAATGGGTGAACATAAAATGTGGGCAAGGAATAGCCGAGGCTAGCATACATGAGTCTATTAATGGTCCGCCGGCAAGTCTTTTAATTATTTGGTTTGTAGAAAGTATCTTGTCCATCGAGGAATACCAAATTTCACATTTTTAAAAGGAACAATAGTAAATAATAGCAAGTCCGCCCACACACACTTTTAAATCAGGGTTTAACGGTATAATGTCCTTAATGACCTATTCAAGTACCGACAATCAGTTATTAAGTGTAACGGACATTCGGTAGTAGTTGTGTCATTTGTGTTTAAACTAGAACGAAAGTAATACATCAAAGTAAGTGATGTTCTCGAGTGAATGTCTTTTATAACTTTCTATGAATACATGGCATTAATTTAGCCGCCTGCCAAGCGTGGGGATTATGGCAACACTAAGAGGGAGGCATTTGTTCAGCTGTGGACGTTTACAGGCTAATGATGATGATGTTTGCGTACTTACAAGTGACGTCATTACTGATTTGTAAACATAGTGCGCTCTGTATCTAGCATGACATTAAAATGTCTGAAAAGTTTCGATGTCATCGCTCAAAAACGATGAATGATAACATCGTGAGGAAACCGGTTTGTCCAAGAGCCTCAAAAGTTCAAAGACATATTTTTTATGCATAAATAGGCTTGCATTTGACTGCCAACTCAACTGATGTTAAGCGATGATGCGGTCTACGATGGAGCACGCTTGCCTAGATGAAGCCGATTCATTCGTGTTTTGAAGAGACCCAGATTGTAACTATCGGGGAACACCCATTCGGCAGCGCATTCCACAGACCAGCAGTACGCACAATAAAAGTGGAATCAAAGCGCTTCGTACGGGTTTTCGTAATATCAACCATAAAGCGGTGTCGATTTTTCGTGCCCGCTCTGACATATGACATTCACCAATATGCACTAGGCCAGCATGGTGGATTAGGGCCCATCCTCTCCCTGAGAGAAGACCCGAGTCCCAGCAGTGGGAACATGATGATGATGATAGTCAGTTTACAATATTCACTGCCTCCACTCCACACCCACCTTGCATTAAGTAGTATCTACTACCAAACGGTATGCAACATAGTATTTGGGACCTTGAAGCTTACCTGCTACAAATACCTGCTTTACAACTTTTAACCAAACACATATTTGCCAACAGTTACTGTTGCGCACACTGTGGCAACTTCATGGTAATTATTTTGTAAACTGTGGTTGATTTACGTACTAACTGTTAGAGACACTGTGGTGTTGTGGTAGGAGCTGGTTCATATTCTGTACCGTATGTAGGTCATTTATGCCAACGCATAATGTTGTAGGATGACATAATGGTACGGAACCTGATAGGTATATGTTTACTTATATAGTTGGTGACCTTATTTTCATACAATTTTTAAGCTTTTTTCAAATACTCAGAGAGAATCGAATGATGAAAGCTTTAACAAAAAACCTGACTGCACCCTGGAAATGACGTAATTAAAAACCTGAATGCACGCTGGAAAGGATGTATTAAAAAATCTGACTGTACCCTGGAAAAAATGTAATCAAAAACCTGACTGCACCCTGGAAATGTAATGAAAAACCTGACTGCACCCTGGAAAGGATGTATTGAAAACCTGACTGCACTATAAAAAGGATAAATGGAAAATTTTACTGCATCCTGAAAATAATGTATTAAAAACCTGACTATACCCTAAAAATGACGTAATAAAAATCCTGACTGCACCATGGAAAGGATGTAGGCATTGAAAAACCTGACTGCACCTTGGAAAGGATGTATTGAAAAACCTGACTGCACTATAAAAAGTATGCAATAGAAAATCTGACTGCATCCTGGAAAGAATGTAATGAAAAACTTTACTGCACCCTGGGAAGTAATGAAAAACCCGTTTAACGAAAGGATGAAAACCCAGTTTAACCTGAGGTCTTGTAGTAGGTATTGGCGTTCGTAGTTTCCGGGGTCAACTTATATTGGTTAACAATAATAGTAAGAGTATTATTACCAAAAAAATTACGGCTCTAATGACACTAATCTAATCCTTCCAACCATTTAAGCTATTCTCTAAAAAAACCTGTCAAACAAAGTGCCCGAGTTTCCTTGTCAATGAGTTGTCGAGGTACACACAGACAGTCACCATTACCTCGTAAATATATTATGTATTCGGATCAGATACTGTAGGGAAAGGAAATCAAACAAATAGCTAAGATGTGAGGCATATGTGGTATATATTATTAAACACGAGCACAATGTTCCTCTCCATGTCTCTTGCGCAACTATCGCTGTCAAATTCTTGTATCATATTGAATTCAGCTATTATACAAATGTGGAATTTAGATGCTACATCGGTCAAAAAACGGTAAAGGTTTTTTTTAATAAGCTTGCGTTTGACCGCCTCCTCGCCTGATGATAAGACACGATGCGCTCTACGATAGACCACGCTTGCCAAGAAGGAAGCAATTCGCCGTTGAGTTGAAGAAAGAAAAATCCGGATACCGGTATATCCGAGAACCTCAGAAGATTAAAGACATACCTTTGACATTCACCAACATGCACTGGGTCTCATCCTCTTTCTCTCTCTCTCTCTCTCTATCTCTCTCTCACTCTGTCTCTCTCTCTCTCTCTCTGAGAGGCCTGTGTTGTGTGTGTTTCCCACCAGTGGGAAAATGATAGGCAGATAATGATGAATTCAACTCCTTTTTTTGCAAATTTTGTAATTGTTACCGCTAAGATCTCCACGAGTTTGCCGCGGGGTGTGGATTGAAGCGAAGTCATACGAGTGAACCACTAGCGTAGTATCTACCTGCGCTCGTAAACAACATCGAAACCGGTTCATCTACTGAAATTACTTGTAAACACGTGAATGCGCCAAAGCGCCCAAATGGCAGCCATGTTGCAAGCGTGAGGCGCTTGCCTTGACACACCTCCACTACTCGGCCGCTGGTGCAGATGGTATACTTTCCCCTGGATTTTTTTATTGTAAGGTCGATTATATTGAAACTCGTATTGAAATTCTCTCGCGTGTATTGTACATTATTTCCCTCCGCGTTGTTTCCGAGAATCTACAACATGGGGGTTCTTTAAAAGGCGAGTTCATAGATTCTTAAACGTGGTTGTGATGCCTCTCGTTTTACAAGTTTCCATAGACGACGGTGATTGCTTACCATCAGCAGCCCGTCTGCTTGTTTGCCACCTATGGCATAAAAAATATATTTAATTCCTGTCGTTTCGAACACTTTGCAGTGTATACAAATGTTATGAAGTTATTTACAAATCAAATCAAATCAAATCATTTATTTGCTAGAATACATTACAATAAAGAGGTCTTAAAATTATTTTTGGTGTCATAGTATTCAGTCTGCAAGCAGACGTGCAAATATTCTTAAACTAAATAAATTATACATTTTAAGAAGTATTATTATATTAAATTAGGTATATTATTATATAAAATTAGGTATTATTATTATTAAATTATATTACATTAAAAAAATCGACAAATTCCTTAATACTATAAAAACAATGCTTAAGTAACCACTCCGATAACGATTTTTTAAATTTGAAACCGTCCAATAATTTTATTTCATTTGGTAGTTTATTATAAATGTATATGGACATATTATATACATTTTTCTCGTACAAGTTTTTTCTGACAGGAGGTTGATACAATAGGTTAGTGAACTTGGCTCTTTTCTGGCGGGTAATAACTTGACTTCTTTTTTGGAAATATACTGGGTGTTCTTTGGTAAAAATACAAATGTCCCTAATATACATACATGGCAAAGGAAGTATGTTGCATGTTTTAAATAGAGGTCTGCAACTGTCCATAAACCAAGCTCTGTTTATCACTCTAATACATCGCTTCTGTATCTTGAATACTCTGTCTATGTCGACTGAGTTTCCCCACATTATCAGGCCATATCTGAGAAGAGATGAGACGTGACCATGATATGCCATCAACGCAGCCTCCATAGACACAGTATGCCTAACTTTTTTAAGAGCAAATACGAAGCGATCAAGTTTTTTACACAATGTATCGATATGCATTTTCCAGTTAAGATGTATGTCAAGATATATTCCTAAAAATTTATAATTGTCAACGTTATGTACTATTTCATTATTATAATTAATGTCAATTTGCAATGGATTAGTGTTATAAGAGTTAAATTGAATTAATTTAGTTTTATTTATGTTAATATTCAAATTATTACATTCCATCCAGCGGATTACGTCTGATAGACCGTTATTTACCGTTTGTTGTGCCAGTTCTTTACTTTTACATTTAATTAATATAGTTGTGTCATCTGCAAAAAGTATACTCTTATGGGGTGTGGCGTCTGGGAGGTCATTAATGTAAAATAAAAAAAGGACTGACGCCAGTATACTGCCCTGGGGAACTCCAGTATTGTTAATTAATGGCTCCGATCTAGACGTCTCTTTCGTAAGTTTGTTCTGAGTAATAGTGACAATTTTTGCTATTTCTGTACACTGTTTTCTATTTTCTAAGTAACTAGCTATCCATTTACAAGCTGGACCCCGAATGCCATAAAATTCTAGTTTACCCAAAAGTAATGAGTGATTAACAAAATCGAATGCTTTGGTCATGTCTAAGAACAATGTTATTATCGGGATGCCGTCATTTATACTTTCTGTAATAAATCTTACTAGGTTAAAACATGCCAGCGTAGTCAATCGTCCTTTGCGAAAACCAAATTGTTCCTCTCGTAAAATCTTAAATGTTGTAAGAAAACTATTAAGCCTGACAAGCATTGCCTTTTCTAGTATTTTCGATATTATTGGGACTATAGTTATGGGCCGATAATTATTAGGATCTGCTTTACAGGTACCGTCAATGATTTTTAATCATAACGTTCCCTGTGTTCGCACTAGTCGCTCGTGGTGTCCAGAGGTGTTGCAGTTCTGCGCTGGGGTTGACATTGTATTAATTTAATGACTGGATCCCAAGTTGTATTTGCTCTATTCAAACTTCGAAGTTTTTAATTTAAATAGCCTACTTGATTTATACCGGTTATCCTTGGCGACAATTTGAGGATTATCATAACCAATGTAGTGATTGGGGTTACCTAAGGGCATGCTTGGTGGACGTTGAGTGAGGGAACGTCTAATGATCGAAGTAATTCGCCAACGTCACCGACATACTCGTAGCTTATCAAGAGCCAACTACTGACTGTGGCTGTGGGCTGGATACATTTCCCGGTGAAACGATTAAAGTTGAGGTAGTTTTCTAAACTGGACAACGTGTTTGCAAACGTACCTTAGACTTGATGGAGTGACGATATACGTAAAGCAGCTGGCAGTGCCTGGAAGAGAAAAGTTACAGATTGTTCTGCTTAGCGTGCTCTAGGGAGAGGCCTCTGTCCAGCAGTGGACTATTGTAGGCTAATGATGATGAGGATGTTTATAATCGCTCGCCGCGCCGCTCGTGTGTGCGTCCTCTCCACCAGTCATAATGTTATTTAATTAACCAGTGTCGCCGGAACTACTCGGGTCATGATACCGTGTGAATTTATAACCCGGGTCATAAAGAAACAACTCGGTCATTGCTTTACTTCATAATCAGCTGTTCTAGAACGATGGTGTCATGTCTGTCTTCTGAGTAGATCCCGGGATTGATTCCCGGTGGATTCAACGTGAGTCAACACCGGGGCAAATTAGACGTACAATGATTTGCATGTGTTGTGACGTGTGCCAAGGGCGTCTGAAAAATTGTCAGGGGCCATTCGGTTAGTTAAAATTTTTTCTTAAAACAAGTTGCCAATGCGAAAAGTTACGCGATCGCAAACTGTATTTCAGCGCGTTAAATTTCACGTTCGCGTGATTTTCCACTCTGCGTTGTTTCAGCGCTGTTTTGAGTCTTATGCTACGCTACATATAAATACATTATTTTAATCTTATGTTGCTAATTGTAGAGGGTGTAAACATATATATGTATTGTATTTTTTGTTGTTGTTTTTTTTTTTTTTTTTTTATTATATTTGTTTATTTAATAATTGGCTGATATATTTATAATTTGATATTTATTATACACGAATATTATCTGAACATTATACATGTATTATTAAGCATTTGTTGTTGTGACGAAATAAATATGATATGCCATGCCATAATACCATGTTACCATAGGACGTCCACCCACAAGATGGACAGACGACCTAAAAGAGAGCACAGGGAAACACTGGATGCAGCTTCCAACTGGACCTTTTGGAGATCGATGGGGGGCCTATGTCCAGCAGTAGACGTCCTATGGCTGACATTGTGATGATGAATACCATGTTGCTTAGATGGACACCGCGGCTAAGGAGCAAAAAATTCACGCTGACTCACGTCATAAAACAAACAGTCCCGCATTTTGTTTTCTTGGAAGTATAATTTGAACTGCTTCAAACGAGGGGTGAATAGAGTCCTCAAAGTTAGACAACACACTGACAATGCACCGGGTATTGTAGGTGTTTATAGGCCACGGTGACCACTTACCATCAGGTGGTCCAGCGCTTGTTTACCACTATGACAAACTCTGATCTTCCAACTATTTCTATTCAAAATTCAAGTCGATCCGTGGTTCAGTTGGTGTGAAAGTGGAACAAACAAACACTTGCGAATTTATAATATTAGTAAGATGAGGGCGCTGTTAAAGTTTGTCTCTTACACGTAACTTCCTACCAATTACAACTAAAACTGCGCTTGTGAAATCTCCACTATTTCCAATATTAGATTACGCGGACGCCTGCTATCTAGATTTAACCAAGGAGCAGTTGAACAAGCTTAAGCGTCACAAAATTTCTGCATTCGGTTCATATTTGGCTTATGCAAATATGACCATATTTCCGAATTTCGCCAAAAGCTCAAATTGTTACCTACTACCTACCCGCCTTCGCCGAAATTCACACATCCTCTCCTTTCTATAAAATCCTGTTTAATCCCTCTACCCCATTGTACTTGAAGGAACGTTTCAATTGTTCAATCTCACTCTAGTTCCTTGCGATCCTGTCGTGCTCTTCAACTTAAGATTCCTTCTTCCTCTCATACTAACCTTTCTCTCTTCTCTTCTCTACAGTAAATGTTTCACTGTTCAAGCTGTCCTGCTGTGGAATGAGGTGTCTGACCAGGCAGGCCAAATCTTTTTGAACCTTGTGTACAATCACTATCTTTCTTTATAATCGGTATGTATGTATGTATTATTTATAGTATGTATAAGTAAGTACATAATAATTATTTGTAAATTTAGTATTTATTTGTATGCATGTATATTAGCTGTATTATCTACACCTCCAACCCTACTCCCCCCTTTCATTTCACGTCCATCCAAAGGTTGTCTGGAAGAAATCACTTAAGGCCGTCTATTATGCTGCTGGTTTTTGTATTAATTTTAAGTACTTTTATTGTATTTACATGGTGTATAATAAAGTGATATTGTAAAAAATGAGACCTCAGTATAGTTACACTATATATAGTTCCAGTTTTAACCACATTCGTAGAGTTGTTGGTATCGCCCTGTGCGTCCGCGCCGCCTGTCTCACTGCCCGCCACCTATTTATGAGAAGATTCAATTAACTGTCGCCGAATCGGCTTAACTGGCATAATTGCGTAATTGAGTACGATGGTTAGCGCTCATTAGCTGTATAATTGGTGTGTTTGTCATCGTTACTGTAAGGAGTCCGGTGAGGAGCTTGTACGCAATATTTTGTTATTAGCTCTAACTTACGAGCGCAGAATTCACTTTATACAGGAAGGTGGTACTAAGTCAAAAGAAGGTCATCATTGTGAAACAAGTTTTACAATGGTACCAACCCTGACATTGCGAAAATATCTGCTGTTCCGCGTGTGTTGTTCATCTCAGCGATGAGGCCGCCGATTGTTACCTACACTCGTAGATTTAGGACGTCAAAAAAAAATGCTTCGCAAAAAAAACTTTTAAGGTCTGTGCCTTTTCATTCGAGGGGGAAAAGAGGAACGCATCAGAGCCCTCGGCACTGCGCTACGGCTCCTCCCGAGACAACTGCGTGTCGTCTCAGCCCCTCCACTCGCGACAACGTTGGTCACACACCATTGTTCTCTCCCTGGGCACGCTTAACTGGATGGTCAGAGCCCGAACTTTGACCATCCCGAGCCCAGAATTCCCCTTTTAGTAGCTGTTAGGTATGTGCCTACACAAATTTTTTAAGCTTTTCTTTTGACATGTTCGAGTTTATATTTATATTTATACTGTTCATATTTAATTAAGTTTGAACACAGAATACATAATACATATATATATTTATTACATTTTCATGTAGAACTGCTGTATATTTTTTGTGACATTCGGGTAGGTCCCTTAGTAATAGTTTTCCATAATGATGAGTACAAATGATATTTCGATAACCGTTTCGTGTATCTACATTTGTCATACATGTTTTATCAAGATTTATTACTCAAGAGCTTTTTTTCTCTTCTTAAGTCGATATTGGCGTCGCACGTCTTGTACATTCGCCAGTGTGATGTATTGGAACATTTTCAAGTTTTATTAAATATCTTCAAACAAGTCATAGTCACAGTCAGAGTCAACCAAAGTAAGTCACGGTCAAGTCAAAGACATTTGATTTATTAAAGGCTTCTGTGGAGTGTGGAATGTTTCACCACATTATTTCACTAACACTTATTATAATAAACAATAACCCACCATTTTACACATTAACATTCAAAATAACACAAGTTTTTTAAAATAATACAATGAGGACTTTTTTGTCACTTTGGCGTCGAACTCCTTTATCTGTTCTGCTTAGGGTTACTTACCAAAAAGCATTGACTAATAATATCATCAACTTTTTCCTTGGTCATTTAAAACATAATTCATTGATAATATTTGACGCCAAGGCTATATTGAACCAGCTCTAAGCAATGCAGTTACTGCATAATATCTACCTAACTACCTTGTTACTCAACTGTAAGAGGTAGGTACAAGTTAAGCACGACTTTAGTTTTCCTCCTTGAGCGTAGTTCATTATATGAGTTTTATAATTTGAGCGCTCCCGACTCTACGGTGATTTTACAGTTTTACTTAAGTTTTCCGTAGTATATAAGTATGTATTTCAATAAAATCAGTTCGGAAGTTTAGTCGTGAAACAAATACTAATAATTTATTCCATAAAAATTACTTCTAACCATTAAACTGGGTATAAGTATCCGTATCTTAAGAGCCTTATTACAAAACGCATCATTCCATTTTACCGTTCCATTTTGACAGCCTAGGTAAATAGTAGTGAACCTGCCTTCTGTGCTTGGGGGTGTGGGTTCGATTCCCACGTAGGACAAACATTTGTGTGATGAACATTTGTGTTTGTTCTATGTCTGGGTGTTAATATCTATTTAAGTAAGTATTTTAAAAAATAAGTATGTAGGTATATCAGTCTCTGGCAGCCATATTACAAGTTTTGCCTAGTTTGGGGTCAGACGACCATGTGTGCTAATGTCCCAGATATATATTTATTATTTTAGTTACTGATTGTGATTGTCAGGCATAATGTAGTATTTACAAATCTTTGTAATGTCTATATTCATTAGTGCTGACGATGATGACGTCATGAAAATAGTAATTTTTATCTCATACTGTAGATATTAATAGACTCTCACTTTTTTCACAAAATAGCAACGACAGTTTTTTAAATTGAAAATAGGCTTGCGTTTGACCGCCAGCTCGCTCAGTTGAATGTTTGGCGTACTGATTCTATATCCCCAAGCCGCCTGCCAAGCGTGGGGATTATGGCAACACACCCCCCCCCCCCCCCCCCCAATGACAGACACAATAAAATTACGGCCCCTAGTCCCCGGCAGCTCCACTATCCCTGGCCAAGGTAGCGGGCCAGGTAACGGTGGAGCAAGGGGTGCTAAGAATCTCCGGAAGTTGCCCCGCTACCACCCCCAACGTAATTTGGCCCTGGCAACACATAATATTAGAACATTGAGGACTGACGAGAAGATTGTTGAGCTGGAGGAAGAATTGATTTTTTATCACTTATGTTCTATCTATTCCATATAAAGTTTAAAAACAAAACTTCAATTCGATGCTCCGTTGATATTATGTATATAATATATCTAATGTATAAAATATAGTACCTGTCTGCAGTGTATCTATATAACATTAGATTGTATGACGT
The DNA here is from genome assembly GCA_949125355.1 of Agriopis leucophaearia. Lineage (NCBI taxonomy): Eukaryota > Metazoa > Arthropoda > Insecta > Lepidoptera > Geometridae > Agriopis > Agriopis leucophaearia. The sequence goes on along the minus strand of OX421287.1, from coordinate 10,140,982 downwards.
CAGTGAAGGTCGCACGATCGCTGGGACTAATCTGCAAGCTTTACAATCTGTTGTGATTTATCTGATTGATGAACTGTGTTACATTGTATATGTATGACTAATATAATGTGTACATGGACTTTAATTTTAAATTTATTTATTTTTCAACTTGACAATACTGCCTGTATACAGGCCATATATTTTTTTTCGTTATTAAGGACTAATTAATACTGGCAATTTTTCCTTCCGCCAAGGTGCTTAGTTAGAATAGTTTTTTTTTTGAAGTTTAATTTAGGATATATTTATTTTTGGTTTTAATTTATTTAAAATTGAATAAAGTTATGTTTTGAATGACTTTCTTGTGTAAATAAATTATTTTTCTTTTCCTATTTTTTTTTTTATTCTACCCTTATACAGGTTTACGGGGTCCGTGATATTCATCATTATGAACAACTTTTAGTATGGGAACAACGATGGAATCACGAAAAAAAACAGCTGTTCCATACATTTAGTAAATGACCGTTGTCTATGGAACAGCTGATATTTTTTGTCATTATTTCAGTGTTGCTCCCAAGTAAAATTTATTTTTAACGATGGGTACTATTGACCCCTATTGGCTTAATACGCCTTTAGGCGTAAACCAGTATAATATCAGCGTTCTCAATTTTTTTTTTTTTTTATAAATAATATATTTTAAAGTATCTATGTATATATATTTTATTTATTTAAGTATTTATTATTTTATATAATATTTTATTTTTAATATTTATATACTTTATCTATTTATTGACTGCCCCGGTGGCTCAGTTGGTAGTGAACCTAACTTCTGTGCTTGGGGGCGTGGGTTCGATTCCCATCTAGGACAAACATTTGTGTGATGAGCATTTGTGTTTGTTCTATGTCTGGGTGTTAATATCTATTTAAGTATGTATTTAAAAATATATATGTACGTATATCAGTCTCTGGCTGCCATATTACAAGCTTTGCTTAGTTTGGGGTCAGATGACCGTGTGTGCAAAAATGTCCCAGATATTTATTTATTTATTTTATTTATTTATTTCATAATTTTAAGTTAATTAAGTAGTCCTAATTAATTTCAGGCAGAGTGCCCAAAATGCTGGCCGCGTTCCCTCGCTGGATGGCGAGGCTAACTTTCTGACCCAAATATAGGCCAGCATTTTGGTCACGCAAAATTATATACTTATATCTTTTCATAATAAATATTGTATAATTGTCTACAAATAATTGTATTCGTGGAAAACATAATTATAATTGACTCTTTTGTGTTATATTTCTTTCTCTATTAAAGCTGTTGGTTTCTCTAAAATTATAAAAATAAATAAACCAAATAGAAATATGTCTTTTCGACGTCGAGTAAAAACAGAGTTATTGAGTCATATTCATTCCACGATCATTACCTATTCTCGATTACCACACAATAGTACCTAGCGAGATACGTCGATACCACAAATCGATTATAAATGAAGGATGTCCGGTTAATCGATAGTTAACGACATTGTGGTAGAGCATGGTACATAGAATATCTGCTCCTTGGTATTTCGTACGTTTCCACAATGTTACATGAGCGGAATATCACACGTAGCTACAGCTTGTCACAACAATGTAGAAAATAATCACTATCGCAAATCAATTTCTTAAATGATGTAAAAAACACTTTGAGACAATCCGATATATTATTAATAAGTTGATATTTTGTGATTTTAATGCTAACAAGCATTTCATACAAAAATTATTACCATTTACCGCATTACATAATTATATTATTGCATTATACTCTGACATTTGACAGATAAAAAATTTAGATTCTTTTTTGTTATCGACGTATACTTACATTATTTTTTTCTAGTTTTTTTTCTCTCTTGGGAGGTATTTGGCGTCGCACTTCTTGTACATTTTCCAGTGTCAAGTAATGAAAATTATAATTAAGTTTGAAGAAATGTAGTCAACAAGTCAGTCACAGTCAGATTCAAGCTAGTCACGGTCAAGTCAAAGTTATGCCCCAGTAAAGTGATGGACACTTTACAAGGCTTCTATAGAGTTTTGGAAAAAACACGAAAATACGTTTCACCTCGTTATGTCACTTACCCACACTCTAACACATTCACGAACACACTATTACGCATTAACACTCAAAAATACACAAGTTTAGGAAAATAATATAATGAGACTTATTTTTTTTTTCACGTTGGTGCCGACTCGCACTTGGCTAGTTTATTTATACATCACGTTAAAAGCAAGCAAAAAATATACACGTCGGCTAGAGAACATATCGCCTTCTTTTTTCGTCGGTAAAAAATATTGTACGAAGCGCATTCAGCTAAATTACAGAATAGATACTTCAAGGACGCAGCCGGCCGGCCTCCATTTCACTTTAAATCCGTGGTAGAGGTAAAGTCCTTAGTATTTCGGTCAAGTGACAGCGACCACAGATTATATGACAGTGAGTACAGCATGGCATCACGTAGATATAATTTAGTATGCAGTAGTTGTGTCTTCTATCTGTGTTGAGAAAGTGAAGGACAATGTACAATAGGACGAAGCTACTGTCTACATTTTGATATTATCGATTTGATAAGTTTTGTATAAGCTTGCTGCTTTGTAAACAAATAATAGGTTACGACTTTGTTTCTAGGATTCAGTTTGCACTATAAATTGTGCATGTATTTGTGTCGTATTCATGTACTTACCAATAGTACAAACGTTTTGAAATTGAAATTAATCTTACCGATTTGATTTGATCATTTTTTGGCGTTTAATTCTGGTGGATCAATAATTTCAAAAAAACACTGATAATAAAAAAAAAAAATGAAGTATTATCTAAACAATTTTGCAAATAAGTAGTATAGATAAAGCAATCTAAAGGATGGCAAAGGAAATCGAAAATATAGTTTTTATTCGATATCATCTGTCAAATTAAAACATATCAACACAAAAAATACTTTCAAAACCAAAATTATATATGAGTATAAGTATGAAATCGTTATTTAAAACGTTAGCAATGTTATTCTGAGAAGAGAGATGCCAATTTTTTTTAAATTACTAAACTTAGCGAATATTGGCGTAAAAAACAGTTTTGAAAAAAATACATATGTGGTAATTTAAAAATATCGATTGGGCTATATCTATAGAATATTAAATATCTTACATAATATATTACATGCTTGAAAGACATTAAAAAAAAGATAACAATATTTTATTTTATAAAAGAAGCGCATAACATATTTAAAAAAACCACATGGCTAGCATGCGCACCGCGACAAAATCTTGTCGTCACTGAGTCGTGCGAGAACGCAACAAGGTGCCTACGGTTTCATATTCGCCTGTCTCGCTTTGGCACGATAAAAATAGGCGACAAATTTTGTCGCGGTGTCCATGCTAGCCCTGTTGGTGCGATGAGATCATCTCTCTCAATCTTATGACATACTATCTAGTACTACATATATATCATACATAATTTGAATAGCTTATACTGAAAGGATTCTAGTTTGTAACGTCACTATACCAGAGCCAAGAGGCTACCATAATCTCAAAAACATTCTTATAATGACCTTACATTGAACTTTGTCTCACTCTCTCAGCTAATGAGAGAGCGAGACAAAATTCAATGTAGGTAAAGTTATTATAAGAATGTTTTTGAGATTATAGTAGCCAACCTAGACTCATGTAAGATGATGATGATTTTATTTATTAAAAGTAAATTCCTCTGAAGTAATATTTAGCCGAAGAATTCGCGTGATATCATTATCGTATTTGTACAAGTTTCATCATCACGCGCGTTTGACCTTCGGTCTCGACGGAATGGAAAGGCGCAAATATCTATATAATATTAAAAATTAATTCCTAATAAGTATTGAGGTATTTTCTCACAACACATTATGGAATGCTCCGTCAAAACTTGTAATTAGTTGATGTAATGTATAAAGCAATTAAAATTGTGAAGTCCATCTTCACAGGTAGGTACAAAGAGTACTTATAGTAAGGTAGGAGGTAGTCAAAACTAACCAGAGCATTCTGTCACAAAAAAACGCCGGGATTTTATTTATTTTTCTTTTATTCGTTCTTCTGTGAGGAGTTTGGTGTCGCACTCCTGTGCATTTGGCAGTGTCAAGAATAAAATTAAAATAAATTGATAAAAATGTAGTCAAACTATCAAACTCTTGTACCTAATACCTAAGTAATGTGTTCTTACTCTGATTTCCTCTTAGTAAAAATATATTTTTGGCCTCTTAATGTATAATATACTTACTAACTTACTAATAACAAAACTTTAACTTTTGTTTTTATAAAAGCATGTAGTCTGCACGTATAATTAAGATGACGTTTATTTAGTCTAATCCCTGTGCCTCGTATCGTTCGCGCAAAACTTTATGAGCCCTCTGAAGTTAGGCCCAGTGGCTGCGCAGTACGCATATTATAGGTATCCGAGGGACTTTACAGGGCGTCGGGGAGGCCTCGCGCCTAACTTCAGAGGGCTCATAAAGTTTTGCGCGAACGATATCTCCTATGTAATGTAACACAGACATATATATTTCTGTGTAATGTAATGACGTACATCATGTTGGTGTTCATTAAAAAAATAAATAAATGTCAGAGTTTTATAATGAGGCTGTGCTAGAACACGTCAGTCAATGTTGCTTGAAGGTGTTTCGAAAGAAGTAAGTGCCTGCCCTCATCTTGATCTGCACGATTTGTTATTAGAAAACTCCCTTCTATATTTTATGTACTTATTTCGTGTGATGGTGGCCGAGTGGTAGCATATGCGCTTTACAATCTGACGGCACCCGGGTCAATCAACTAAACAAAATAAAGTTTGCACATTACTGCTTTCCGGTTGTAAAACTGGCATAGATGTGTTACTTCTCCAGACAGACTACAGAAGAGATCTACCACTACTGAAAATATCATGAATTCTGACACATTTGTATTTTTTTAAACCTAGGTTGTATTTTTACAATTAACTTTTTATTCTCGCGGGACAAGCCCGGGGCATCAATGTGGCCAAATCCAACACGGGGAGGCCTTTATGAGAACAAATATTTGGTTTTATCTTCTTTTTTCAATAAATATAATTATACAGATCTTAAATAGCCTGTTTCATCCAATACATCGAAACAACTTAAAATCAAATATAAACAAATACAAATAAGTACTTAAATATAAAACTAAACTAATCATCATCAGCCAGAAGACGTCCACTGCTGAACATAGGCCTCCCCCTTTAATAACCTCTACACTGAACGACAGCCTACCATCTGCATCCACTGAATGCCCGCGACTCTAACCTACCTACCTACACTGCGTCTTCCGGTCTTTGTTTTAATGAATCCCTTACCAATAGGTCCACTATCTAATTATCGGCTCCTTCATCAGTCCCTCGTTACCACGTGTGATGATCCCTCGAGTTTGGACCCTTTAGTTATTTTTATGCATCTATTTTTAGTTTTTTTAACATATTATATTAATTATTCATTTACCCACGACGGAGTGGGGAATGGAGCAGATGATCGGTTTAGTGTGAGAGGTTCTATGTTTGTGTGTGCAAAAAAAGAATGTACCCATTTCTCTCCAAAATGGCTCAACCAATTTAAATGCGGTTTTAAAATTAAAAGCAGGTATCATTGAGATTATTCTTAGCAATGTTTGATCAAAATATGTCCAGTGGTTATAAAATTATGGGCCTTTTCAAATTAATCGTCTTCTATTAATTTTAATTTATACTTGTTAGGTAAAGAGATCATAGGTATCTTCTAAGTCTGCGTGCTTCATCTTCGACCACATCGTCGCTAACCAACAGGCGAGTTGGTGGTCAAACGCAGACTTATTCGCGATACAAAAGGAGGTCATCGCCCATCGTATTCTACTATTACAATCTACCGAACGTGCTTACAATATGTGTTTACGTCATTTTAACTTAACTCACTTGGACTTACTTAGTCGAACTATTGTCAACTTAAGTGGGCCAAATGCCTTCTCCATATTGAGTGGCCTTCTTTAGTACTACTTCTATGTCGTAACTTGAGGCAAAAAATGTATTTTACTTTGTCTCACCAAGTTTAATATGAATTTATGTATTAAAAACCAAATGAAACTATTCAATTCCGATTACGGCAAAGTACTAAAGTTTGATACATAGTTCGGTAGCTTTAAAATACTATATTGAGTTTTTGTCATAATGATTTAAAAGCAGAAACTACATGGAATGCTAAAGGAAAATTACCAATATTTGTTGTAACAAAATCTTTTATGTTTTGTATTTTGGGTCATGTAGTGACGAAACCGCTAACTCTATGGAGTCTATGGTTAACAACTATGCATCATGGTTCATTTGCTCTTTTTTTGTTCATCGCAAAAAGGTATTATTGATATTTTTTGGTAAAGTCATTGAAGAATTGATTCGACCTTTACTTGTCTAGTTTTTAGAAGCATTCGTGTTTTTATAGATTTATAAGTTCCTAACATTGTATTCGAGTTCGGTTGATATGAGGTCATATTATTTGTATTGGTTTATTTTTAATGCAAAACTGTGAATTGATTTGCGCAAATATTTTTCTTTAACAAATATTTTGCTCATCTTATAAATACTTTTTTTCCAGGTTAGTGCCTTTATTAACTCAACAAAATATAAGCTAACACTAACACTACAGTTAAGACTGTCCGTAAACTGTCAGTAGACCTTTGGAGGTCTAATGACAATCCTAATGCTAATATTAATTATATAAATTAATTTAACTTTCAGATTATTTCATATTATTACAGTTCCAGACACTAACATTTCTGTTAATTTGAATGAAATCCGAATATTATGTCAAGTTCAATAAGTTATTGTCTTAAAAATTTTGGATCAATAAACTATTTATTTATTTATTTCTATCCATGTGATAAATAAAAAAAATAGTCAAATTGGTAACCTCCTCCTTTTTGGAAGTTGGTTTCTGTAATAAGCCTTTAATGCTATATTTACAAGCTAAATTGTAAATGTAATAACTAGGATAACTCTAAAAGGGTATGGTATATTAAGCCGAAAGGGGGTCACTAACTCATTACTATGAAAAATTTTTAATGAGACAAAACCTAAAATTGAGATTAGTTTTTTATTGGAAAAAAAACATTTAATTAAAAATATTTAATGGCATTATAGGCATCATCATCGCTATCAGCCAGAAAACGTCCACTGTTGAACATAGGCCTTCCGCTTAGAACTCCGTATGACAGCCTACCGTCTGCATTTACTGGAGCCTATCAATCTAGTGGGAGGTCTACCTACGCTGCGTCTTCCAGTTAGTGGTCTCCATTCAAGAACCTGTCTTCTCCATCGGTTGTCAGTTCTTCGAGTGATGTGGCCTGCCCATTGACACTTCAACTTGCAAATTTTAATAGCCATGTCAGTGACTCTGGTTCTTTGACGAATATCTACGTTCGGAATTCTATCGCGCAAAGAAAGAAAAGGTCATACAGTAATGAGCACTATAACCCTTTTTACTTAACATACCCTTCGCGAATAACCCGATATGAAGAAACTTTTAAACTTACGCGAATTAAACCCATTTTCAAAACCAAAACCCGATATGACTCGATAACTTTTGACCATTGACCAGATAACATTAAAATGTTTGTTTTATAAGTTAATATAATATCTTAAACTTCTATACGTGTCATTTACACTATTAAAATTATGCAAATTCTGGCACGTACCATCACAACACACGTGCACATAATATAATATTATTTAATTATAATTACTTACTATTATTCATATTGCTGATGCATGACAATTATGTAGGCATATTAAGCAGTCATATAAATTATTAGGAAGGTATGTATATGGTTATATACGTAATATGTACACATGTGTTAAATGTCTAGAAAATATTGGAAACATTGAATAAGTAATTATAAACTAACTAGGTATGCATTTAATTATAGATATGGCGCTTACCATTATATGAATCAGCTGAAAATTTTAATATGGAATGGTATTAGCTCAGAACGACGTTTTAATAGATTTATTATTTAAATATTTTGTATGGTGTAAATGAAATAAAGTCCTTGTTATAATATTCGACTTTTTATTTATTTATCAGAACGAAACGTCTTAGGACTAGTCTCATAAAATATTAATTTATATAAAAATAACTTATATTCAAATATATACTTAGCTACAGATATATCAGTATCGAACCTTAAACTAAATGGATATACTTTTTTTCATGCAAAATATTTTTTTATTATGATTTTTTGTACCCATACATTTCATTCTTTGGCATATGGAAGCACTCGGTAACAAACACTCATTTTGTAAATATGCAAATATATTTAATAAAATTAAAAATATGGCATTATATAACATAGATTAATGTAAAAAAGGACGGAAATTCGTATATTACAACCACTCTGCCTTATACACGAAAAGAAAAAAAAAAGAAAATATCTGAATGTGATGTTATACAAGTTATATAAACGAGGCGATAACCTCATCGATTGGCACCTTTTTCTATGTTGAGTAAGCAACATTATGTCGCAAGTCTGTGCGACTCCAAACACGCTGAGCATACATTATAGGCCGACAAATGTTGCACAACCAACATGTGGATGTACCATGGGCGCAGGGGACTTGCCACAGCTGCCCATATTTATTATACTACAAAATAAAAATCAATATCGAATTGAAAGGTATTACTAGAGACAACTTTAGAACAAGATTTTGACGTATCTAAAGGTTCTTGTGAAGTTATAATTTTATTTTTGACATCTGCACCAAAAATGATATTGCTTCCTTTGGTTATAGGAATAGTGACGCTTTTTTTTGGCGCAATTTCAAATATAAATAAGTTTTCTACTTCATATACTAAACATCAAAATCGTGTTCTTTTGGCTCCAGTATCAATAGCAGAACTAAAGAACTCAAAATATATCTGCCTTCGTACACCTATACATAGTTTTACAGACAGACATATTTTTGGTTAGTTTAGTCTTCAAAACATCGAGATTCTAGATTATTCTACCGATGGCAGTGTAAGATATTTAAATAGATTTAAGTGAGGTAAAACGTGATAAGTCAAAAACATGTTTGCAATATAATAGTAATCATCATAAATTTGCAATAAAGTACTTAACACTTTTGTTTATTTAGTTGATGACATATTAGGTTTTTCCTCACATTTAATTTGACATCTCCTTGACAAAGGACAATGTAGTCAAAATACTAAATCATAATCTTCAAAACTCAGCACCTATTACTAACACTACATTTTTAGAGTAAACTTTTCCATTTACAATATCTCTCTAAAGTTATATAACATGGCAAAAGTCAAAACAAATTATAAAAAACTATGTCAACTTTCCCTTTCAACCAGTCGGCAGGCAGTCCCTACAGAAAGCTGCTTAAGGTAGGGCCCCATTACGCAACCCATGGGTACACCCATGCAGAGCTACGACCTCACTATGACACAACTGACATAACTAAAGCTTTTACCAGCGTTTCTCAACATTTCTACTTATTGTAGACCCAAATAAAAATAAAACACAAAGAAAATGCAAAAACTGAAATTCATTTCAAACTGAATTTTTTAATTATGTTTTAGCCTGTTTCGTTCCATTGCATGAAGAACATTTTCCCCATTTCTTAACAAAAAAAGTAACTTTTTTTCATAATGATTGTAGTTTATTTATATGAGTAAAAATTAGCTTGCCAATAACATTAATATATTGATATTTGTGTTTTTTTAAACAAAAGGTGGCTGACCTCAAACAAACAAATAAAAACACCATAGATCAATAACAAAGAAAGAACCCAAAAGGATCCGCCGAGAAAAGATTAAGAAACGCTGGCTTACACAATCGACCTCCCAAATCTGGCACATGCAAGTAGTAAAACAAGAATGCATTGAGGTCACATTTTTCTCATAAACAGCCTTCGAAGAACCATCGCTGCCTTTTCACACAAGAACGATTACGAAACAGTAACTTACAAGCAATGTATCTAAACTAACGTGCCGAAGACACTTGGTGGGGGCGAGGTCATATGACAATATGCCTTAGGTACAATTGGTTTCTATTAGCACGCCTCAGACCAGGTACCAAATGAATCATTGAGTTAAGTAGGAAACCATTAAGCCCACTCGAGCTTCTTTAAATAAACTTTGACCTAAGACATGGACTCCCGCAGACTCTAACTAAAGGAATGTGACGAGACAAACATTCTGTATTCCTTCGGGCAAGGAGACGAGGTTTATCTCGGTTTGTCTCTCGAATATCGACTTCGAATCGTTCAAATACTGTTAACACTCTGTCTCACCTTCTTTCCTTTCGTGTATATAGTGTTCCACTTCTCTCAAGGAATGGAACAGTCTCCAAGCGAGCACCAGGCCTGCGACCTCGAGAAACACCATAATAAGAGAGGCGCCTGCAATCGAGGAGCTGATGATCTTGGTGTAGACCGAAGCCACTTTAGCACATCCCAGCCTTTCGTTGGCTTCCTTGTCTGTAAATTCGCAGGTCGCACGGTAGTAGCTGTCCAAGCAACAAGTCAGGGGTAAGTCGTTTCTCCAGCTTCGGTAATCTCGAGCATCATTGGCGCCGCAGCATCTCAGCTTTCTTTCGATCATGCCAAAGGATCTGTAGACGTCAGGGTTCGACTGAGAATTGTAGTATCCATCGTAGACTGTATCCTTGATGAATCTGTCCGTGTCTTCGCCATCGACGAATACGAAGATGAGTGTAGCCGAGATGAGCTGTCCGATCACGATGAGGAATAAGAAGATCCCGTAGATTCCCAGGAGTCCTCTGCTCTCCCTGTTAGCGCCGCACCAGCCGCAGAAAGCCACCATCATGATAAAAAGTGCCAGAAGTATGAACAGCCATGGCGCGACTTGGGGCCAGTAGATTCTATAATCCAACAAATAGTGGTTACTATTCCTTAGATGGACGAATTCTGTCAGCTGCACGAAGAACCAGATTCCCGTAGCCGCTGTAGCGAGTCCGAACACAGCGTATATCACATTCACGATGTACAAAACACCTTTAATCATTTCATCTTTCGACATTTTTCGAGATTTTAACACCACCGTCCGCACAGAGTGATCGTTGTCAATGAAATGAGAGGCACGCCTCTGATGCAACTACTTTTATAAACTCTGCCACACCTTGGCCGCTGGTGTCGTAAGGTGAACGCACACTCTCGAACGGGGCCTGATGGCTTGATGAATGTGAAGATCTACCTATTTTTTGTCATTTATTATTTGCATGATTGAGTATTGTTTTGTTTAGTTTAGGTCGATGACCTGTCTGTGCTTATTTTGTGGGTTGACAAATATTGTTAAAGAGAGTTCTCATTCATCGTTTCAGATTATTGTTTCGGTATTATTTATATTGCTAATTTCATTGGTTTTACATATATATACAAAATAGAATGTCCTGCACTGGTATGTATTGCTTTTATTTTCAATTAGAACAATCCTTTATATTCTTATTTAAAGTTATGATGAGGAAAGGTTGCAAAATAATTAACATCAATTAGTAATAAAATAGCTTAATTTTCAAGTTAATTTCTAAATCATTTATTAATGACATGGCTCCCACAAAGAACCGCTACTACGCAATTAAAGTATCATTATTTAAGCACTATTACTAATTACAAGTATGAATCAAGCCATTTTATTTTCTTATAATAATCTTAAAACAATTACGGAACTGACTCACATCCTTACAAAAAATGACTCAATCATTTAAACGCATAATTAGCAACAATGCTTTAATATTTTTAAACAACGTTTGATAGTGTGCGGGGAATCTTATGTTAGCACCTACAGAAATCTCTCAAGCAAGTACTTGATCTGTGACATACTTTAAGGCATTCTATAACTTGATGATGATCTTATAGCTATTTGTTTAGTGAATATTTGAGTATTACTATAATGACTAATAGAGGAAGAAGACAACAGAAATTAAATCTTAACAGTTCGACGCTGTCATGTTTCTGTTCATGGTGTTCAAAACGACAGTGATCCCTTTCAATCAGGCGGCTCATTTGTTTGTTTCGCCACCTCATCATCATCATAATCCACAGCCTTCCTTACGTGGAGTACGTGGAGAGAAATGCACTTACTCATAAACCATATTACACATAAGACAACTTAATCTGTTTGGTTTCATTAATAAATATCATTTAAGGTAAAATATAAATGAATTGGTTGTGGTGACTCATGATCAATACACCATGTTGATGATGGAATCTCTTGAATATGTTGATTGAAGAGCCATGACATGATACGACCCGGATGTAAAAGTTCAGCCGACATATTAATTGAATTCAGTAGAAAAGTTATATTCAAACATTTTATTTTCACCATCTCCGTCATCCTGCATGTAGAAGGCAGAGACAAAATGCAGATCTCGAATAATAACTTTCCGGTTAGGTTAAAAAAACTAAGGCTGATCGTCTATTCTGCTATCATGTTTCCTTCTGCCATCGTCTCTTATTGGACTTGTCATTAAATTGATAGTTTAATTCAATTACAATGAGAAAGATGATGCGGTCTACGATGGAACACACTCACCTAGAAGAAAGCAAATATGGCCCTAGCTTTAATTGAACTCTCAAACTTTTTATTTGACCGGCTGCAATAAAATTGTTAAAATTTAATGAAAAATTACGAATTCTGATCATTTTCGACAGGTTTTTGTAAGACTGTAGCAGGTACCCAATATAGTTCAGTGAAATATTGGAAGGAAGTTTTTATTCAGCTTGTTACAATGTTATTACAGATGAACAAATAAAAGTTTGGACTGAGTTTAGTATTGCTATTAATTATTTCATCAAATACTTAAATTTGAAAATTGAATATAATACTCAGATCCTAAAAATTATTTATTCATTTTGAATAAATAAGTGTTATATTCTTACCTGTATTATGGACATCATTCATTACTGTCTTATATCACTATGCTAGCTAAGCCTCATTTTACTCTCATTTACCTATAATTTTCCAGTTTGCTGCATTATCCGGGACAAATAATATCTTATGTACATATTTTGTATGCAAAATACTTTTATTGTCAAACATTAACATTACAATTGGCAAAAAGATGTCAAACGGACAGACAGACAGACAAAATAAATTTAGAATTTGCGTTATTAGTAACGATGTAGATAGCTATCGTATTTCAATTTTAAATCCAATGTCATCTGGGCATTTTGAAGGCAAGAGTGAATAGGTATCTTCTAAGTCTGCGTGCTTCATCTTCGACCACATCGTCGCTTACCAACAGGCGAGTTGGTGGTCAAACGCGGACTTATCCGCGATAAAAAAATGCACCAACATTGTATTAAATGATAGTATACGTGCTGATGGTGATGTTATATAAAAGTATACACTATTTTGTTGTCCTAAAATCAAAGTTTTGGATTGTAAGTTCTGTACGGAATGTAGATGGAATAATCAAGACTGGCTGATATACACCGGTTTTTAATTAACCTGTGATGTAACTACTGACACACTTTCAAGTTGTATATCTTATTCGTATATACTCTTTCATGCGAAAATATTCACAAAGTTTCGCAAAACTTGATTTATCTTATTTTTTTTAATTATAATTATATTGTAACGATTTTTATTTATACACCTATTTGTACTGTCGCACAAAATTTAAGAATAATTTTATTTCATATAAAACATTTATTGTTAATATATATGTAACTACAAAAAAAAACTTCAAACACATATGATACGGTAACTTACAAAATCATAAGACTTTAAAAAACCACGTAAGAATCTATCATATGATTAATTTATATAATTTTACATTTTTATTCCAAAATATTACAATAACATTGACGTGTTACTATAACGCAACATCACTTTTTTATGATAAATTGACAGTTATTAATAATACATATTTAATATATTAAAATATATATGTACCTACATATTCCTATACCTTACCCTATCAGTATCAGTTAAATATTTGGTAATGTCAGAAGTGTAATAAAAACTATTTGAAGCTATGTTATCAAAATACTTATTAATACAATGTTTTTTTAAGTTTAAAGTTATGACGGTAACTCATAATTAAAATGCACTAAAATTACTTCCAATCTATACATTTCGATTAAATTGGCATTATTATTTAATAAAATACACTAATAAATCGTTATTAGTATGTATTTATGTTTTATTATGACAATTATTTGTAGCACTTTTGTTATTTATATTATTATCATCTTTTCGGTGGTAAAATTTAATTATACACATATTTTAACAGAAACATAAAACATAGTAGTTACAATACGATTTTAAGCATTTAATTATAATCCTGTTTAAAAATGCAATTAATATAAATAATGCATCCGGTTGTCAAAAATTTAAATTTAAACGTAAATTATAATTATTATTCACGTATACGTGAGAATTTACGTTTAAATTTAAATTACAAAGACAATATAAAATTACCATTGAAATATTAATTACCATTTATTATGACATCATAAATTTCTGTGCAGCTAGAAACCAAGAATTGTTTTTTTTTTATATATACCTATATGTAATAATAGGCTTGCGTTTCAGAGTATATTTCCATAGATTTATATATATCATGACACAAATATAAAAAAAAAAGTTTTAGCGCTAAAGTATAATAAAAACTCTGTTTTATTTTTTATTTGACAGAGTTGTGATAATATAGTAAATGGCACAGAAATAAACGAAATAATAATTATATTAAACCAAATACAGTTTCAATTTTGTCCACAGTAACTTCTCTATGAGATATTATACAAAATGACATAACTAGTTTATAACTAGCAGTTCTATTGTGAGTAGGTAAACTCTTGGCTTTGTATAATAGTCAGTCAGTAAAGGCACAGATTCAACAACAGTTACTACGTGCGTAGAGGCGGAGTATGACTGACTATGCATGACGTCATGTCATTGTGCGCACGATTGCCCCCGGTGTGACCTTACCACGGCACATTCGATTCAATTACTCGTTACGGACATAAAGCACTACTCATAATGAATCCGGTAGATGGCGCTGTTACTATATTATGTGGTCCTCTATACTATAACATGAACAACCTTTTACTTATAAAACATTTTTTTAAACAACATTTCAATTTTTATTTATGTTATTTTGGAATATATTACAATATTGGGTATAGCATATTGATTTGTCACCAGAACTAAACGTGTGTGCAAATTTCAAAATTGGTTAGAAGAAGCTTGCAAGAGTTTGTTTTCGTCTAGAAAACAAATTAACAAACATTGGAAGTTAAACAAGGCTTGTAAAAAACATGGCATCTCTATTTCTACTTCTAGCCTTGTTTTTGTAAGCCTTGTCACTCTTTACCTCAATGTCCCTTCAAACAATAATAGAATTTAAAATAAATTATTTGAGTCTTAAAGAAATTCTTTCTATAGTAGAATCTGTTCAAAATTCATATCTATAGTAGAATCTGTTCAAAAAGAGAGAGAGAGAGAACTACTACGAATTTTAAATGACAATCAACCTCTGTCATCTGAAAAATGTCAAACTCAGCTATCATGAGCTGTCCTATCATAATATTGTTTTGTTGTTGAATTTGTGTGTTACTTATTGACATATTTGTCCATTTAACCACAATTCAAGTCTACCCTCATTATGAAAAGAATCTACACTGTTTAGTACGTAAAATATATTCACTACTTGGAAAAATGCTATTAAAATTTATCTACTTATAACATTGTGACTCAGGCTTATAATCTACATTTGATAAATAGATCTGTAATTCTAAGATCCAAGAACCTAGGCGTGCTACAATCTCTGACTACAACATTATATAATATCAAATGAACTGTGAATTAAAGATCTAACCTGAAAACAATATAATAACCTCTATTCCACAAAGTTATTTCCTTCTAAAATGTTCTAATCTAAGTTACGTCGACATCACACTTACATCACTAAATAAATAAAAAGAGATTCTCAGACATACGTAAAAAACAAACACACACACTGGTAACAACCATTACTCATAATGACATTTTTCTAACGAGTTAAACCATTTTCTACCACAAGAAAATGGAAACTGGTTACCTAATACCGTCATGTAAAACAGTTCAAACATACACTTTAACTTTACAGACACATAGTTGAGAATCACTCTTTAAAAAGCTTTAACACCGTCACATATAAAATGCATTCGAATATCTACGTTAAGTTCATAATGACATAGTTGAGATTCACTTTAATAGCTTGTGACTATCAGATCTTACGAAATCGTGTCGTTTTCGTTAACTCCTTTCTAACACTTTGTTCACAAACATCTAAAAATACTGCATACAAACACTTTTTAAGTGAGTTTTCAATTTGTAGATATTATGAAATCTCTACAAATTGTACAATCAAAGTTTAACACACATTAAAGTTAAAATTAATCTGCTCACAATAATACCTTCTTGCTTTCTACCTCATAGTGCGCCACCATCACCTTCGGTGGAGGTCTCCTCAGAGCTTTGGACAAGTACACTGCCGCAACCAGGTTCAAAATTCCAATGAAAGCAGTAAATATCGCTGCAGCTGCCAGAACCTCGGTCACAACCCTCGCATGATGGCTCGCCACTGCAGAACAGCCCAGTCTCTCATTAGGCGTTTTATCAGTTGTGGCGCAATAGTAGACAGGCTCGATCGACCATCCGTGGTAGTAAGTATCACAGCAAGACATGGGGAAATCGTTCCTCCTGCCTTTGTAGTCCCTGGGGCTGGTCGCGCCGCAACACTGGAGTTTCCTCTCAATGAGGCCAAAAGCAGTTTCGTTGCCAGGCTCATCTTTCATGTTTGCAAATGCATCCCAGATCGCATCAGTTATGAATTTGTCGCTTGCGACGGAATCTGCAAACACTAGAGCGATGATCGCTCCAATCACGAGCAGAACTATTGTGATAACTTGGAAAGTAACATACATGGTGACCAAAGAGCGCTTCTTCTTCTTGGCTCCGGCAAATCCACAGCAGGAGACGACAATCACGAGCACACCCGCGATAATGAACAGCCACGGTATCGCTTGAGGCCAGTACACACTGTAGTCCAACTTGTAATGGTTTGAATTACGCAAACTTGTGATATTGTACACTTCGATGAAGTACCAGAGGGCAGTGGCGGTGATCGCGAGCCCTAGCACCGTGTACACGATGTTAAGGGCTACCAACACGTTTGCGGAGAAGCTTCCGTTACTCATTTTGGAATGTAGTAACACTTTCTGTTTTAAAGAGATCGACGTGCGCTCGCGGCGATTGCAAGCGATTAAATGGCGTCGGAGCTCGCTTGTCGGTTATATAAAGCCTTCGTCTTTACAAGGTTAATGTGATCTTCCAATAAATAGGTGATTCATGGATATCTTAGTAGCTGTGGTCGAAGGGCTGGTGCGTAAGACTGATATGGCGGAAGTTGAAGTTCAAAATATGCCTTGTTTGTTCGAGGAATAGAGCTAATTGGTTGACTCATGTTTCAATTAGATTCTAAAGTTGTTAAGTAGACAATTAATAATAAATTAATAATTTTAGAATATATTTAGGTATTCATATTACCTATTTAAAATTAGAAAAAGGGTTTATACAATTTAAGAATACCTAAATGCAAGGATGATTTTAACTAGCCTAAATGATACTCATTGAAATCAAGTTCTATTGATTGTTGTTAGGAAGAAAGACTTGTTATGCTTCGCAGTTTTATAGTGTTACCATGTCCAATAAAAATTATTCTTTATTATCTATTCGTGTTGCTAATATTTATTTATTTTTAATTTTAGAGGCAATCTAAATTACACTAATTAATTAAAAACAGGACAAATTTTCAATCAGAAGATAAATTCAGATGAAAAAACAGACACGCCTGGGTCTTAGTGGCATTGAACTTGATCAGGTTGGCATCGCCCCAATCGGAGACTGCCTTAAGTGCCTTAACATCTATTTATGAATCAATTTAAAAATATATATATGTATGTATATCAGTCTCTGGCAGTCATATTACAAGCTTTGCTTAGTTTGGGGTCAGATGACCGTGTGTGCACAAATGTCCCAGATATTTATTTATTTAACATTTAAGAGCGTAGCTCTCGTCGGTGGAGTAACTTCCAGGCGTGACGGTCTTCTGCCAGCTTTGTAACCTCCCTGTACGACGTGACATTTGCCTTCTCTTTTATTTGGTCTAAAAATACTCTTCTTGGTCTTCCCGGTCCTCTCTTTCCTTCTACCTTTCCCTCTATGATGGTTTTCATTAATTTGTCATGTCGTACAAGGTGACCAAACATCTTCTCTCTTCTAGTCTCTATACTCGCTAGTAGACTTCTTTCCTCGTCGATAATATTATCTAACACTTCCTGTTTTTAGTCTAGTTTATTTTTCCATAAGTTTTTCGTTTCAATATTTTCTTCTCTACTTCACTCTATTCTTGACACCGTCTTCAGAAACGTTACACTGTCTGATTGATGTCCTTTAGCTCAACATCTTTTCACCTTGTCTTGAGTCTGCCTCTAGATCTTCGACCGGGGATGGCAAGTTGTAGTACCAAGTTCCCAACGTAATGAGGTGATCCACGTGATCACAACATCGTAGCTTCCTGCGTCTTTTTGGAGATGTCACGTACGGAAATAGGATACGGAAATAGGACGTACGGAAATAGGAGGAGGAGGATATCGTATCATGACCATGGGAAACACAGACTTGGTAACCCTACTACGTAGACTGGAAACTATGTAAATGTTATCTTTCACTCGTGAAGAAAGAAAATGGAAAAAATAAACAAGTAATACAATTTATCAATGCAACCGTAATAATTATCAATTCAATAACTGGCCAAGAGCGTGTCGAGACACGCATATGGTAGGGTTCCGTAACCAAAGCCATATAATTGTAGTCATAGTTCAGTACATGTGAAAGGGGGTTGTTTTTTTTTCACTGCACTTCCTTGTGTGGAGTACCGTTGAAAAGGTCTTTTTAAATGGAGGTAAGGTATATACAGGTTTTTTAGGTTTGGTTTTGAGTACATCACTTTTTAATAAAGTCTATCCTTTGCGAAATATGGCCCGCCAAAGTGGCAAAAAGTTGTCTCCCCCCTGTATTTCTAAACCACAAGACATAGAAACTTGTAACTTACAATACGAATAGGTCATATTTAAAACCTTCATTCAAAATTAATTCCAACGTTGTCTGATGATGGCTTTTTGAGTAACAACGATAAAACTGTAATAAATTCAACGCGTTCTAGCTCATAGGTCATTGACCTTTTTGTAAAATGATCTTAACAAAGAATGTTTCTAAATAGATTTTCTCTATCCATGGTTAAATGTGGCATAAAAAGTGTATGTCGGGATGATACATCTCTGAAATTTGGCTAAGTCCGAACTTCGTTCGTTCGAATTTTTCTATAACCATCAATTTCTGAGCTATAAATGTGACCACAATTATATGGTTTTAACTACAGAATCCTACCATATGCGTGTCTAACACGCTCTTGGTTTTTTTTTCATTTTAGCCCATATAATTTATCTCTTGGATAAAAACCACTAACTGGGTTCAATGCGGTGCGCTCCGTCAGTAAAAAATAAAACTTTATTAGCATGGTGAAAAAAAAACTGGAGTGTGACAGAGGAAATGATTGTATATTAATAAAAATAAAGGGTTCTCGTGTTATTTCTTTTTAATCCTTAGTTTTATAATATAACCTTATTTCCTAAAGATTTTAACAGCAATAAATATATTTAAATCTTTTGAAACAATTCAAAAATTTTATGAACGACCTGGGATTCTAACCTGAAATAAAGAAATCACTAACAATAAATAATTTATATTGTACACTTACATTATTATCTATTTACACCAATATCATTATTTACAGACAGTTACCAAGTAGATGTATAAATACGAGTTAATTATATAAATTATTATTAATTATTTATTTATTTTTATTTATTTAAATACACTGGCATTAAAATATACACAATATTTATAGTAAGTGCTTTGGTACAAATTGAGTATTTTTGTAACGTATATAAAAATAGAAATATGATAACTATAAGAAATACCATTACAAATTAAAATTACAATTCACAAAACACAATCATACATAAAAAATTACTAACAATTTTTGTTTTAGGTACAATTTGCTACCATAGGGCAGATTTCTTATCAAATACTAACAATACTGGACATTGGTATACGTTTCACATCACTTATTTACACCTCATCATCATCATTTCAGCCGTAGGACGTCCACTGCTGAACATAGGCCTCACCATCGATTTCCAAAAGGGCCGGTTAGACGTGGCCTGCATCCAGCGTTTTCCTGCGGTCTCTTTTAGGTCGTTTTTCTTGTGGGTGGACGTCCTACGCTGCGCTTATCGATCTTTACACCTATCTAAACCTAAATATAACATACTGAGGTAGGCTTCTCTACCGCCCATGCTCAGCGATCCTACTAAAACTGATATAGTTCGCGACGTGGACGCTACAAGACTCTGGCGAAAGACGATAAAGGGGCGAGTTGGAAAGTGAGCGGTGGATCACCAGTCCCTGTGTGATCCCTTTTTTTTATGCCATAAGTGGCAAACAAACAGATGAGCTGCCTGATGGTAAGCAGGCACCGTCGCCTATGAATTCTAGTGACACCAGAGGCATTACAACTACATTGCCGACCCTTTAATAATATAATTAACTTACTACAAAAAAAAATAAAGAACCCCATGTTGTAGCTTCTCGGAAACACCGCGGAAAGTAGCTCATTCCAAATTTGCAGGTGTGAGACAAGAAATATCGCGTGAATCGCACAGTGCGATTAGTTTGTCGTGTTACCCGTATGGCATACTGATTGCCCATGACCCAATACTTTTATGTCATTAAAATCACTATTTAATTTATTTAGTTGTTATACATTCTTACTTGTCAAGTTGTCAGTTTTATTTTACTGGGCAAGTGCTTTTAGTAACTAAACAAAATACAAGCTAAAACTAACACTTCAAAAACAGTTAGACTGCCCATAGACTGTTGAAGGTCTAATAAGACAATCCAAGTATTAGTTTTCACTTACGTTACGGCGGGTGGTCGGGTCATCCCGCGGCCGCCTTCCCACATTTATATTGGACGGTAAATATTCTACATAAATTATTTAATATAATTTATAGTTTAAATAAACGTAAGTATTGACAACTTGACAAGTAAGAATGTATAACAACCAAATAAATTAAATAATAATTTAATGACATAAAAGTATTGAGACATCGGCAAATATGCCACCACCCCACAGAAAAGAGAAATAAACAAAACAAAAAAAAACCTGTGACCACACCCGCACCCCCTGTGAAGTCAGTCGCGATATCTTGTTATGCAGTCACTAACACCTGTCTATTAACCCGATCAGTCTTTTCTCTACTCACATAAAGTTTAACACAGCACATTTCGTCTCCAAGTCTCACACTTTGAGTGGCATCTTCAGTGTTTCCATTTCAGAGGACGACACGTGACTCCTGTGCGACTCTAGGTTTCCAGAGTTCTCCAACTTCGCCTTCATCATCTTCTTCCTATTGCTCAAACCATTCGTGAGCAACAGAGCCGAAACCAAGTTCAACACTCCAACGAACGCGGTGAAAATTGCAGCTGCAGCAAAAACTTTGACAGCTATCCTGACTTTGTGGATTGCAATATCCGTGCATCCCTTCCGGGAGTTTGCTAGCTCGTCGATCTTCAAACAGGTCTTGATAGGTTCTTCGTTGTAAGTTTTGCAGCACGACGTTGGGTATTCCTGTTTCCATCTGTTTCCGTTGTAGCTGGTCGGCCCCGAAGATCCGCAGCATTGGAGCTTCACCTCCATCGACTGGTAAGCCTTATCCAGTTCAGGGGTATGGACTAATTGCAAAAATTCAAATGCGTCAGAAAGCGACACTTTTATAA
The DNA here is from genome assembly GCA_949125355.1 of Agriopis leucophaearia. Classification (NCBI taxonomy): domain Eukaryota; kingdom Metazoa; phylum Arthropoda; class Insecta; order Lepidoptera; family Geometridae; genus Agriopis; species Agriopis leucophaearia. Next base: position 10,119,068 of record OX421287.1, on the reverse strand, counting down.
GGTGGTCCGTGTCTTCTGTATCTGCGTATTTAATTGCGGATGTTGCTGCTCCAGCAAGAAGGATGATAGTGAGAACTTGGAACCCAGCGTTGGTCACCACTAGAGGTCGGCTTTTTTTCATGACCCCAACAAACGCACAGCAAGATACTAAAACTACGAACACTCCTGATATAATAAATATCCAGGGCAACACATTGATCCAGTAGACTTTTTCGTCCAGTTTGAAGTGATTCTCGTTCCGGAGGCTGATTAAAGATGTCAGCTCCAGGCAGAAATATATCGATGCTCCAACGATCGCGACGCCCAGAATCGAGTAGATTACATTGAGTAACAATAAGAATTTCGACGAAACACTTCCTCTACCCATTTTAAAGTCGGTCACTGATTTTTTATTGATTTTAATTATTTGTAATTAATATATTTTTTATTAATTAGCAAGGTTTTTATTAATTTTCCTGTGTACGTTCACTCGCAGCTATGTCTATGGGTAATTTAAATATAATGATGGTCACAAATGGTTTTATACCAGACGGCCCTCGATTTTCCTGGTCTGTATAGTATGATTCATAACACGTCTGACGCGAGACGCGTGCGCCGGTTTTTTCTCTGAGTCTTTAAACTAGTATTTTATTGAAAACAACACCGAATGTAATATTTCATGTGCATGTCCCGTGACACGTATGTGTACCTACACTCCCTTCATCTCCATGTCTGATGTCTCCAGCTGGTCTAGAGACTCTGACATCAAGGCCATTCACCATGAACTTGTTTACTTATTACCGTAGACGCTATTCTCGCGCGCTCGAGAATATCTCGATCACTTTAATTCTCATAACGTTTTTGACAAGATAGAGTGACAGATATATTATTTTAGAATGCGCGAAATTACTGTCCTAGGGGCTCTTATCAAATCCTAAAAACTCAAAACTAAGTGATACTAGTACGACTATCTTATAGAAGATAGGTATACTAACTAACATCACTAGGTATACGATATTTTGAATGAGAGAAACGTTTGCATCACTATACGATATTGTCAAATTATTTATTGTAACTATGGACATATATAAGGTGGGTTCAGAGGGTCCGGATCTCCCGCCTCGCTCCTTAGCATACGACGAAAAAACATTTGGAATATTGGACAGATGACTATGGATAATCTGTGCACGCGCCGCTCAGTTGTCATTCCTGCGACAACGAACTACGCGAGACAAACGCTTAGAATTCTCCCTTTTTCTGCGTGAAGTCCGCGCAAAAACTTTGTACGTTTTTGTACCAACTCAATGTGAAAGCTATAGCTACGCCCATGTTTGTAGCTGTCGCATGGCTACCACCAACGTAGCCATCGCTATGAAAGCAGCAGTCAAAGCAAATTCCCATAGAGTTAGGAGTGTCCATTGATACATTCCTATAGATAGGTACTCACGTCGTATTGACAATAGATCTGCTACAATGGCATGAGTCATTTTTATGGTTTTTACATACGCATTGACGCGTGAACCTATGTTGTGGTTGAAATTTGGAATAGGTTTTAGGTAAACCACAGAATTTCGAGGAATAGCTCTATATTACATATCTTTTCTTTGTGGTATCGGTGGTGAACAAACGGGCAACATGCCTGGTGGTAATACTTACTGCTTACCATCGTAGAATTTATAAAGCACTGATACTGCAGTATTCTGTCTTTGCGATCGTCGTAGTTAGAAAGCGATAATCGCATATTTGACGTCGACTTCAGACAGTTATACGACTAGTTTTTTTCATGACTACCACCGGGGTCTAGTGGCGCTAGTGTCTCTGTTTTCCTTCACTCTCTGTTCTGTTACTGTGTTTGTTCTTACTGGTGCTTAAACTCATCTGCTAGAAGCAGAACGTGCTCTACTCAAAGTAACAATGTTCCTGCCGTTACCATAAACAAGCAGACGGGTCGCCTGATAGTAAGCGATCACCGTCGCATATGGATACCTGCAACACCAGGGGCATCACAGATACGTCGCCGACCCTTAAAGACTATATTAATAGCCCGTTTGAAAAATCCCTATTATAGCTACCAGATGTGCTATCAGATTGTAAAGCGCACATGCTATGCTCGGCCACCATCGCTACCATTTTATTTATACAATACTTAGGAGTGCTTAAGTACATAACAATTATTACTTTTTAAATTAAAAATAGGTTTGCGTCTGACCACGACTATACCTGTGTGAATGTTGTGGTCTACGATAAAGCATGCTAACTAGACCGTAGCTAGGTTTACTGTGGGTGCCTTACTTTGTTTACTGTTTATTATTTTTCCTGCAATACTGTAAGAAAATTACAATTACCTACTGTTACTGTCGCCTCTATAGGTATAGAACCGTTTATGAATGAAAACTTACAACCGCTGTATTCACTTCGTTGCTCATTGGTTTATATTTCGATGATTCAGAAAACATTTTATTTTGTAATATTACCTTGTATTTGCAATAGTTGTGGCAGTTTGTAGGTGTGGCATTTAATTACGCTACTATTTGGTGTATTGCTCGTGGAATAAATAAACTAGAAATCTTAATAGATCATAGAACCTTCGACCTACAAGCAAAAACAAAAAATATTCTAAACTTTCATCAAAAATAAAGCGCGGTGAGAATCGTTCAATCTTTGGATGGGTAACCGTTCGGAGCGCTACCGTGAATCGGATGCCTCGATAAGTTGTAGGTATCGGTTGTTTATCCAATAGCGCGTCCAGCCTACTTAAACTTACGTTAACTCGATCATAAGTTGAAGTGGTACAAATCGACAAGTTTGCTTACTGAACCAAACTATCAACAGTGGACCTCGGTGGAGTGAACTGAAACAAACCAATAAGATTAAGAGGCCCATTATTTAATCTACATAATGTCAGTGCAATTACACGTCTGCTTCGAGACAATGGCAATCATGGCGGCGGGAAGTGACCAATTCTGGAGAAATTAACACCATCTTTCATGTTAAATTACGGAACAAACTATGGAGAGCTTAGTAACTGTTTGTCATGACTGTCTATCTGCCCCCGCGTCTCCGGTGCACTGTGGCTTTAGTACGAGCACTTGCGAAAAATAAATGTATGAAAAACTGAACAGCGCCTCTATCGGACGTGAAAGGAAACTGAATTTTGCATACATTTGCTATCGTTTACGTAACGATAACTTTTTCGCAAGTTCTCGTACTAACTCCACTGTAATAAGTTATGATACTGAAGTTCTGAAAGAAACCACATAAAACGACAATAACATGCCGTAACCGGTAACCATGGTTACAAAATTAACTAACCAAACGCGTTTTCCGAATGCTACATTCTCTTGATAAACGCACACGAAACTGCCTAGCTTCCTCCACGTTATTTTGACTGTTCAATAGCGCGTTTCAAACCTCATCGCGTTAGCAAACTTGACATTGTAGCTACTCGTACATTCCACACAGTTATCGTGACGCGGCCGCGTTAGGAGTTTATGTGGTCATAGAGACCAAGAGCAGAGTCCATTATTCAATTGCATGTTCATGTATGACGTTACGCGTTTATGAAAAGGAATCTGATGTATCATAGAAAATAATGGACAGATTACTCGTGAGATCCTGCGCTTCATCATCATCATCATCAGCCAGAAGACGTCCACTGCTGAACATAGGCCTCCCCCTTTAACCTCCACACTGAACGACATCCTGCCATCTGCATCCACTGGATGCCCGCGACTCTCACAATGTCGTCGGTCCATCTAGTGGGAGGCCTACCTACGCTGCGTCTTCCGGTTCGCGGTCTCCACTCGAGAACCTTGCTTCCCCATCGGTTATCAGTTCTTCGAGCGATGTGGCCTGCCCATTGCCACTTCAACTTGCAGATTTTAATAGCTATGTCGGTGATTCTGGTTCTTTAGCGAATATCTACGTGAGCGATATTGGCCAAAGAACCAGAGATATGTATGTAACAGCTGTTAGGTAAATCCAAGTTAGGCAAAGAGGTCGCACGAAGAATCCAACTCGGATGGGCAGCGTTCAGGAAATTGCGTGACATCTTCTCATCCAAGATACCACAGTGCCTAAAGACAAGGGTCTTTGACCAATGTGTGTTGCCAGTGATGACATATGGTACTGAGACGTGGTTCTTAACTGTTGGCCTTTTGGAGAAACTCAGAATCACACAACCGGCAATGGAGAGAGCTATGCTCGGAGTTTCTTTGCACGATAGAATCCGAAACGTGGATATTCGCCAAAGAACTAGAGTCACCGACATTACTATTAAAATTTGCAAGTTGAAGTGGTAATGGGCAGGCCACATCGCTCGAAGAACTGATGAACTATGGGGAAGAAAGGTTCTTGAGTGGAGACCACTAATTGGAAGACTCAGCGTAGGTAGGCCTCCCACTAGATGGACTGACGACATTGTGAGAATCGCGGGCATCTAGTGGATGCAGATGGCAGGATGTCGTTCAGTGTGGAGTTTAAAGGGGGATACCTATGTTCAGCAGTGGACGTTCTATGGCTGAAATGATGATGATAATGATACTTTAAACGTCATAACTTTAGATATCTATTTATTTATTATTTTAGTTTAGTTATACTACGATAAATGAACAATAAGATAAATGAACTAAAACAAAAACCAAAAAATGCCTAAAAAATTATATTGACTAAACTAAAATCTAATCTAAAATCCCCGCGATGGACGAAAAAGTGGCCCAACATGCTGGCAACACTGCTCCTGGCGATGATCATTCATTGGTCAAAGTAGACGCCAGCATTTCGGTCACCAATCGATTTATAACTTTTACAAAAAAACCTTAGCATATAACTGATGGTATGTTTATTTAAACAAGAAAGTTAAGTTTGTGTCGATATTTTAATTTAGGTAAGTTTATTATGATTGCAAACTTGTTTTGTAAATTTACTGAATATAGAATAAAATAATAGAATGTGGTCACAGCTGGTGGTGGTAAAGTTTTGTGTGCAGTAAAAAATTTATCGATAACCTGTTAATTGTATACCTTAGCAAATTTTATAGTACAAGAAAGGCATACAAAATCAAATGAACTAAACTACTACTAAAAAATAAATATATTCTAAACAAAAAATAACTTGAAAGTTAAATCACTTACTAACAATGACTGTTTCAAAAAAGGGGGAAGACGCGTGACCTCCAAACAATGGTTCGGTTCAAACAAAATTTTGCCAATTACTTCACGTGCTATCACAAACGCCAGTTCGATTGTGACTGAAGTCGATTAGGCCCGTGGGCCTAATTTGTGCGGTCCACGTCAAGCAGTTCGTCCCGTAACTTCCCACTATTTCCTTACATCAATGCTTACTAAGTATAAAATAGGTATTTCAAAACAAATTGCATTAGCCCACTCCGTAATTATAGTAATGCCATTCCAAAATTAATAGGTATTTAGGTTAAGTAGATATTTAGGTTAGTGAAGTCCAGACTTATATAAACAGAGGTATTTCCCCGAAGGGCACAAACTGTACGTGTCACGAGAAACGTAAGCAAGTAGGTATATGGGGTAATACTAACCTAATGTTCTGTCAGGTTAAATACAGTAGGTTTTAGTTAGGTTATCCTTGAAACATAAAGAAGTAAGGTTCTAATTCATTCATTTAAGGTTGCCTGGAAGAGGTCGCTTATAGCGATAAGGCCACCAATTGTTTTACTATTTTTTAAGTTGTTTTTTTATGTTACTATGTACGTATGTAATTTTTGGTGTGAACAATAAAGAGTTATCTATCTATCATTTTAAGCCAAGACATTGGATACCGCCGCCAGTGCTGGCTTCCTAGTTTCCCGTGATGGCTGGGAGATGTAACCTATGACTCTTTAATATCAGAGTGAACAGGTATCAGCCAGGTTTGCGTGTTTGGTCTGGTTAAGAAAACAACGACCAAAACTATATTTTCCAAGTTTTCAACATTTTTATAGATAAAAAAGCACAGGGTGGGAATTTAATCAGCCCGAATGAGCACTATATAAAACAAAATAGTATGAAGCAATTTTCGCGTGGCTGCCATCCCATAAAATATAAACACGAAATTTATTTCCAACATTTGTGTAAAGATATTGTCCAATCGGTTTTTAATATTTGTCACGATGATTTTTTATCTACAAAAACCAAAAACTAAATTTCACAAGCAGAGCAATATATAATGAAGCAAGAAAATAATGATATCATTATTTACGTTCCGACCAATGAGCTATTATATGTTGGGTTTCAATTAATCGCCTGAAAACTGGTTTGAACAAAAAAATATCTTTGAAACGAGATATGGTTCAAGAAAGAAAGGGGCATTTTGGAAAGTGTGTCCAAAAATTAAGGACCATGTCTCAGATCTCAGTATCATATCATGTTATCACTGGCTACACAGTGGTTAAATACCCTTGTCTTTAGGTACTGCGGTATTTTGGACAAGATGCCGAACGGGAAAACGGGTGGTCCTCGACTGCTAGCCTTTTGGAAAAACTCATAGTCACCCAGCGGTCAATGGAGAGAGCCATACTCGGAGTTTCCTTGCGCGATAAAATCCGAAACGAGGATATTTTCCGAAGAACTAGGCAACGACATAGCTGCCAGGATTTTCCAGGGGCAGGCCACATCGCTCTAAGAACCGATAACCAATGGGGAAGAAAGGTTGACTACGTACCGGAAGTGAGTGGAGATCTCGAACTGGAGGATGCAGCGTTGGTAGGCTAGATGGACCAACGACATCGTACGAGTCCCGGGCGTCCAGTGCAGATGGCACACCATACTGAACGATCAGTGTGGCGTGTGAAAGCGGAGGCCATTGCACAACTTAATTTCCCCCGCCTCTGTTTTTCATCAGAAACCAGACAAACACGACTAATGTGCCATCCGTAAACGGCTTTCCCCACGTACCTACGTACAAAACGCTTCGTTTACACATTGATTATACACACAGCGAGTGTGTGAAATTCTACCGGAGTCTATGTTCCCTGATAAGTACATTAGGGGTGTCTTCAAATGTAAAGTAAATAGGTTCATTGTAGGCCACACCAGCGTTCTCCATCCTATATCCTTTGCACATCAAGGATGATTAAACGTTTTGACGAACATTATTGATCGTGCGAACATAATTTATAGAACAGCTAATTTGTTTCGCGATTTCCATGTTAAGGAAATTACATAAAAATAAAAAAACTGTTCGATGGCCTCCTTTTTTCGAATTCGAATTTTTGTTTGGGGCTTTAGTCGCGATTATGCCAGCCCCGTTTTACAAGGCAACTTACACAGTCAAAAGGGACCAAAGTCCCTACGCTGATCTAATATGACCGAGACCATGGCATACAAGGCCTTCGTCGCATCGTACGTGGGTGCTAGGATAGGATACCTTGAAACATGACAACATCTCGAGGGTTTACTTGAGAAGTATTTCAATCAAATGATACACCTTTTTTTTGTTGATGAAGGGGAAATCTTTGGAATATACCCAGCTGCTGGGTTGTAGCCAGGTTATGTGAGATTGCACCCACTAATACCCCCTCGGTGGCCTACCTCTGTGCTATATGGAGGGCACCGAGGTCTTCTGAGGAACGCACCGGTAACCTCCTAGCATCAAATACCTACTTAGGTGAGTTCAAAGAGGAAAATAGGTCGAGTGTTGCGAGGTCTCAGTTCGGGGCGAACTACTGGCTCATATCATTCCTATACTATTACGCACATGCGAATAAATATTTTTTTCCGTATCAGAGATGAGTCTATAAGGCAACTAGTAGCAGGAAGTAGTTGTATACATAATATGAATGAATGACAAGTTTCATTCATGACTCATTCAATAATGGAGTTACTTGTAGGTTCTTGGTACAGAAACTCAGCAAGGTAAGATGTACTCTACTAGAGTAAGAGATCTGAATCATATTTAATATTAAAACTTAATACAAAGTTAAATAATAGTACCGTAATATACAGTAGGTACTGTAATGTACAGACAGATGACGTAAGCTTAGTAATAGAGTCTCGTTTACACCATTTGTGTGTGGAACCCTAAAAATAGACATTAAGCTGCTACTTTGCCGGCTAAAGGTTGTAAGGGTGACCGCGAGTAACGTTTTGCAACATAATGCTATACTGATTCATAATCATAATCATTTATATTTCCGAGTAACATGGACTCATACAAATCACAAAATAATAATAATAGAAAAGAAAATAATGATAGTAGCTAGTCACATTACATTCATAATAATTATTACCTATTGAAATTTAAAATAATCAAACTAAACATGTCAACATTATAAAATGTTAACATTACCTACTGGTAGATAGCTCGATTTCCAAACTCATTATAGAAGAGATAGAAATATAAACATTGCATTAGTTTATTGAATTACGACATAGTATTAAACAAACAACTTTCTATCTGTCTGTAGTATTGTTTGTACACCTGCAACCACTGATAAACAATAGTTACTGCGCGAACAAAAAGACAGAGGTGGCCAAGAAAAGGAACTAAAATTTTCGTGAAGATACCGTCAGAGTTGCTCAGGTATTGTGATAGTGGCTCCTCTAGTAAACTCTACGAAATTCTGGGGCCTCACAGCTACCTGTTTTAAGTGATACAGTGTAGGCGAAAAGTTGCGCGACCGCAAACCGTATCTCGGCGCGTTAAGGTTCACGATCGCGCGATTTTCCGCGTTGCGCTGGTTCGAGCCCGCGTTAAGAGGTAGCCGTAAGGGCCTGGAATACACGTGTTAACTCACTTTCTCTTTTAGGTATAGTAATAATATGTTGCATAAATCCCGTAACCTAATTAAAAACTAGCTTGTGGCTTTTAACCGGGATTTTCCTGTTTTCCGTTTGTTTTCCAGAGACCTCTATGCGACATAAAAACTGACATTAGGGCTGGCCATTTGGCCTGTGCGAGCGATGATGGGTGAGCGGTACCATGTATGCTTTACATTTAATCTATCTATAGAAAAATATTAGACTAGTTACGAAGAGGGCGAGCGACTAACAAATATAAGATATTACAAACTAAACCATAAAACCAAGTAAGAGAGTCTAAATATAGTTGAACGGGACTACAAATCTCAAACGAATTAATACTAATGTAACTGATTTGGTATAATTACCAATTTAACGACTCTACAGAATTAGTAAAATATGCAGTTTCTGTTCCTTGGATACCATAATAAAGTCATCAATGTAACACATTTTCCAGTTATTTTGATTTAAAACTGCTAAACCAATTTTGATAAAATTCCTATAGGACCAATCTTAAAGCATATCCTTTCAATTTTTATTTTTTTTCAAATTGGTTCCTAAATGACGGAGTTCTGAGGTAACAAATATTAACAAAAAACTATGTAATTGAAAGTCCTTCCTTTTTTGGAGTAGCTTAAAAGAACAGAATTCAAAGAACCACGGCCGAGAAACTACACTTGGCTGAATAGATGAACATTTAAATCTATAAACTTCGCAATCCCGATTTCCCATAGGTATACCATTGCAAGTCTAGATAATCCAAATGACTTCACCAAAACTCGCGTAAGGATTCATTTATATAAACTGTTACAAAACGACTCGCTCGTCTCGACCGATAAACATAACCTGAGTGTCAGCCGTTTTCTAACAGTTTACAATTCAAATGCTCGCGTCCACTACCAGTTGGCAGCGTACCCAGCATGTTGGCGGCGTTACCACGCGGAATGGCAATGCGTTGAGCCAGCATGTTGGTCACGCGTCGCATCAACCAGGCGTTCTGTTTTTTTATTATTATTAAAAATAGGCTTGCGTTTGACCGCCAGCTCGCCTGATTTTAAGCGATGATGCGTTCTACGATGAAGCACGCTTGTCTAGAAGGAACCAATTCACTCGCGCCTTGAAGACACCCAGATTGTAACTATCAGGGGAACACCCATTCAGGTAGCGCATTAAAGCAAATGAGGTGGGTTTTTTTTCCTATGTGACTTTTTGCTGTTGGCCTTGCGGCCTCTACAACTTGACCGGACTAGTTGGTGAACGCAGAGGGTGTTGGGCTAACATGATTTAGATTTTTGGATAACAAGGGCACCTCGGAGGTACGAGCCTCGGCTTGGACCGTCGCCGGGAGTGGGGGATCAGACTTGACCTGGCACCCCAGAAGGGGTGTGCCCTGGGGCCCTAGTAGGTTGTTGAATTGAATGATTATTTGGAGAGAATCTAACCGATCTTCTGACAGATCCTGGGGGCTGAGATGGGAAAATGTTATTAACTCGTTTTATAATAATCTTGTGAAGTGTAGGTACGCGTGTGTGAATTCCGTAACTGTAAAAGTATATAGAACAAGTGTAGTGTGGCTGTACTTGTGTGCGGACGGGATGTCGGTCGGTAAACCACTTCCAACAATGACTTGGTGCACGATAAACGCATTGTTGTGGGTTCTATTCCCGACGGATAGAGAATGTTCCAACAGGCATTTCAGACTACAAGGTTATTTATTAAACTCGGTTCAAGCATATATTTGCTCTGACAGATAAACCAACATTTAAAATTTCGTATTTTTTTTTACTATCGCAATTTTTTTTAACGTATAAGTGTAGCAGGTACTCGATATAGTTCAGATAAAGCCACGTAGTCCATGGTGTGGGCAAATTTTGGTCCAAAACTTAATTTAAAAACGAATAAGTAAATTATTTAAAAACATCGACCCGAAAAAAGAAGAAATGAAATATTAAAAGTTTTTTTTTTCAACTTATTACAATGACATTACAACTGTCAAAACGAATGTAAATAGTAGTAAAAACTTTTTTATATTATGCAGGTAGCTTTCCTATATCATATTAAGTAGTTCTCTAGGTTTGGCGCCAACGCGAAAAAACTTGTCGCTTCATTGTATCATTGTCCTAAACTTGAGTTATTCCAAGTTTTCATGTATTGTGTAGGTAATAATCGTGGATTATTATTTATTAAGTGTTCGTTAACGTGTGAATAGCGACACAACGAGCATAAATATATATGTTCATGTCAACTCTACAGAAACCTCTAGTAATAGTCTTCACCACTTATTGGGGAATGATTTGGCCTTGACTGTGACTTACCTTGACTCTGATCACACATGGCCATCTGACCCCAAACTAAGCAAAGCTTGTAATATGGCTGCCAGAGACTGATATACATACATATATATTTTTAAAATACATACTTAAATAGATATTAACACCCAGACATAGAACAAACACAAAATGTTCATCACACAAATGTTTGTCCTAGATGGGAATCGAACCCACGCCCCCAAGCACAGAAAGTAGGATCACTACCAACTGAGCCACCGAGGCAGTCAATTCAACTTCAACTCTTAATTTGTTGTTATCTATCTATATCTATACATATAATAAAAACGTAGAGATAAAAAAATCTGTAATTACGAGATAACAAAAAAAAAATCACACAGGTCGTCTTAAAATAAGCAGCTGAACACGATAGGACAGTTTTTAGAATTTTTGTCTGTTTGTTTGTTTGTTTGTTTGTTTGTTTGTTTGTTTGTCCGCGCACATCTCCTAAACCACTGGACGGATTTAAATGCGGTTTTCACGAATATGCTTAGAAATTACCAGATTAAAACATAGGCTATCTTATTTCATTTATTTTAATTCTTTATTTTTACATAAACGAAAATAAAAATCAATGATTTATTTCTTCGTTACCCGAAACGTAATATGAGGATCGTCACATAGCCTCAAGCAAGGAGATCCAAATTAAAGAGAATGTTATTGACATAGCCATTAAAATTTTGAAACTGTCAACTGTCATTCGGTTAATCAGTTTAAATTTAAAGAAGGTTCCTTATCCTTCTTAGATGAATGAACGTGTAGATCAAGCATGTTATAGGCCTTACAACCTCTTTGGTGATTCATTCCAGTGCATGGAGTAGGAGTGTGGCGTACTCGTACTCCTTGCGCCAGCCTTCGTGAATTTCATTCCAATTTTCCACGACGTGTGGCGCTGGGGCGCGAAAAGAAAAAAATAAAAGAACACCAATTTTCAAATGGAATTGTCATTCGCTTTTTCTTAGATTTGTCTAAGATTTTTCTTTCCATTAAATTTATAATTTCTTTCGGACTCAGCTATTTTCTTCCATTGTCGGTAGCTTAACCCTCTCCTTCTATATAAATAGTACAAATCCACTATAATTGGTGACCACTGAATGGACCGTACACCACCGACAAAGGTCAGAATGCCGCTAGATCGTACTGATAGCACTGCGGCTGACACGAAGAATAAAGATGATGACAATGTATTCCGAGTTGGCGTGCGAATTCCACCGTTTTGGCCCGAGAAGCCGGCGATGTGGTTCGCCCAGATCGAAGGCCAATTCGCGATTTCCAACATCACTGCAGATAGCACCAAGTTCTACTATGTGATTGGACAACTTGACCCGCAATACGCAGCTGAAGTCGAAGACATCATCGTCAACCCGCCTGTGACCGAGAAGTACGAAAAACTCAAGCTGGAGCTAATTAAACGTTTGTCCGCATCAAGAGAAAAAAGGTACAGCAACTTTTAACACACGAGGAGCTAGGTGATCGTAAGCCTTCTCAATTCTTACGTCATCTACGACACCTAGCAGGCCCCGGAGTTCCAGAAGACTTTTTACGCATGATTTGGACCAGCCGCCTACCGAACAGCACGCAGACCATCATTGCTTCGCAGCAGATGACGTCATCACTCGATGTGCTGGCAGACCTAGCCGACCGCATACATGACGTTGTCCCTATAGCCCAGGTCGCATCTACATCCAGTACCACACCGGGAAGCTCCAAGCTCCATATTACATTCTCATGGTTTTATTCTATGTTAGCATTTATAACACGAAATATACCGCATCCTATTTTAATACAGTCCCGCGAATAGAAATATTCAAAAAAGGCCCTTTGTACATGAAAATAAACCTATACAACAAAATTCCGGACGCAATAAAGAAAGAAAGAAATAATAACATTTTTCCAGAACCAACTTAGTAAGTTTCTAACCCAAAAATGTTATTACGAGATAAAATATTTATTCGACGATAAATTTTAGAAAATTATAATTAGAAAATAAATATCGATATATAAATAGTTAAGAAAGTAGCGTCATAAGTTTTGTATCATCTCATATATAATTAAGTAACCTATCACACTAAGTATGTTTTTTTTTGTTTTGTAAAATTACTTCACCCTAGGTTAAGTTTGAATAGTATATATAATATTTATGTAATAGATTGAACTATACTTAAATTTATATGTTTATGTCTGTGGTCTGGTTTTGTGAACAGCCACTACATAAGTCATTGCTGCACCCTTTATGCAGTTAGAAGAATACAGTGTATATTTGCAATAAGAATAAGAATATAGAAATAATTTTATTTTACTGTGATATTTTAACAGATAAATAGAGTAGTTCCATTTCATGGCTTTTTAATCAAGGTATACATACAAATGCACGCAAAATAAGAAATAACTAGCCAAGAGCGTGTTAAGACAAGCATTATGTCAGGGTTCCGTGGCCAGCGAAACTGGCCGGAAATATACTTTTAATGGTTTAGACAAAAAGAAAATTTCAAAACATGCTCTGCACTGTGGTCACATTATCTTTTTGATTTGAAAACTGTTGACGGTGTTATTTATTACTTTTATGATTCTATCAATACTTCACACAGGGCGACTTAAAATAAGCAGCTGAACATGTTAAGGCAGTTTTTAGAATTTTTGTTTGTTTGTTCACGCACATCTCCTACACCCCTGGAAGAAAATGCGGACGGATTCAAATGCGGTTTTCACGAATATGCTTAGCTATGACCAGATTGAAGTATATGCTATGTTATTTTGCGCAAGGACGGATTAAGGGAAGAAAAAAGAATTGAAGGTTTATATGAAAATCTACGCGTACGAAGTCGCGGGCAAAAAAGCTAGTTGTAAAGTAAAGATGCCTCACAACTCCGCCAATATCGATGATATATAATTAAACTTTAAAAAATATTTAAAAACTGACATTGATAAAGTGGCGAATGCACAAGATGTCAGACACCAAAATCATCAAAAAAAAAAGCTAAATTGGACAACACAAAAACACGAAGAAAAGTTGAATTTGAAGAAAAAAACTAAAACTTTAGTTCTACGTATTCTAATCATTATTCTCCCAGGCGGACTCCCCAATAGAATCCAAACCACAAAGCCTGTTGATATGACGTCACACTCCCAAAAAGGTTCACACACAGCCTGCCTGAGTCACCACACACCTCGCGGCACCTAGTCATCTGTCGCAGTAAACAAAGTAAGTAGTACCAACATTGAGTAGTAGTGAGTCACAGTTAGCAGAACATTACGGCGACTTGCGAGAAACACGTTTGTAGATATAATTATGCAAAGATTGAGGCCGGCGAGGTCATTCTCGGCCGATAGATATAACACGATTTTAAAATGACTCACTGCGAGTCACCAAACCTAAACCCGCTACACTCCCTCGGAGACTTTAGAAATAGGGTGGGTAAACATTTTGCCATTGATACGTTTGACTGCTAAAACTGAAGACTTATTTATTACATAACTGATAAAAAAATATTTGTAATGAATCAAATGTCAATTAACACGTGAACTGTGCATCCAATTTGCATTTTAAGCGTTCCTTTTTGCCTAACACCTGCGATTTGTGGAATGAGCTCCCTCCTGCGGCATTTCCGAGTAGCTATGGCACACCTATGGATTAAAAAACATTTGCATGAAAAGTAATAAAATTGAAAGTAATATTAGTTAGAAAATAAAATATGAGAAAAAATAGAGGTAGCTTCATACCCTTAATTAACATAATTATATAGCCTACTTTATATTTTTTTAAATACGCCCTCTTGGATAGCGGATGAAACTGCAGGCTGCAGCTAGTTAAGTCAAACTTCTCTATAGCTTGTTATTTATATTGAGCACTGACGTTAACAAAAAAAATGTCGATTGCTCTAGTTGTCTAGAATCAGCCCGCAACGATTGAGGCTAGTTCTTATCTAGAGAGTCGTAGGCATAGAGGCATGTATTAATTTGTAACTCTAACCGGAAGACGCAGCGTAGGTAGGTAGGCCTCCCACTAGATGGACCGACGACATCGTGAGAGTCGCGGGCGTCCAGTGGATGCAGATGGCAGGATGTCGTTCAGTGTGGAGGTTTAACGGGGGAGGTCTATATTCAGCAGTGGACAGTCATTCAGTTCAACAACCTACTAGGGCCTCAGGGCACACCCCTTCTGGGGTGCCAGGGCAAGTATGATCCCCACTCCCGGCCCAAGCCGAGGCTCGTACCTCCGAGGTGCCCTTGCGCTTGTCGCCCAAAAATCTAAATCATGTTGGCCCAACGCTCTCTGCGTTCACCAACTAGTCCGGTCAAGCTGTAGGCCGCAAGGCCAACAGCAATAAGTCAGCAGGAAGAAGCAGCAAGAAAAAAATCAGCAGTGGACGTCTTCTGGCTGATGATGATGTATTAAGCTAGTGAAAATACAGGTTGCAGCTAGTAATTGAATACTATTACATTTCACGGTGTGCCTACTAAAGTCACATAACATAGTCATCATTATCAACCTATCATGATCCCACTGCTGGGACAAGTCCTCCTCACAGAGAGAGAGAATGAGCTCTAATACACCATGCTGGCCCACTACATGTTGGTCATCATTAAGTCTTTGAACTTGTAAGGTTGTTGGACGTACCGGTTCCTTCATGATGTGTTCCTTCACCGTTCTTGAACTATGGCATCGAAACTGCACATCATTTATTAAAGTATTATCTTATATATCTCTATAAGTGATTAGTGCAGGGCCGAGTATCAAACCGGATGCCGTCAGATTGTAAAGCGCACATACTGCCCGGCCACCATCGCCCTCGACGTTAATTATGCGCTCTGGCAGTATTGAAGAATTCGAATTAAGAATTGAATTCGAACCAATACTTCAAGTGTTTGCATATCATCGCATCCAATCACGTCTGGAGAACAATTGGATACAGTTGATAATGATTTGCTTCACTGGAGCATTCGGAAAAACTGAACCATATATCGATAATTTTTATAAGTCATCAGATTTTTCATTTTATTTGTGTTTGGCGAGGCGCGAATATTGTGGAAAACCTAAAATAGCTGCGACTCGCAGACTCACAACCCAGAACTTACTGGCTCAATAGGTACCTAAATCAGTCAGTATATATCCAGTACCATCCAGAAATAGCCCCCATTCATATCTCTTTAGTCCCATTCACGGTCATAAGTATTAGGTCTCTATTGTTGTGAATTTACTCCATGTCCGAAAATATCACGTCTTTTGGATCAAGTCAATTGCGTTTTCGAACTGTCGCGCAACTGAAACGGCGCGGTATGTTCCATCCAACGGACGGAACATTCTAATCAGACGCGTTTTCAGGAGCATTCTGTAAAGCAGTTCAGTTTACTTACCATTGTGAACTTGTGCTTCAGAGCCAAATCTTGAAATCACGAAAAAAAATTGTTTATTAAAATTTGTTCAGTTTATAGATCCATACCCTTTCCAAATAACCTGTTATTAATAACCATTATTCATATTTGATATCTTAGTTAGAAAGATACTTAAAAGGTTTAATTAATTAAATAAATATAGGTGATTTTTAAAATATATAATATTATATATTAATAATTTATGAGCTTATCTGATTAAGATTAAGTCCAACGCCTATTACAACCATACAGAAAGGATTCACAAATAATTATTTCAAAAAAGCTGGTCATTCTTGTTTAAGTATGGATATTTCAAAATATGATAACTTAAAGTTATATGATTATTTACGGTGTATTTACCGTGGTAAGGTTGTGGAAGGAGCTCCCGATATTTCGGCGCAGTTACATACACCATGTTCACGGGAAGACAGTCTTCCCGTGAACATGGTGCATGTAACTGCGCCGAAATATCGGGAGCTCCTTCCATAACCTTACGACGGTAAATATACCGTAAATAATCATATAACTTTAGTGAACAAGTGATAGTTTAAAACAGTGTATGATAACTTATGTGGAAACTACTAACGTAGGGTTATTCAGAAAAGATGTTAGTCAGTAATAGTTGTAATAATAGTCTTAGAAGGTCAGCGTTGTATCAGTATCAGTGATGCTAGTAGGCAACAAATATAGCTTACAATAAGGCCGCCTGTTTAAGCTGTAAGACCGTTTGTTTGGTATTTTTATAATTTTTCTGTATTTCTACGTTGGTAATCATTTGCGACACAGCATACATACAATAGATCTGTCCTTGAGACCCTTCCGCATCGTCCGCGGTACAGCCAATAAATTGGTTCAACAACATCAACAAACCAGAGAGAATATTGCAAACTGCAGAGATATAACTACAACCATAACTTTATTTCAGTAACTTAAATAACATTTCACAAGAAAAAAAACTACAACCAAGCAATTAAACTATAAAGTTCTTAAAGAAGCAGAAGAAATAAAAGTTTCCACGTACTCGTAGCCTACGTGGAAAGTTTTAGTTCTCTCCAAAATACATCCAAACATCACTTAAACTAGTATCAGATAAAAAATAAATTTACGTTTATCATTTAATTTTATAGAAATGAAATCACTTGTTTAACTTGTAGACGCTGTCTAACAAAATCAATGTTAAAATATTGCCATCTGGCTACTGGCGAGTTGGTGATCAAACGAAGATTTATTTGCAAGCAAGAAAAGGTGAAAAGAAATACTCATCGATTTAAAAACTGACTTCAAAATTTGCAAATACGTGCTTTCGTTTACTTGGATGATAATTTTTTTCAGTTATTTTGATTTAAATACCAAACTACTAAACTGATTTTGATGAAATTTATAGCTCGGCCCCAAGGGCCCAATATCCCGACCCAAACGGCTCAAATAATATAAGAATAAAAATTAATGAGTGGTTGACTTAACGTGTGTTAATGAAAGTTGTCATACCACTCCTTTATGAAAGTTGTTCATCTGGATAATTGTCTAATCTATGCGAGTGCTGTCTAATGAAAATAGACGTGATTAGGCGATGGAGTTTTGTCGATAAATGATGATTTGCCTCACGTTGAGCCGACTTCTGTTACAACAGGGCCTCGCACTGTCCTCGCGGTTTTCCTGTTTTTCCCGTTATTTCCTTAAAAGAGCGTAAAGACCGCAGGTATGTACTACCTATGTGTACCCATGAACTATATACTAATTAGAAACTATACTTTATAACTATGTACTACGAGTATACAGTTGTAGTTTGAGATAATTTAACTGCTACTGGACAGATGCTCGGCAAGTTAGAAGAAAAAATGCCACAAATCCTCAAGATGCCGAAACATGGACCCTCACCAAGGAAGCATAACGGGCATGGAGCGTGCCTTGTAGACATCACAATAGGCGACAAAATTCAAAATACGGACATCGAAAGAAGGACCAAATTGTAAGGCAACTCAATCAAACTCAAGTGACAACCTGTAAGGACACTAGTAGGTGGAGATGTCTGGCAGAATGGTTCCTAGAAAGACCAGTGATGATGCGAACACCCAAAAATTCAATAGATAGGTATACCTGAACAAGGTTGACACAAAACAGGAAACAGACGAACGGACGGAAGAGGTTTTGTCCTGAAAATCCTCATTATAATTACCTACGTAGTACAATAGTAAAATAATAAGCTTCATAAGTTTCATTGTGTTGAAATAACATATTTTGTTACAGTCTTCCTTATAGGACGTTCTGTATGTGCGGTGGTATTATGTGTAGATTGTGTAGAGTAGGTATTGTGTGACCAAATCAACCACATCACAGAGTAGGTACTTATTTACACAAAACGCCTGAGTCATCCTCATCATCCACTAGGTCCTGATTGACGTAGGCATCTCCTAAAAATGACATATCACAATATTTTGCAAAACTTTACACATGTTTTTTATATTTATCGGGACTTATCGCGCAATCTACACTAATATTATAAAGAGGAAAGATTTGTACCTATTTTTGTATGTTTGTATGTTTGTAATGAATAGGCTCCGAAACTACTGAACCGATTTGAAAAATTCTTTCACTGTTGGGAAGCTACACTATCCCCGGGTGACATAGGCTATATTATATTTTGTAGCGAGGCCGAAGGCCGAGCTTACACTCGTGCGAAGCCGGGGCGGACGGCTAGTATTAAATATAGGTAAAAATAGATACCTTTCGCTCGACGTTTCGACCATGTTACAATGGCCGTGGTCACGAGCTGACTGAAAACTGCGGGTGAGTCCGGCGAGAAGTGCGGGTATTTTGTTCTCCTACCCTCACTTGATCTTGAAAAATTGCAGGGTTGTCACTACGACACACAACACTGACTGTATCGGTAAAAGTCCTAGTACCTACACCACGGTTTGAACATTTGCTTAATATGGGATTCCACGACGCCGCTAACTTAAATCCATCCTCCCGGTTGAAATTGCGATGTTTTCTAATTTCAACCGCTTCACGGTTAACCATTCTTGAAAAATAATCCCGTTCAGTGGAGAGGACCTTCGGATCGTGGAGCTCGATCCAGTGACCGGACCCCGACTCAAGCAAATGTTCTGCTATAGCCGACTTCTGTCTCTGGTGATTTTTGACGGCTGCGATTTGTTCTTTGATCCATTCTGCTATGGTAAACTTCACACATCCATTTGCCACCAACCTTCCGCAGGTCTTCGCTCCACATTTGCCAATACGCGGTCTCCACTCTAGAACTCATCTACCCCAACGGTTATCGGTTCTGGGATAGATATAATCAGCTCACTGATTCTTCAGTTTGATAATCCTTTAAGCTATAAATTATTTTTAACTCAAAAAGTAAACCGACTTCAAAACCACAAATAGGCACTTAAAAGCGAAAAATAAATTTATATAATTATTATAAGCCTTACCCACTCATCTATTTGAAGTCGGTGCGGTCGGTGTCGGTGCGGTCGGTGGTCGGTCTATTCGGTGTCGGTGTCGGTGCTGATGTAGGATACAGGCAGGTCTCTGTATGGGAGAGAGAGAGGACGGGCCCTAATCTACTATGCTGGCCCAGTACATGTTGGTGAATGCCTTTTTTTTTGTTTGGCATCCTAGTTTCCTCCACGGTTGTTAAGCATGCAAACTGCACATAATTTATTTAAGCACAAAAATAAGTCTAGTTGTTGGTAAGGATCGATGACATATGGTACTGAGACGTGGCCCTTAACTGTTGGCCTTTTGAAAAAACTCAGAGTCACACAACGGGCAATGGAGAGAGTTATGCTCGGAGTTTCTTTGCGCGATAGAATCCGGAACGTCGATACTCGCCTAAGAACCAGAGTCATCGATATAGCTATTAAAATTTGCAAGTTGTAGTGGCAATGGGCACTGGGCAGGCCACATCGCTTAAAGCATCGACAATCGATAGGATCCCGCACTAGATGGACCGCAGAAAACAATGTTTTTTTGTTTAAATTAGAACGGCTGTCAAGAAATTTTTGTAAGAAATTTGTTGCAGCCACTTGCACCCATATAAACCCATAGCAACTGTGTTGGCAACTGTGACGCGGAGTTCGACGCGTTGACATAAATAAGAATGTTCCATCACTTATCTGTCACAATACCCGGCGACAGATTTTCCTTCTCATTTCTGTTCTTTTCTGTGAGATGGACCGACGACATTATGAGAGTCGCGGGCATCCAGTGGATGCAGATGGTAGGATGTCGTTCAGTGTGGAGGTTAAAGGGGGAGGCCTATGTTCAGCAGTGGACGTCTTCTGGCTGATGATGATGATAATGATTGATAAGGATCGATCTGGGTACAGTCAAGATTGTAAAACGCACATACTACCACTCGGTCGTGCTCAAAGCTTTGAGCTGAATAGTTTTTAATTATTTCTAGGATAATCTCAAGTCTGATTTTGTCTTTCAAAGATATCCCGACTAGTACAGCTTGCTGAGCGATGGACTAACTTTACTGCCAGTGTCCACGTTTTGCACCTATGCCTTAGCTCGCTCCGTAGTTCGCTGACCGAACTTTGTTGTCCAATGCCTGAATAAGACGCTTTACCGTACCATATCTCTCTGTTCGAGTAAACGCAGAAATAGAACCTCTTGACGTCCAACTGTGAGACTGCGACCACGGAATAATCTACACCTACTGGAAACTAATCATAGCTTAGTTATAAGTTAGTATGGGGTCGTAACCGCACTGGTAAACATTGTATACGTCATTGATAAGAACATTACACACACATGTTGTCGTTGTTATCAGTTCAACGCAAACTGATTTACGTATGTTGTCGGTAAATAATTTGTATTTACGTATGTTGTCGGTAAATAATTTGTATTTACGTGTAGTTGAGTCAATGCTTTATGTATATTTATCTACTCATTGATTAATTAACAAATGAAAATTGTAAGAGTGAGTCTGGTGAGATTTCTTTATCTGTATACGATCTATGGGTGTGTTTACTGTTGTATATGGAAGAGGTGTTTAGTGTTATATTTCATATATTTATTGTAAATTATGTCAGGACAAAATATTAATATAATATTATATGATACATTTTTCAATTGCCCTAGTAAAATACTAAATCGTATACAAAAAAATATAAAAAATTGGCGTGCGTTTGACCGCCAATTAAGCTGATATTATGTGGTCTACGATGGATCACGCTTGCCTAGAAGAAACCGATTAACTCATTATTTGAAGACAGTAACAATCGGGAACACTCATTCAGGGGCCTTACGCCCAACTCCTCGGGCCCGAATAGGTGCAGTTTGCAAAATCACGCGAACGCGAACCTTAACGACTGAGATACGGTTTGCGGTCGCGTGATTTCACAGACTAGCAGTTCAAACAATAAAAGTGGAATTAAAGCACTTCATACGGGTTTTCGGAATATTTACCATTGAGCGGTGTCGATTTTATGCCCGCTCTGGCAGTCGCGTCGGTGGAAAAATAGGCAGGTTGGGAATTAGATCATGCAGATCCGATTCAAACTTTCCGAAATGTGTACTGGCCAAGAGCGTGTCGACACATGCATTTGGTAAGGTTCCGTTTTCCGTAGCCAAAGTCATACAATTGTTGTCACAGAATAGCCTAACCTAACCCTAAAAAACACGTCATACACAGTTCACAGTTAGGTTAGTATAATTTAACTCTAACATTAAAAATAACCCTTTTTTGGACAGTCGGATAAAAGATCAGGAGGCAGGAAGTCCAGACGGAATTCCCATAAAGAGGTCGAGGGTCAAGGAAGCTGCTGGAGATGATAGATTGAATGAACGTCGTCACCACGGACGGCTTTTGTTGGACAATTGGAGTAATTTATAAAATACTCGCGCACATATACAGGGTTACTCATATAGACTGTAGTAAGCCGAAAGGAGGTCATTCTACTTATCATTATGAAAAACTTTTACTATGGGACCAACCCTGAAATAGCGGTATGGAACAGTTGATATTTTTTTCGTGATTACAGGGTTGGTCCCATAGTAAAATTTGTTCATAATGAAGAGTACAATGACTTCCTTTCGGCTTAATCTACACTAATATTATAAAGAGGAAAGATTTGTACCTATTTTTGTATGTTTGTATGTTTGTAATGAATAGGCTCCAAACCAACGGAACCGATTTGAAAAATTCTTTCACTGTTGGAAAGCTACACTATCCCCGGGTGACATAGGCTATATTATATTTTGTAGCGAAGCCGAAGGCCGAGCTTACACTCGTGCGAAGCCGGGGCGGACGGCTAGTACAGTATATATGCGTAACCCTGTATAGGAATAGGATAAACAAATTGTATGTTTTTTATTATTATTAAAAACCCTACATGGTATTATTAGTTTCGTATAATTTTGAACAATATTTACCAAAAAGGCGGAAAAATTAAAACCTCTTTGACAACCTTCGATCATAATTTTTCGAAGGTGACAACACTGAATGTATGGCAAGTTTTGATTAGTTTATATTTTCTTAAAGTATTGCTGTAATAATATACATTTAGGGTTCTCTCCATAGTATAGGATATTATCGCACACATGGTCATCTGACCCCAAACTAAGCAGAGCTTGTAATATGGCTGCCAGAGACTGATATACATACATATATATTTCTGAATACATACTCGTACTTAAATAGATATTAACATTAAGATATCGTAATAGACATCATTTAGTACATAGGTACCTATTTGAATGAATCCAAAATATCAGTGTGCTACTTTCATATTTTTTTCTATCGAGCGAAATATTCTCAATCTTGTTTCGGTCTTTATTGTTTCCTAGATAAAACATTTAATATTGATATGATACCATTATTATAACTTTAAGCTAACTAAGCATTGCCATTCAACGTGGCAATGCCGCCAGCATTCTGGGGACCTTTCCCTCCGGTGGTCTTTTAGTTTGAGTTTATATATAGTTATATTAAGTTTTCGTTTTTAGTTAGTACCTTAAGTTTTCGTAAATTTTCTGTTTTTTAAGTTGTGCATAATAAATTATAGCTAGCTATGGAAGTAGACAAATTTAAACTAGAATGACCAAATTTGCTAAAAGTGGGCAAAGAGGGCCTTAATGTTAGCAATAAAATTGTCTGTTTCAAATTTTGTGGCACCTTCAATCTGTGTACTAGTAGGTACCTATTTTAGAACTGTCGGTATAAATTAATTGCTGAAACTTCGATGAATAAGTCGAGGCGGGTCGCCCGAAGTATTATGAGTAACAATAAACCAAAACAATTACAAAATACTCGTAATTCCAAAGTAAAACAGAACTGGCGAAGTATCAAAAAGTTAAATGAACCGCACAAATTAATCAAGCAATTTTCGTAGAAACAACTAGCCGAGGACCGAAAATAGTATAAGACGGTATATTTTTGTATTTTAATAGCGGTATTTAAAAAAATAATTAAATTGTTGGTTTCAGAATAACTAATTAATTTTTGTTTCAAGTTAGATTAAATTAGTATTCATTAAAGAAGTTCATTAGGAGGATTATTTTTTCCCAGTAGACAGGTATAAATATAATTTTTGTTTCATGTTAGGATAGGATATAGTAAAAAAAAATCCTTTCCTTAATTGATCCCAAATTCCTTATTGAACTTAATGCGACATTAAAGCGAAATACTTTAGAAATCAAAGAAACTGTTATTATTTTTTCCTGAAGTTACGGACACTTCGCAGTGTCCGTGGTCACAGGTAGACAAGATGACGGATGTCTATAGAAATCGTAAACATTTTTTCTGTCTAAATGACAACGATAATAATTATAAATATAAAAAATCGACTTCATAAAACCGTCAGAACTGAACCAAATTGAAATGGGACCACAAGGAAAGCAACAAATAAAAAAAATACATCAAAATTGGTTCACCGAGTCGAAAGATCAGAGGTAACAAGCAACAAAAACAGTTCAATTGATTACTTCCTCCTTTTTGGAAGTCTGTTATAAACGATTAATTTTACTAAATTATTAAAAGTACCGCTAATTATGTTCCATCAAAACGTCATATATTTAACGTTCATATTATTATTTACAGTGTCTAAAATCAATAGGCTTTTTAACTGGAAAAAACATAGCGGGATAGCGGGTGTAACTGCGGAATGGTTTATTTATTTTTATGATATTGGGTGACGAGACGAGCGAAGTCGTTCGCCTGATGGCTCTTCACGCTTGCCCATAACAGCTCATCGCCACTCAGAATTTTAAACTTCAACAGTTCAAAACCCCGGATGGCAATGCACTGCGCTCGTCACCCCGAGATATAATATGTCAAATCTCTATGTGCCCTGTAATTTCGCTAGATGGTGCTAGAGATTCATACCTACCGTATTGTTTACGTTTCAGTCCTCGATGCGAAGGATACCTTCTTCGCATATTTTGCCTCTGGCATTAAAAAGTTAGCGCCGTCGCCGTGCGGGCTTTGTTTTACAAAATACCCTACAAATATTTGTACAAAGGAAATGGCGACAACCTGGAAATACTGCTTAGTGGAAACTCGGACGGTGTTGCCAGAGCGCACCCCACATTTCATTATAATCTGTACATTCTACTACACTGTTTCTATTCGTTTACTTGCTCTGACAGTTGCAATAATATTTTAAAAAGTTGAATAAACATATTTTCTTGGAAATTAACAATCTTCCGTTCAAAAACCTAACATTTTTTTAAATCTGAATTTAGCTTTTTACAACGTTATTGCTTTCAGAGCGAATAAATACTTGAACCAAAAGTGTTATTATATTCGTCTATAAAATTACACTAAAAAAAAGGTCTTCCCGCTGAGCTTCAAAAAGGGTGTCTACAACTACCTCTTCGGGCTGGCAAAGCACCGTCAACATCGCTAGTGTTGCAGGTGTCCATAGGCGGCGGTTTTGCTTACCATCAGGCGGACCGCATGCTTGTTTGCAGCTCTTTTTTATATAAAAAAAATAACGTTATAAATGCGACAGTTTGTATGCAAGTGTAAGTTAATTTGTTCAAACCAAAATAGGCGCCACCAGAGGACGCCACCGTATTGCACCGTATTAATAAAATTGACGTAACGCATAAGACGACATTACATTAATTACAAGCAAATTATTAATTACTTATTGTTTGTCACTGAGTGACCGTGAGTCAAACTACATTAACCTTATTCTTAGAATTGTAACAAAAGATAAATCATAATTATAACTTAATGTGCAGGCGGATCAAGTTATAGGCTGACCGCATAACTCAGGATGCGTCCGCCAAGCTGTTTCCAGTCACACTATGAGAACATGGGGATCGGCCACCTCCTCCAACACTTCGTTATGTGGCCAGCTTATATAGAGCCCTTGTCCATCGCATTATTTCTCTTACAAAGCGACACTACGCGACACTAAGCAATTTTTTCATCAAATAACATAATTAGCAAAAGAAAAACAAAACACGGCTGTTTATGTGGCCCATGATTATCTATTCCGGACATACTCGTAACGTAAAGAATCTACCTCTCGGTGACCCTCCCCCCTCTCGGTGACCACCCGTAGTATTCCAAGACCCCCCTCCCTCTCTAGTATTCACGTAGTAATTCATAAATACGGTTTTAAATAATTTAAATTTTGCAAACAGAATGTAATAAAAATTGTCTCATATTTGAATTTATTAACACGGTGCCAGCCACGTGACGCCAAGAGTGCGTGCATTATTTTAATATAGCTCGAAAAAGCGCGAGATTTCCCTAGAGGATATTGACTACGTGACGAAACCCTAAGCCCCCCTTGAATGGGTCACATAGTTTGGGTACGTTCCCTAGTTTGCGCGATTAGATATATAGATAGATAACTCTTTATTGTTCACACCAGAAATGACATATATAAAACAAAAACAACTTAAAACTAGTGAAATAATTGGCGATAAATTTTTGATACGAAAATCGCGTTGCATCTTTTCTCTTTCCGTCGCTCATGTAGAACAACGGTTTAATCATAATCATACATGGTAACTAGTTGATATTTGCTTAGAGTAACTTGACATTTCTTAACTTTATAAGGTCTGGAGCGACGTTCTTCTAAAGGATATTCCGAGTTTTTATGACATTGAAGCGGCTCCCTAGATAATACAGCGAGGAACTTGATGATGACCTTTCAATTCAAGGCAGATAGATACGATCTTTGTTCGTCAGAATAACAATACACAGGACAACAACTGGTTAAAACAAATGCATCAATTGCCAAGTACTACTTAGTTTATAGTTTTGGATAGATCAAGATAGGTAATCACTTTTATTTAGATTTAATTTAGTTAGGTATTTATTTAGCCACTTTAGTATATTTGGATGTTATTATTTGAAATAAAATATAAATTTAATTATAATTAAATTTAAAAATAACTACGAAAAAGAAGTCGTAGTATTAAAATTAAAAGTGTACCAAACGAAATTTAGCTATATACTCTATCGCTTAAAATCTTTGTCACTCCTGCTATAACCCTCGGCCTAGCGCAATAGGCTCTCCCCTCTATTGGAGTCGGTATATTTTTTTTTAATTCAGAAATAGGCTTGCGTTTGACCGCCACCTCGCCTGATGTTAAGCGACGATGCAGTCTACGATGGAGCACGCTTGCCCAGAAGAAACCGATTCACTCGTGATTTGTTTTTACATTTGTATAATTGAAATTTTTTTTTTTTGATTATTTTAGTTTTATAACGGCTAATTTTTATTGACTTATTTGAATTATGTATTAATTCTAATCAACTAATGTAATTGGCTTTTTGTAGCCGTTTTAGTTAAGAACAATAAATAAATAAATTTGAAGACACCCAGATTGTAACCATCGAGGAACACACATTCCGGCAGCGGTTTTCGGTTGAATTCATAGATTTAGGATGTCAAAGTACGCTGGCACAGTAAGAAAGAGGAGGGTTACGCAAAAAGAGTGTACAAAACCGAAATATACTGATCACTGAACTGGGGATCACCGAACTACTATATATGACATCGTTTCTATCAACTTTTGATATCATTTCTGCTTTATACGCCCTTTCTGCGTGACTCTGAACACACATATATAGGCATGTGTATATATAGGTCTTCTTTATCCCACTGCTGGGTATACAGTAGAATTAAAAAGACCGTGGATGATGTAAAATTGAAATATACATGGGCAGCGTTCTTTTATATATTTTTTTTTTTTAAATCTTTCTTAAGCAATTCAATTATTTTTTTCAGACAAGAAAATAACCCATACAATTCAATAAATAGGACAAATCATATAAAAAAAAATAAAGTTATATATCCAATTAAATGCAATGACTTGTAGTCAGGCCCCGATTCTACTAAACCAATTTTTTTTAAACGGTTAATGAATTGCCTCAAAATTGAAGCTTTTTGTATTCTGCTAACTTCAATAGTTTATAAATTGCATTTTAATTGTGACCATTGAAAAACAATCGTAAGATGAGATTTTACGATTGTTTGTCAATGTTAATTTAATTTAGTTAACAATATAAAATTTAGCAGACTACCATTTTTAAATAACAATTGTAATTGAATTGTTATTGCATTGTTTATGAATAGTTTTTCTTAAAAAATAGTAGAATCGGGGGGCCCTGCTATATTTAAGATTGTACGAGATTTTGTAAGAGATTTTTGATTGTTTTTCAAAGGTCACATTTAAAATGCAATTGATAAACTATTGAAGTTGTAGAATACGAAAAGTGGCAAAAGTTACTATTTTGAGACAATTCATCAACAATTTAAAAACAATTTGTTCGTACAATAAAAATTGCGTTTGACGGTCTATCTACGTAAACATTAGCGGAGTTGTGAGGCATCTTCACTTCACAATAGCCACAAAAGAATCAAGATCCAGTATGACAAAAACCATTGACACATTTTATTGAATGATCAGCCAAATAATTATTAGTCAAGACACCGTGTCACATAGTTTATTGTTTGAACGCACAATGGCGGAGCAGGCAGGTGTTCAATTACTCATTACTATCACGTTTAGTGATCTACCCACTGAATAATAACGTGGACGTCCAAATAAATCGCCATAATCAAGACATAATTAATAAAGGGGAACTTTAATTAACAGGATTCGTCCCCTAATATTCCAGCGAGATGTAGTAAATTGTCCTTCCAATTAAAACAAAAGCACCTTCGAAGTATATAGCCAATTCAGTAAAAAAATAATCATATAATACAGTCAAATATCTATATCTCGTAACATACACACAAAACATACAGTCAAATATCTATATCTTGTAACATACACACAAAACATACAGTCAAATATCTATATCTCGTAACATACACACAAAACATACAGTCAAATACCTATATCTTGTAACATACACACAAAACATACAGTCAAATATCTATATCTCGTAACATACACACAAAACATACAGTCGAATACCTATATCTCGTAACATACACACAAAACATACAGTCAAATATCTATATCTCGTAACATACACACAAAACATACAGTCAAATACCTATATCTTGTAACATACACACAAAACATACAGTCATATATCTATATCTCGTAACATACACACAAAACATACAGTCGAATACCTATATCTCGTAACATACACACAAAACATACAGTCAAATATCTATATCTCGTAACATACACACAAAACATACAGTCAAATACCTATATCTTGTAACATACACACAAAACATACAGTCGAATACCTATATCTCGTAACATACACACAAAACATACAGTCAAATATCTATATCTCGTAACATACACACAAAACATACAGTCGAATACCTATATCTTGTAACATACACACAAAACATACAGTCGAATACCTATATCTTGTAACATACACACAAAACATACAGTCGAATACCTATATCTCGTAACATACACACAAAACACACAGTCAAATTGAGAAAATAGGTTGAAATATGGTATATCCATAGATGAACAATATTCGACCACGTCTATACACAGAGCTTGGCCTCATCACAACGGAAATTGACACGCTACAACGATGTCGTAAAACTAATAAAACGGTACGACACAGCACAGTGGTGACTGGTGAAGTGGCCAAGCCTTCATTCCTAGGAATATAAGAAGCAAAAACTTATTAATTAAGTATCACAATACCGTGGGAAAACCGGCGTTCATTGTCTTTACATGTCAAGCGGCTGTATCATACGTAGATATAAATAATATCTCCATCATTATGTGTGCAAATAATTGGCGACAATGCGGAAGTAAATACTAGGTAAGTAAAGTCTACTTAGCTTATTTTATCTTCACACTATTCACGAAGCAAATAATGAAGCACTAGCAATTCCCCATGGTTTCACCAACTTCGTTTGAAGCAATCGTACTATTTAAAAGAAGAAAGAAAGAAATATTTATTTTGTAACAACAACTTAACAAAAACAACAAATATAATAATATGGTCCTTAGTAGTGAAGATGTGTCACAGAAATGGCCTCAACTCAGCATAATGATGTTATAAACAGCGCAGGGGCCTTATTCTTAGCTTCACTTTTGCGAGCCAACTTTTAGTAGGTACCTGATAGGTACCTAAAATTAACCAACTCATTTAAGCTGCATCGTTTAAAAGCGTCTAACTTGAATAAACGAAAATCCGTTTTACTATGCGTGTGTGCGTGAAAATAGCAAAGCTTGGCGGCTATCAAATAACTAACGCTTATCGTAGTTGATGGTACCGTTTAGACAAATAACACCTATGCGGGTCAACTTTTCGAGCTGGGGGTAAGGCCCCTGATCTTCCGTTGAAGCCACTCAGTGAAATCACGAAAGGCTCGAAAAAACAGTGCAACGTAGGTAAACGACACATGTGACTTTGACACACATGACATAGGGATCACTGTCATTAAATCGATTATAAAAATTTAAATAAATGTAAAATTTAAATAATTGTTGAGAAATAAACACGTAGTTCTTTGTGGATATGAGGTGAGGCAGCGGTCTGCTGGTGTTCATGGCTCAAAAGTGAAGAGGTTCATGGGACGACCATCTGGTCAATCAGTTCAAGAAGTCAAACCTTTTCATTTACAGGAACCGTCCATTTTCACACAAGAACTATGAGCGTACGTTGGTACCTTCCAGACTCCATCCACAGATGTCGAACCCCGAACCAAATGAAAAAAGAGCTCATAACTTTTAAACCAACTACTCTGGGGGGATTGGTGGTATCAAATTGCAATCATCCTCCCACAGATCAAGAGATTCACGTTTGAAATATTTTGTGTATTTTTATTTCATTTTTAGCGTTTGTAAATCGTGAATAAAAGAATATAATTTAAAAAAAAACTACCTCAATAAAATATGTACCTACGTTCCAAAAAAACACATAAAATCAACCCAGCTGCTTAGGAGAGAAATGATAACAGACATGTATTTGTAATACATGACTTCTTACACTAATGCAATGATTCTCAAACTTTTTGTAGTCACGAACCACTTTCAAAATTTCAGCAATAATTTAGCAATCTCTTGCGAAGAGAATTAATAAATAATTTTTAGAAAGTACGGTGCTTTTTTAAAATAACTTTATTTTTGGTTTTGTTTATGTAATTAACTGCATACTTCAAACGAATTCTAATAAACAAACCTTGGGACTGTGGACCCCTGGCACTCGCGTCATGGACCCACTTTATGAAACGCTGCCCTAATACATAACCTTTCTGTTCGATTGTAGATAAATTTCTAAAACTGATAACAACCGGTCCAATTCAAACCCAGTGAGGTTCCATTCGCACTGATACATGCTGACAGGAAAACGTCAGTAGATGGCAAAAATATATTTTCCCGCTAAGAGCAGAGTAGTTATTCAGCAACAATTATGACAAGGACAGACCGGACGCACACAATCACACACCGGCGCGTGGTCAACAGCTGTCATCTCGACAGTAGCCGCTTCCGAGAACCGACAACCACTCACTGTGACGTCATTTGTACACGAGTCAACAATCAACGATACCTTAAAAATGTAGTCTACTTCACCAAGCAATACTATAATTTTCTTGGTCAATAATAGGTGTGCGTTTGACCACCAACTCGGGTGATATTAAGCGATGATGCGGTCTACGATGGATCACGCAAAACCCTGATCTATTTCGTTAAATAGTGAAACAAAATTACAGACCATCCATCATCCCAATCTAGCGGACCAACCATCTACTCCATCTAGCGGAAAAACGGCACATCAAAAATATTATGACCAACACCGCAGAATCGGTTGAGTAGTTTCAGAGACTTCATATATAGCCTATGATGATGATGTCGTCCGCGTCGTGTCCGACGATGGCGACTCTGGCTATTTCCTGGCGTGTGCTCGTATGTGGCTGGCAAGTCCAAACTTCGTCTTGAACACCCGGTCACAAGTTGCGCAGTACAGCTGGCCCGCGCTGTTGTATGTGTACTTGTAGGATGGTTTTGGTCGGTTTTTACGAGTTTGGCGTTTGAGATTTAATTCGGAAAGGCGAGCGCTTTCAAAATTTGTGATGCCTTTTCTGACCTTCGAACGCCAAACTGATCTCGTGTGAGCAACCTCCTCCCACTGTTCGGGGGGCAAACCATACCCAGCTAAATTTCTTTTAAATACGTCCTTGTAACGAAGATACTGCCCACCGGAACTGCGCTTTCCTTTCGACAGTTCTGAGTAGAGAATTTTTTTTTGGCAGTCTGCAGTCATCCATTCGCTGGACGTGGCCTATATGAAGTCTCTGGAACTGCTCAACCAATTCTGTAAAAATTTACGTGGTTTGAACACACATGTTGTAAATTAATGCGCGATAAGTCCCGATAAACATATAAAACATCGATTATGTAAATTCTTTAACTTATAGAAAGCTAACTTATTCTTAAATGACATTATTAGGTTTCACATTTTCATAACGAGGGTGAAGCCGCGGACAAAGGCTAGTTTAGTATTAATTACAGGACAGCTTTGCACCAACAGATAGTTGAAACTTGATTCGAAAGTATCGTTTCGCTCGTTTAATTATATATTCGTATGATTATAATTGTGTTACTCATACAAAACAATTCACCACATAATATCTGCAGAACTCTATGGAAATCGATTACCACATAATCGATTCCATAACAGTAAAAGTAGTATGAATCATTCGGTTCATTTTATTCGATTACTCATACGCATAGATTAACATCAAGTTGGTAACACAGGTTAGTAGTAAGTTAGTACGTAGACCAATGAGCAGTAAGGTACCTTAAGTCGAGTTACTTTTTCATAGGTCTTGCTTTGCATTGAAACACGGGATTAGATAAAAATTAACCTGGAAGAGACACTGTTTAGCGGTCAACCCTTTAAACAGTAGGGTGCAAATGAATGTGAAATGTTGTTTTTAATGTAATTTTTAGCATATATTTCATCGTCATCATCATCCTCGCACTACTTTTTGAATAATTATAATGTACCTACCAATTTTATCACTTCTACCAATATATTTTTTGCTACATTCGTATTTTAAAATAACAACTGGTTCTTTTTTCAAAATAAAAAACAATTCTGGTCTTCGACTCTTGGCGGGCGGCCCCCGACCCTTGGAGGGGTCTACTTCCGTTTTAAAGTGGCGTTCCGTCCTCGACTTCTATATTGACACGCTTTTGTTAACTTGGTATGTACGTATGTATGTATGAATCTTTAAACTTTATTTTCAGCTACTTCAAAACATCGAATTAAATTGGAATTTTGCACACTTATCAAGGACCAAAGACAATGCAATAATTTTAATAGTTTGTCCCATTATCCTTACCAGGATCTTCAATATTAGAGATTTTAAAGCGTGTTTTACAGTTTTTTTTACTACGAGATTTATTTGTCTTTTGCCACGCGTTTGTGTGCCCTGCTATAGATAGTGTTTTGTGTTTTGGTTTTCTAGCCTCAGTATGAACGTTTTGATGGAACTTTAATCAGTTAAAAGTGTAAAAATATATATATAAGAACAGCGACGTCTCTAATTGAGACCTAAAACGTAATGTGTCAGTCATCCAACCCATGGTGAGGCTCCGATGTAATAGCCGCCCCAAACCCAAACAAATATTGACCGGAGGCTATACGTACGACAGGCACATCTAGTCGTTATAATCCTTGTAATTGACATTGTGTCGTGAGTCATAAACACGTGAAGTTGTTATAAAACGGATAACAATACGCGCGCCAGGGGACAGGTGCACAATGGAATTACAATTATGGATGATGCATGCGGCTGT
Source organism: Agriopis leucophaearia (assembly GCA_949125355.1). Classification (NCBI taxonomy): domain Eukaryota; kingdom Metazoa; phylum Arthropoda; class Insecta; order Lepidoptera; family Geometridae; genus Agriopis; species Agriopis leucophaearia. The sequence goes on along the minus strand of OX421287.1, from coordinate 10,085,413 downwards.
GGCGAATTTGATGATGTTTGGCCTTGGGTACTGTAGTCTCGAGTACCAGGTGTCGTAGAAGCCGACTGAGGATCTGGATGGTGTTACTTCTCAGCCAGACACGTCGTCTCGATCAGAGAAGGAAAACTCGTAGCTCGGAATGTACCTCCATAAGGTAAGATTTAGGTCCTGCAATTGAATCGATCCACAGTGCCTAAATACAAAGATCTTTAACCAATGTGTGTTGCCAGTGACAACATATTATGGTACTGAGTCTTTAACTGCTGGCGTTTTGGAAAATCTCAGAGTCGCACAAGGGCAATGGAGAGAGCTATACTTGGAGTTTCTTTGCGCGATAGAATCTGGAACGTAGATATTCGTCGAAGAACCAGAGTCACCCACTCACTTCACTTCGAGCGATGTGGCCTGCCCATTGCCACTTCAACTTGCAATTATAATTTGCAAGTTGAAGTGGCAATGGGCAGGCCACATCGCTCGAAGAACTGATGACCGATGGAGAAGAAAGTTTCCTGAGTGGAGATCACGAACCGGAAGACGCAACGTAGGTAGGCACTAGATGGACCGACGACATCGTGAGAGTCGCGGGCATCCAGTGGATGCAGATGGCAGGCTGTCGTTCAGTGTGGAGGTCTAACGGGGAGGCCTATGTTCAGCAGTGGACTTCTTATTGATAATGATGATGATGAACCGATCCGGCACGTAGTGCGACTTTTCATTCATTGAAGTAATAATTCAATGAAGAAAAATTATATTTTTTTCATAAAATGCTGGAAAACTAGAAAATAGCGAGGAAAACTGCGGGACGCACTTATTTTCTATTACCAAAATATTTAAATCTTTGATTATATAATTTCCTAGCTGCGCCCTGCGGTTTCACACGCCTGGATTACTCTTTATAATATCAGTTATCTGTCATTGAAAGTCCCATCAAAATCGGTACAGCCCTTTAAAAGTCCAAAGAAAACATACACACATTGTTTTTTTATATATTTAATGAAGTTAAGCTAGAAGTTCATAGTACAAATCAAGTTACTTATATAGTAAGTAACCTAATTTTAAAGGGGATAATGCCCTATTAGATAAATTAAGAGGAGTCTATAGCAAACACTGTTTTCGCGTTGTAGGTATTTGGTAAACGTATTGCTATATCAACGTTCCCCCGCAGCCGCGTCACAGAATCTATAGCAGTGTGTCACCGTAAGCTTCGGTGTGTGCGTGCTTGCGCGCACACATCTAAACTCACTACCCGTAGTAAAGCCACCTATACGGGCCTCTGGCCTGGCTAACGGCCTAGCCACGGCAAATCGCGATCTAGGAAAATAAATGGTCCCTGAAATTGATGTGTTTCTTTCATTTTAAAATAGTACAAGTTTTGATAGTCATGTGATTTATTTTCAACCGACTTCCAAAAATGAGGAGGTTATCAATTCGACTGTATTTTTTTAACCAACTTCCAAAAATGAGGAGGTCATCAGTTCGACTGTATTTTTTTAACCGACTTCCAAAAAGGAGGAGTTTATCAATTCGACTGTTTTTATTAAATTTATTTTTATTTTTATGTTTCTTACCTCAGAACTTTTTACTGGGTAAACCGATTTTGATCATTCTTTTTTTATTTGAAAGCTGGTGCTTCTCATTTGGTTCCATTTCAATTTGGTCTAGTTCTGATGAAGCCGGTTTTTTATATATAAAAAAAAGATTTTATATATATATATTATGTTTGTTACCTCAGAACTTTCGACTGGGTAAACCAATTTTGATGTTTTTTTTTTTATTTGAAGCTGGTGCTTCCCGTGTGGTCCCATTTTAATTTGGTCCAGTTCTGTTATTTTTATGAAGTCGGTTTTTATATTGATAATTATTCTATTATTCTAAGCTATCAGGCTTCTCTGTAGGTACCTATTAGGGTTCAGAATCAGTAAATCACGGAACCCAAAATACCAGGATTTTCCGGTATTTTTAAACGTAATTTAAGACCAGGCATTAAAACTAATTCCCGGCTTTTTCGATACTCTTGGGATTCGGTATCGACGACATAAAATCTCGTTTTTATAGCAAATATTTTACTGTCGGACTGTCTGTTTCTATCTTTGTATCGAACATGCACTGTAATTTAGAATTATCGACATTTTCTACAAGAAAAATAAAACACCTGTGGAAGAAGAAGCTGAAAATCTGCAGTTTTTGCGATTAGCGATGAAGACGATTTAGACTGTATACCTTTAGCTAGATTTATATTTGATTTAATTATAGGCTTGCATTTGATCGCCAACTCGCCTGATGTTAGGCGATGATGCGGTCTACGATGGAGCACGCTTGCCAAGAAGAAACAGATGCACTCGTGGTTTGGAGACACTCAGATTGTATTGTGACTGTTGGGGAACACCCATTCAGGAAGCGTATTCCACAGACTAGCAGTTTGCACAATAAAAGTGGAATCAAAATAATTAGGAATATCAACGCTTTCGACTTTTGTGCCCACTCTGGCAGTCTGATAGAAACATGGGCAGGAGGGAAATAGACTAGCAACTTTGCGCCGATGTTCAAAACTAAGAAGCTTCGTTTAAACTAGGGATTCGTTGCTAATGAGCATTTTGGCACGTTTCTCAATAGACTCAAACACATCAAGCTTAGATGACTATCCAAAAAGGAAATTCAGTACTTACTTGACGTGCAGTAGGAAGAGCGTTGCAGAGACCAAACCACCGGCCCTTTGAGAACACCGGCATTCATTGCCAATCGATTGGACGAGCAGCCATCAATAATAACTCGAATTGATTTATCCGTAAATAAGTCTGATATCCACGCAACGAAACCGGTGGACAACACAAATGAGGAAAATTGCTTATAAGGTCGTCATGATAAACCCTGTCGAAAACCTTAGAGATGTCGAGGAAAACGGCGAACGCTTCTCCGTTTTTATCGATGGTCTAACTCCAGATGTGTGTGGCTTACGCTACAAGATCTCCAGTCGACCGGTTTCGGTGAAATCCGTATTGCCGGTCACTGAGATCATTTTGTACATTTGCAAGCTTTGGCACTGGTTGTAAATTTTCAAGCTTCCACCCTTACGAAGGAAAACATTTGATGAGACTATGACGATGAAAATAACGATGCAGATTATTACTCTCTGATCCAGCCCGCTACTCAGTAGCGGTTTCTTCACCTTTCGTAATTCTGACCATTCTGGTGAAATCTGTATCTATCTACATCCCACTCGATATCAACTCTAAAGGTACTAGGCAGGTGTGACAATACAAATCAGTGGGTTCGGATGAAATGCAATCTTCCTTAGTGTCTTATCATTGGCAGTCAGTATGCCTTTCTTCTGAAGATCCTTCGACCTGCACAGATGGGACGAATGCTTAGTGTCAGTCCATGGAGTACTACATTTTTTTATCCAATGTACTACTGAAGTAAAGCTCGCTGATAGTTAAGGCCTCAATGTAGCCATGTTAAAGCGCGCACGCATAAGATATATTACCTAGCTTAAGTAATGTCTCAGATCCGTCCGATGCTGTAGAAAAGCTATTCCTACACACTGCATATTTGTAACTGCATATCATCTGTCCCCTCAAACTCGACACTTGGGTATGCAGACGACAGCACAGAGCTACATATCCAATGCATGAACTGGTTGACCACAAATTCAGTCTCTCTGAGAAGCCATGGTTGAACGCATGAACTTGTCCCGTCAGGCAGTTTCCGATTGGGGCGATACCAATCAGGTCAAGTTCAATGCAGCTAAGACCCACGCTTGTATGTTCTCCACAAATAGGACATCATTCCACCTGACTTCTTTTTTTCCGGGATGTAGATATTCCAATAACTAACCAGCTCGTGCTTTTGGAAGATTCCCTGACAACAACCCACAACTTTGGCTTCTATATTGAGAATAAGGCTCCTTGGCTGCCAAAAAGCTGGGTATTCTTCCAAAGATGCGACAGTACCTCACGTCCAAACAGTTGTTATTTCTGTACCAAGCACAAGTTCAGACGTGCATGGAGTACCTACTGCTCGGACCTTTGGGGTGAATTAGCCAAGTAAGTATCAGCTTAGAACTCTGGAGTCCATTGAGAATAGTGACAACAAGCTCACCAGCAACATCGGAATGAATTGTTATGCATGTATCATTTGACAGCAGCAGAAAGAACTTTGAAGTAAAATTCAGAATAATAATTTGGCAATTATTCATCTGAATTTTTTCGTCACCAAAATAGACACACTGCTTAAACGCACTATAAACCATACTACCGATATTGACATTCGATCACCAAAGCTCTTAGTGGGTGAATATTATTCCGTGGCAGAAAGAAGTACAGTACACTGAACTATCAAGAACCATCAGTAAAACTCTTTGACTTATTTAAATCGTTCATATATTCATTACTACTTCTTGTTTCACTTATAATTGCACCATTAGTTAACAAAATTAAGGTAGTACCGAAAGTACCGAGAAATCCCGGTTCTGATGACGTCAAGTACCGAAAATCCCGGTTCTTAAATTCAGTACCAGTTCCAGAAACCCTAGTACCTACATTATATTTGGCTAATGTTCTAGATGACTGTAACTATAATTCCCTAAAAAGTTTACCACTAAGCTTAGATAAAAAAGTCAGCTACCAAATAACCAAAACACATCCAGATCAGATCAAAACACAGGCTTTATTGCAAAAATTACGCGTCCTAAATAAAAATAGGAGATCAACGTAATACCACAAATAGCATCTAGTAAGTTAGGTACCACTAATAGGTATATTCCTTTCATTACCTACCACCTCCCTACCCATTAAATGCCTTTATTATATAGTACTAGGTATAATATTTATATGTACGTAGTACACAATACTTACGTAGGTATGTTGAATGAATTTGATTGAACATTAATAATAATTCGAAATGCCCATTTTACTTCAATAACGTAAGTAAATAAGAAAAAGTAATTTTGATTACTTTTACTTTCCCATCTCTAGTGTCGATATAACCGTTAGCATCCCTATTGCTTGTCTGTGTGAAGTAAAGTAAGTAAAGAAGTAAAGTCTTACCTTCCCCCCGACCCCCTATGTGCCCGATAGAGAGAATTGCTGCTCGTGAGATTTTTAGGTATATTTTTTGTTAGAATTTAGGTTCTGCGGCATACCTCTTTTTACCCCCTAAATTGTAACAAAATGTTTTGTTATTGGTGTCAATCGCTTGAATATAATGTAATCTAGGCTTATACGTTTTATTATTTTCAAAAAAGTTTTTGGTTTCTAAAATATGATGACTTTTAATAGACATAGTTTCAGAGCAAAAATATGGCTGTTTTAAATGCTTATAACATTACAGTGATAAAACAAACTGGAAAAAATAAGACGAATAAGCCTAGTAAATAATGAGCTGAATACATGAAAAAAAAAACACCGAAATCGGATAATATTAGGAGGTAGAAAACAGCTTTTTCTTTTTGTATGGACAAGTACGCGCTACAGACCCCTCTTAATTAAATAATTATTCTAATACTCCATTATCGTTATCTACAAATCCAACATGTTTTTAATACCCTGATTATGATAATGATAAATTGATTTAAGAACCAAATCCGATAAAGAGAATGGCGTTACAACAAAATTCACAATTTTTTAAATAAAGAAAATAGAGTGGTTTGTTGAACAACGTCAGTTTCCAAAATTGGTAAATTAATTAATTACAGATTCTGCAGTTTCTCCGAAACTTTCAAAGTTCCCATATTTTTTCCGGGATAAAAGTATCCTTTGTTCGTTTTTACGGTGCACATTATTTTTAGGGCCGTACCGGCGATTCTGTTTAGGTAATTGCGAAAGTTGCGCGACCGCAAACCGTATCTCGGTGCGTTTAGGTTCATGTTCGCGCGATTTTCCCTAGATCGTTTTAGTTATTTTGTTGTGATTGGTTACAAACAGACAGACAAAACAAAACACATGAGTATAGGATTTTACCGATACGCTACACTAAATCTATGTATGTATGGTGACATGAAAACCTATATACATGTCATAAAACCTAAAAATGTGACTCTTAAAAAATCAAAATCTTGACTTATGCTATTTCGCTTCACTACTTGTATATTATTATCGAAATAGATTAAAATTGTCGATATCTGTTGATAGGAGCAATCTAGGGCATTATTATTCAGTGCCGAATTTCTCTGTGTGGTGTTTACTGAATTTTATTTTAATTTAAAAATAACTATCATGATTTGGTGTGAGTATAAACATTACAAAGGTGGAAGATGGTAGCATTCTTAGTGATAAATAATACATTTTTGTTGAGCGCGATTGACCTTTTTAGGGTTCTGTAGCCCGACAAGGAACACATATAAGTTTTTTCTGTCCATCCGTCTTTCTGTCTGTCTATCCAACCGTCCGTCCTAATTTTTAAGAACCTTCTAACTGCTATAGTTATTCAGGCAAGTGAAGGAAAACAGTTTAAATATAGATCTCAACTTTAAAATTTAAAAATTATATAATTTTGCATTTTATGCTTTCTATTGGCTTTCGAACATGTATAATGGGTATACAATGGAAATAAATTTTTTTCGCTGCAACCCCTCGTTTGTGATATTATTAAATAGGAATTTTAAAATGAAGAGAATGTTTCATACATCACTTTTAAATCAAGTATTTTTTGTGAAACATGGTACCCAAAAAGTAGCAAAAAGTTGGTCCCCACTCATACATTTCTAAACAATTAGAAACTTGTAACTTACTATGCTGATAAGTGATAGGTCATATTAAAACCTTCATTCAAAACGATTTCTAACATTTTCTGATTATAACTTATTGAGTTATTGCGATAAAATTGTAATAATTCAAGACGTTTAGCTCAAAAGTCAATTAGCCTTTTCGTGAAATTGTCTTAAAAAGAATGTGTCTCAAGTACCTGGTTTTCTTTTTGACTAAACCATAAATTAATAATTGCGTTGTACCATTATACCATTTATAGTGGTTAATATCGACGTAAGAAAACGAAACTGCTGTAAGTAGCAAAAATGTCGTAAGTGAGTTAAATATAAGTACAGTTAGAATCAGAAAAAAATGCTGCGTCGAATGGTCTGACTCTCATATTGCTACGATGACTTTTTTTTACAAAAATGGTAACTAATTTGAAAAATATCGGTGTAAAATTTGTCGTAAATGCACAAAAAATTGGTGTTTTTGTTACAATTTAACTTAAAGCAAATTCACCATAGGTGATTATTAATAATTATTACTTACATGGATCGGATTTATGAGTTTGATGTTGCTTACAGCATTCTTATGGTATGAAATTTTATGATGATATTACTTACTGCGTTTTTATGCTATAGAATTTTGTAATCATATTACTTACATAATTTTTTGGTACATTTTACAGCATTTTTGTGGTATTTAATAATTATTTTGAGATTACTTACAACATACTTGCAGCTTGTAAATTTACTTACCCATATATATTTCAGCACTTTAATTTATGAGTGTTCCTTACGACAATAGCATTCGTTCCTCATTTACAACAAAATGCGACAGTTCAGCCGACGCGCGAGTGCCTGATTTGCGTGACTATATTGCCGACGTTAGGACGTGACGTAAATCGTCTGAAACTGGTAAAACAGTTTTAATAGTCTTTCTACTGTTTTTATCCACGTGTAGACACGACAAAGCTAGAATATGGATATGTCTGTCTCTTTTTCGCGAGATAAAAACGGTGGAAAGACTATTTGTCCACGGCCCGTGCTAGGCATGCAGGAGTCACAACACACGACAAATTTTACACCGATATTTTTCAAATTAGTTACCATTTTTGTAAAAAAAAGTCATCGTAGCAATATGAGAGTCAGACCATTCGACGCAGCATTTTTTTCTGATTCTAACTGTATATTTAACTCACTTACGACATTTTTGCTACTTACAGCAGTTTCGTTTTCTTACGTCGATATTGTTTATCTACTATCGATTTATTTCGTCGGCGAATCAATTTATCCAAAAAAAGTTGCCTGTTGCGGCACTCGCGGCCCTGCCATGGTGTGGGCCGGTCTAATGTTTGCCCAACATACCTACCTACAAACACTTGCGATCAGATAATGCTATGATACCTCTCCCATTCAACTGTAAAGATAAATTGGTCATACGTATGTACCCCCATTTTTATATTCATCATAAATTCGTGACTGTTTGAGTACTGAAATGATTCTATTCCATCTCGTCATGTCGAATTTTCGATCCGTTTTATGATTGAGTGTCTGTCGTAGAAGATTTTAGTACTATCCGGTATTTTATTGGTTTTTTATCGTGGAATTTTAGATCGTTGAGATGTGATTCTAATTGTACTAGGTACAGGAATATAACAGAATACTATTACTCTCAGTGATGGACGGCCGCAGGGTGATCGGACCCTCCCAAAACATAAAAAATAAAATGTAATATCTACTACACTAAAGTTTTACATACTTTAAGCTGCTTATTTGTAATGTTTTCTTTTTGTTACTGCCGTAAAGACAAGTTTATGTATTTAGTGATTCACAAGTTGTAACTTTTTATAAAAGTTATATACTTGTTAAACAATATAAAAATTATCATATTGTTGTAAACTAGGATTAATTACGTACACTAGCTTTTAACACTTTGTATACCATTAATAGGAAATAAAGAATATTATAAAACAAACAAAAACGGGGTGATCGGACGTCAATACTGATTTTGCCACACAATGCGCAGACTGTAAAGTCACGTTATACAAGCGGCCATGTAATAGGCATGACGACTAATATTTTTTTATTACCTCATAAAAAAGCTGATCATCAATAGAGCCTATCAACGAAAACAAAATTTAAACTAGTCCAGAAATAAATAAGTTATAAGCATTTTAATTTCATGCTAGACAGAGAGAGCACTATACTGAGCTATGACGTCACGCCTCAGGCGCGGCATACAAATGCTATACTAACGCACGTTTTGCGAGAAAGGGATGGAGCATCCCCTCTCTATCCCCACCTAAAACTTTAAACGCTCATATCTCAGAGAATAATCAGCCAATCCCATTTTTTTTTTTCAGTATGTGTAATGTATTTAGTTATATTCATCGCCAAGCCTGTTGTTTGTAATAAATTAAACATTAGGCCACATGCCTATTCACAACTCCTCGCTAGGTTCCAAATTATAGATAATTTACTCGTTGTCGTTGTTTCGGCTTTACTGCGTCCACAGATCAGTCTTTTAGCAGATCCGTCTGGTGTGTCCAGCGCTTTCTGCTCCTTCGTCTTGGTCTCTTGCCCTCTACATTTCCTCAGTTTGGCAGGTTATTACCGGCTCCAGCTAAAGAACTTAAATATTCTTCGAAGGCATGTTTGGCCAGTTGATGAACGATTGAATTAAATCCTAATTTACCTACATCTTCAGAACTTGATAATGTGCGATCGAGGCAGGTCAGGCTAAGAAATGGGTTCTTGGGTTTTTTATGATGAAATGGGCTAGCTTTTGACCACAACTCACCTGATGGAAAGAAACGATGCGGTGTAAGATGAAGCATGTTTGCCCATGAGGTGCCTATTCATTCTTCGTGCGTCCGGAAGAGACCCAGGTTGGGGATGGATTGGGAACACTGAGGCAGGGAGCGCATACCATTCCTTGGCATTTCATATTCAAAAGAATAGAAGAAAGTTCTGATTGTGATGTCCTTGTATGTGCAGGCTTACTCCTGGTGCCCAGTGCACTGGCTCTGCTCGACCTGGAACCAGCTCCCCCGCAGGTGTCTTCCATGCGTTCGGTCCAGGAGCGCTGGCTACCAATCAGGCTCAATCACTTCGACGCTTCCAATACTGAGACGTTTCCTATGGTGAGGGTTCAATTAAAATACAATAATAACTTATTTACGGCACAACCAGGATGATGGAACATTTAGCCGCGTCCGTGGTCATAGGAGACTAGATGACGCATGTCTTTAGAAATGTTATGAAATTACAAGTACCTATCTATGAACTCCTTGACTGAAACAGCAAGGCAAGGATAAGGACAAGGATAGAACGATACGCTAGTTTATTCGTGCGAGCGAGTGAGATATAGCTCTGGTCGAAGTGTGCCGTATGAACTCAGCTGAGCCCACGAAACCCTACTTCCTTATTTCGTGGTTGAGCCGGACCAGTTCTGCGAGTGAGTCACTTGGCTTCCTCTGTTTGAAATCGTCAATGATTACATCTTATATCTTACAGCGTTTCTACTATAACGACCAGTTCGGCGGGAACCACATAGTGATATTCGTGGGTGGTGAGTGGGAGATCCACGAAGGCTGGACGCAGGCGGGGCTGGCCGCCGAGGTGGCCGCAGCGGTTGGGGCAGGAGTCTTCTACACGGAGCACCGGTACTACGGACGCACCAGGCCTGCCGAGTGAGTCTACTGTAACCATGTTATCTTGTATTATAATTATCAATATAAACAACCAATTTCATAAAATGACAGAACTAGAACAAATTAAAATGGGACTACACGGGAAGCACCAGCTTTCAAATAAAAAAATAATCATTAAAATCGGTTCACCCAGTCGAAAGTTCTGAGGAACAAACATAGAAAAAAACAGTCGAATGACCTCCTCCTTTTTGGATATCGGTTAAAACTCGCCGCAATTTTCATATGATGTCATGAGAGCAATTTAGTGGTAGTAGCGTACAGTGCGAATTTTAAATTTCAAATGCGAAACAGCGAATGTTAAAGCTGTCGGCTGAGCAAATTTCGCACGGCCAACTGATTTCGAAAAAGAAGGTAGCTTATACCTTGGATTAACTCATAAGCTACTTTTCCCAGAGAATGGCCTGGTTTCTGTAGGATAGCGGTCAATTACGGTTGGCCGGGCTCACCGGGCAGAGCTATTTCTTTCTACTTTTTACTTTTTTAAGGAGATTGTAAAAAAATCGTAATCCGTCATCTTGAGGCCGCGACTTCACTCATCTAAACTTCGAGCTCTTTCATTAAATACCCATAATCATAACAGGGCTGACAAAATATATACACCATCCGCAATCTTCAGTTCTGATGGTGGCCATTTATAAAATATTGTGTATTGTATTGTCATCAGAACTAAAAGTGTTCATTTATGTTTAAATTCAGCTTGCAAGATTTGACGTAAACAGACTAACATACCTAACTACATTACAAGTTAAATAAAAGCTTGTAAAATCATTATCTTGAGAATAACATTCCGAGAAAACCTTCGCATACTGATGGGCAGTGGGCCTTAGTACGAGCATTTGCGAAAAAGTTATCATTACGTAAACGATAGCAAAATGTATGAAAAATTGATCAGCGCCTCTATCGGACGTGAAAGGAAACTGAATTTTTCATACATTTGCTATCGTTTACGTAACGATAACTTTTTTGCAAGTTCTCGTACTAACCCCACTGAACTGGGCAGAACAGCCATGTAGCTAACACCGAAATATCTATCTGTTACCTATTCCCTACATCACCAAACACAAAGCCAGACCAGTCTACAATAGATACACTCAAACCAATCCCTGCCGAAGCGTGTTATTACAGAGGCGACCGAGCCCGGGCGCAGTTAGTTAGTGCATAACGTAGAACAGTAGAATCGTTTGTCCCGGTGCCAAATCAGGCCGCCTGTTACACCGTGCTGCAACACCACAGATAACAATACTTAGAAGATTAAAATATTCAAATTGAGGTTCAGTGTGGAATTTATTCCGTTTAATGTAATATGTAGGAAATTTCCTAGCGCGACATTTTCGTTTCGCAAAAAAGAACTTCAAATAAAAATTACCAAGAAATTAAAAAAACTTGAGAGGTGTCAAGGGACACCCGGATGGAACGAAGTTAGAGAGAGAGAGAGAGAGACAGAGAAACACGCGCACGCCGCACAGCTTACAACTATAGCAAAAAGTGTCGTTACAACTTTTGGTCTTCATTTTTTCCGTCTAGCCCCCTTTCATTACGCGCGATAAGGAACTTCATTCCAAAAAAAAAACCATCTGGGATAATGTAAGAAATAACGATTCTAGAGTTGTTACACACACATCTTAATCGATTCATGGGTTCGGTACTTATGGTGGAATAAAGAAACTCGACAGACACGTGATGATGATTTATTTTAGACCAATTTTACCATAAATTAGTTTACTATGTTCTGCGTCAAGGCTGATATAACCAATTTATTATACAAAGTTCAAAAACAGCTGCTACCATGTGATGAACCCACGTTTTTTATAACAATGAATTATTAGGGCGGAGTGTCTACCAAACATAGCATTTGTTTATATTAAAGTGGTGATTGCTAAGTATTCTGGTCTTACTATCACTTATTCCCCGACACACAGTCCCAGACTAGTTCGGGAGTCAATGGAACAACACATTATGTTTAACTAAATTTATGTCAAAATAAATAACTTTGTTTGTATTGTATGGCTATCACGGCCTTTACAACAATGTTTTAAAAGTTTAATTAAAAGTCGACATGTTTTCAGCTCAAATCCAAGTTTTGCCCCTGCACGAAACAGTGTCAAAAATATGCGATCTACCCATGCAGGAAGAGATGCGCACGAGTTGGCGCCTGCTCCTTAAATATAATTATAACGGAATCGACAAATGCTAAAAATTCAAAATTACTCAAGAACTATTTGAATTTTTAATAAAACGAATTTAGATTAAATTACATTATGCAAATGACCATTAGAATATAATAATATAAAAAAACCTAGACTAGAAAAAACTAAAAAGTTTTCGCCGAATTATTCGATCGAGTAAAGTTTCACTAATTTAATTTTTAAAACATAGTTGACACCAATACACATTTTCTTTCTTTCTTTTCTTTCTATGATACAGTTCGGTGTGAGAGGGTGTCGCTCTCGTATCGACATGTAATTAAATGGGCCATTCGTGATCAGACGCGCGCTAACTATCGGCTGCATGGCGCTCGTGCTACATAATGGACATGAGTTCATACAGGATTACATCTACCCGTTCTAATTCAGATATACGTTGTTGTAGACATCATTTATTGTGAAAATTACGAAATACGGAGTGTATACTAACTACTGGGGCTCGATTTTTGAATCACTCGTATGCGAAATGAAAGATTTTCTATTGATAGTAAGCAAATACGAATGGTTCCAACCAATCATTGCGTCGAATGATATGAAAATAATAATAATTATGATTTAAATATAGCCCCCCTGCCCTTACTTGCCTGCCTGTTTGGGCCCGCCTGCCCATTGCATATATATATATATATGCAATGGGCAGGCCACATCGCTCGAAGAACCGATATCCGATGGGGAAGAAAGGTTCTTGAGTGGAGACCACCGAACCGGAAGACGCAGCGTAAGTAGGCCTCCACTAGATGGACCGACGACATCGTGAGTCGCGGGCATCCAATGGATGTAGATGGCAGGATGTCGCTCAGTGTGGAGGTTAAAGTGGGAAGCCTATGTTCAGCAGTGGACGTCTACTGGCTGATGATGATGATGATGATTGTAACTATCGCTGTTCGCGTAATAAAAGTGGAATCAAAACGTTTCGTACAGGTTATCGGAATATCAACCATGAAGCGGTGACGCCTTTCATCCAACCAACCAAACACAGCTTCCGTAGATCAAAACCACGGATAAACCCGCGGGCTGCAGCTAGTTTTCGTGTAGTTCCCGTAGTGGTACCGGTAATTAAGTGGTTTGGATTCTGAATCACGGCTCGCGCATTACACACGAGCGTCCCGAGATAATGTACGGTGCTGTCGCTAATGAGAACCCGCGCTAACTTTGGATACTTCATATTAGGTAGTTCATTTTAGGTGTAGGTAACAACCATTGACTTATATTTGCTAAAAGCTGCGCTCATCGGCTAAAGTTATATTCCTTTCGCACATTATCAATACATTAAAAGAAAAAAAAACGCTAATTATACATATTATATTGAAAAAACTATTTAGCATATGATTTTATTTTAATATTAAGTGCTTTTTCGCAAAGCGAAAATGTCGCACTTATTATAACATCATAACATTGGCACACAAAACATAACATTGTCACACTTCATTATGCATATACCTAGCAAAAAAAATAAATTAGTTAATATTGATGTTGATAATAATATTTATGTTTTATTTTGGCGGATAATATCGAAAAAACTATTAACACCAATTAAAAAAAATAAAAAATGACCATACAATATAATATGTGCACTCAAAACCTAATATGGTTTATTCCCACCTGCTCCCCGGAAAACGGCACGTGGGCAAGCAGTAAAACCCTTCCCGCCTGCCTCACATTTCATGTCACACGCAGGGGCAAGCGGTAGTTTTTAGGGTTCTGTACCCGAAGGGTAAAACGGGACCCTATTACTAAGGCTTCACTGTCCGTCTGTCCGTCCGTCTGTCACCAGGCTGTATCTCATGAACCGTGATAGTTAGACAGTTGAAATTTTCACAGATGATGTATTTCTGTTGCTGCTATAACAACAAATACTAAAAAAATAGAATAAAATAAATATTTAAGGGGGGCTCCCATACAACAAATGTTTACCGTTTTTTTAGATTATGGTACGGAACCCTTCGTGCACGAGTCCGACTCGCACTTGGCAAGTTATTTCCTACTTGTCCCAACGCGTTATAATACAAAGAGGCCAACTAGATTTCCTATCTGCCCCCACGTGTCAGTCGCGTCATACGTGGTTAATGTTACTGTAACATATAACTGTAGTGAACAACCGTGATAGTTTAAAACACTGTTTCACATTCTGTTTGTTTTGTCTTATTATGAAATTTTATTTATACTCATAATTATAATTATTACAGATCTACGCCTGTTGTCATTTGCGACGCTCTAACTAAATCCGCAGAATAACTAATAGCTGCACGAATAACCAATATCACTAGGCAAATATCAATTCATAAGGGATCAGGTGAAAGGTTACTAGTTTAGATAAAATATATGGGAAGTAGTGGGCCCCAAGTGAGGTCTGTGTTATTAAAGCGCTGTTTATTGGTGCCTGAGCGGTTTAGTCATTTGTTTACTAACCATTTACCCCCTTTATAGACGTTTGATACGGTAATCTACTAGTAGTGATCTGTCAAATATGATTCTTGCCGTCGGGAAGTTTCACATGCGAGAATGATATAAAGTGATCTGTCAAATTCTTGCTGTCGGGAAGTTTCACATGCGAGAATGATATAAAGTGATCTGTCAAATTCTTGCTGTCGGGAAGTTTCACATGCGAGAATGAGATAAAGTGATCTGTCAAATTCTTGCTGTCGGGAAGTTTCACATGCGAGAATGATATAAAGTGATCTGTCAAACTCTTGCTGTCGGGAAGTTTCACATGCGAGAATGAGATAAAGTGATCTGTCAAATTCTTGCTGTCGGGAAGTTTCACATGCGAGAATGAAATAAAGTGATCTGTCAAATTCTTGCTTTCGGGAAGTTTCACATGCGAGAATGAGCTAAAGTGATCTGTCAAATTCTTGCTGTCGGGAAGTTTCACATGCGAGAATGAGATAAAGTGATCTGTCAAATTCTTGCTGTCGGGAAGTTTCACATGCGAGAATGAGATAAAGTGATCTGTCAAATTCTTGCTGTCGGGAAGTTTCACATGCGAGAATGATATAAAGTGATCTGTCAAATTCTTGCTGTCGGGAAGTTTCACATGCGAGAATGAGATAAAGTGATCTGTCAAATTCTTGCTGTCGGGAAGTTTCACATGCGAGAATGAGATAAAGCAGAGACAGAATTTTCTGAAGCTACTTTTTTTTGTTTGGTTTAAGTCTGGCTATAGTGGGCTTTAGACCATGTCCTTATTTTGAATCACGGCACTTTATATTTTTGTCACTAATCTTAATTAGCGTCAAATAAGTCATAGTCACAGTCAGAGTCAGTCAAGCTGGCTTGTCAGTCAAGCGTTCTACGACATTGATAGGGAATTTATGGCACTAAAAGTAAGCTCCTAAATATATTTAATTATTATTAGTTTTTACCAACTATTAAGTACCTACTTTGTATTGACATTTTATTTATAATTTTTACATCTGACATATACTGATCGTATGAATAAATGAGTATGAGTATGAGTATGAGTATGAGTCAAGCAAAGTAAGTCACAGTCAAGTCAAACTCATGCCCCAGTAAAGTGTTGGAGGCTTTACAATAGGCTTCTATGGAGTTTTGGAAACAACATGAAAAGACATGTTTCACTACGTTAAATCACTTGCCTACACTCAAACACGCTCACGAGCCCTTAATGATAAATCCACCATTATTACACATTAAAAGTCGAAAATACTTATCATTATCAGCCAGAAGACGTCCACTGCTGAACATAGGCCTCCCCCTTTAACCTCCACACTGAACGACAACCTGCCATCTGCATCCACTGGATGCCCGCGACTCTCACGATGTAGTCGGTCCATCTAGTGGGAGCTAACAACTAAGCTAAAATACTCAAGTTTAGGAAAATAAAATAATACATTGAGCCGACATGTTTTTCAACGTTGGCACCAAAACTCCCTGAAGGTACTCCTGATTCCTGCCACAGATAATCAATTTTCATGTTGTTTTTTTTATGACGGAGGTAAAAACAAAACATTTTTTCGAGTTTTTTTCGATCTCCTTCGATAAAATATAAAATATGAACAGCGCCCCGCGGTTTCGCTCACTACCCTTGGCAATGAAATCAATTATGTTGTACCCAGTGTATTCCACTCTCATCATCATCATTAGCCTGTAGCTGTCCACTGCTGGACATATAAGCCTCTCCCAATGCACGCCACTGAACTCCGTCAGCAGTTCTCTGCATCCAGTTTTGACCCGCCGTTTTACGCAGGTCGTCACTCCACCTGGCCGCAGGGTGTCCTACACTACGTTTGCTTAAACGTGGTCTCCACTCCAGGACTCGTCTACACCATCGGTTATCGGTTCTTCGGGTATTTCACTCTAAGCTAATCTGACATGAATGATAAGACTAAAATTATCTGCATCTCTTTTTATTTCAATATATGTACAATAAGCTCTATTCAACTTAGCAAGTACCGTTTTCTACTTAATTTCATGTGTGTATAAATAAGAAGTATCTAAACCAATATATATATATATATCACTAGCTGTACCTGCGTACCACTATTTTACCCGCGTGGATTACTCCTTTAGTCCTAATATCATTAGCTATCTGCCAGTAAAAGTCCCGTCAAAATCGGTCTAGCTGTTTTGGAGTCCATACGGAACATACTTCGAAGATCTCTCTGCTACCACGCTCGAAGAACCGATAACCGATAGGGAAGAAAGGTTATTGAGTGGAGACTATATACAAACTGGAAGACGCAGCGTAGGTAGGCCTCCCACTAGATGGACCGACGACATTGTGAGAGTCGCGGGCATCCAGTGGATGCAGATGGCAGGCTGTCGGTCAGTGTGGAGGTTAAAGGGGGAGGCCTATGTTCAGCAGTGGACGTCTTCTGGCTGATGATGATGAAGGAATATAAATGCATAAACACATCGCTTTTTTATTTTTAAGAAGAGTAGGGACGATTGCGTTTCGTGGTTTTACCCGAGTTCCAAGAGAATCTGTTATTTTTTAGGATAAAAGTTAAAAAGCCTATGTGTTAATTCAGGGTATAAATACCAAATTAAATTCAAATCCTCCGTTAAGCTATCACGGAGTTCATTGTGACAAATACACGTACACACAGTATACAAACTTTTGTATTATCAAATATTAGTGTAATGGTTAGAATTTAGTGCCTTTAGACCCCAGAAGGGGCCTTAAGGTCACTTAAAACATCCAAATGTTTTTCATCCATTCAACATTTAAGAGCCTAGCTCTTGTCGGTGGAGTAATTTCCAGGCTTTACGGTCTTCTGCCAGCGTTTTCACCTCCCTGTACGACATGACATTTGCCTTCTCTTTTATTTGGTCTACGAATGCCTAATCTTCTTGGTCTTCCCGGTCCTCTCTTTCCTTCTACCTTTACTATGACGGTTTTCATTAATTTGTCATGTCGTACAAGGTGGCCAAACATCTTCCCTCTTCTAGTCTCTATACTCGCTAGTACACTTCTCCTCTACCATATCTAATACTTCTTGGTTTTTTTTTTCTGTCCAGCTTAATGTAACTTTTTATAATCCTCCAAATGTAGCTTTTAATAATAAAACACCTTACCAGATTTTATCACATTAAAGTTATCCGTGGCCTCTTCGCACCCGTAACACTTATCAGCGCTTAATCCCTACTAATTATCATCTTAATTAAAAACAATCCTAACACACAACCTTGCTTTATGATAAACACCTCTATTGCAAAAGTGTAACGCTTTTAGCAAACGCAAGTTTTGGTATGCCCTGTTAATTAGTTACCAAGTTGCTAAAACATTTTATGTAAAGAAATACTGTCTCAATTGCACAGGGAAAAGGTGGATAACAATTGCAAGAGAAAAGTTGTGAGTTGTTAGTATGCAAGAAGTGAGGTGAGCAGTTAGAATATTTTTTCCGAATTAAAGGGGACTTTGCGTGTGGTACAATTAGGATGCGGGGGACTTTGGGAACTTTTTGTTATAGGAAGAAAATGGAGCTGTGTTCATTGTCAAGTTTTTTATTATTGATTATGGTGATTGTTGTTGTTAGATCGCGTGATAACTGTCAACATGGTTAAAGTTGGAGACGCTAAGATTGAAAATCTCTTTACATATTCATTATCTCTGTCTACCGTGTTGACTTCAATATTAAATGAGTAAGGATATGGCCAATGGAACTCTTTGAATGGTACCTGGTGCCGATGTGCAGTACAGTACCGATGAACTACTGAAGTGGCTTGAATCTAAAGTATTCAAATTAAAATTATTAACTGAGAATAAGAAAGGATAATTCCCCTAAAATTTATCTCACGAACTAAAATAGGTTACTTCATAAAAATAGGAATAAAATTAAAGAACACAACAAATTGCTGTAAAAATATTATGTCAACATAAAATTAGTATGTCATAAAATTGTCATCATAGTTATCGGCTTTTTTGCCCCTGTCCCATCAATAAGTCAAAAACTGTTTCGTTACAGTTTTCCAATTGTCACAAATAATATCAAAATCAGTGTAGGCGGAGAAGAGTGCATTGAAATGGAGGCGGTTTCGTATCAGCGGATCAGTGGAAGTATATTGCATACCAGTGTGGCTGTGGACTCAGTCGCACGCCAACTTCGTTAAGTTTTTATTGTAATTAAGAGCGATACGTAGATAGAGAATGATTTGATGATGATTGTAGAGATTTGGACAGAGAGCCAAATTTTTCAAGAATTATAATCTAGCTAGACATTACTATATTGAAGACACTAATGTGCGGACTAGAACATAATAACTAACCAAAGATTTAAACAACCTGCCGGCTTCCTTGTTTCCTGAGAGATATAATCTGGGCCTGTTCAAGGCAAGAGCGAATCTGAATAGGTATCGTCTAAGTCTGCGTGCTTCATCTTCGACCACATCATCGCTTACCAACAGGCGAGTTGATGATCAAACGCGGACTTATTCGCGATAAAAAAAACTTTTGAGAGATCTTGAAACTTAGGCTGGAGTCAGATTCAGCTTTTATCTCCTACCTCCATTTCGCTCAGTCGTATCTAAGCGTGTTTTAATTTTTCGAAGCAGGTTGCATAGTAAAGTAGTTATTTTTAATGATACTGGGTGACGAGACGAGCAAAGTCGTTCGCCTGATGGCTCTTCACGCTTGCCCATAACAGCTCAACGCCACTCAGAATTTTGACGACATCTACCCAAATCAAATTATTTTTTTCGCCATCCCCATCGCCGCTTTGGCCACGAAGTATTCAAGGTTTCTTAGCTGTGTGCGTGTCGACGTAGTAACACGAAACTAAATTTTTATCCCGGAAAACAATATAAATGCAATCAAACTCACTAATCACACACTATACCTACGAAACTGAAAGACAATGGCGAATACTCGTACAATTTTTTTTTGTTGAGAACTAATTAGTGAAATACATATTTAAATTATTTCGCGTTAGTTCCTGAGCTTGAGATAGAATTTTTGTTAAAAAACAAGAATAATAGATATTCAGTTGTTTTAACCGACTTCCAAAAAAGGAGGAGGTTCTCAATTCGACTGTGGTTTTTTTTTATGTTTGTTACCTCAGAACTTTTGACTGGGTGTTCCGATTTTGATGATTCTTTTTTTGTTAGAAAGCTGGTGCTTCCCGTGTGGTCCCATTTGAATATGGTCCAGTTTTGTATTTTTTCATGAAGTCGGTTTTTTAAATTGATAATTATGTTATTCTTATTTATTTTAGGTATGCACAGATACAAATTAATATTCTGAGACTTTACGGCATAGAAGAATTAAGGGGAATTAAATTTTTGAATTGAAGTGTACGCTACGCGTTCAAAGTTGCGACTAATATATCTATATCTTCTATTTCTATATCTATACATATAATAAACCGTAGAGATAAAAAATCTATAATTGCGAGATATCAAAAAACACACAGGGCTTCTTAAAATAAGCAGCTGAACAAGTTAAGACAGTTTTTAGAATTTTTGTCTGTTTGTTTGACAACGCACATCTCCTAAACCACTGAACGGATTTAAATGCGGTTTTCACGAATATGCTTAGCTATGACCAGATTGAAGTACAGGCTATGTTATTTTGCGCAAGGAAATAAAAAAGGGTTGAAAGTTTGTATGAAAATCTACGCGTATGAAGTCGCAGACAACAGCACAGTCACACAATCACACTTAATATAATATAATAAATGCGAAAGTAAGTCTGTCCATTTGCTTATCTGTTTGCTACATAATCACGGCTAAACGGCTTAACCGATTTTGATATAATTTTGCTAGGTAATTATTATTTTTTTATTAAAAATAGGCCGCCAGCTCGCCTGATGTTAAGCGATGATGTGGTCTACGATGGAGCACGCTTGCCTAGAAAAAACCGATTCACTCGTGATTTTAAGACACCCAGATTGAAACTATCAGGGGAACACCCATTCAGGTAGTAATGGTATGTATCATGAGGACGGACATAGGCTATTTTTTTCTGAAGAAATCGCGGGCGAAGTCGCGGTTACAGCTGGTGTGTAATAAAATCGCATGGCATAGTTAGTGTGGTTCTAAATATATAATTATTATCATCAGCTGTCCAATCACGGGAACAATGAGCAGACGCTGTCACTGGAGTCCCGTTTGAACCTTCACCCGTGCGCAGGAAGGATCAATTCATTACGATATGAATCAGAAGTGCAATAAGAATATGCTGACCATTTACTGGCGCAAATGAGAACCCACTTCAAGAGTTTTTTGAAGTGAAAACTTCTTTAGGCACGTTGAGCTTTTTGGGTGAGCAAAAATCATGGAACTCCCACTGTCTCGCCTCATCACGCTGTACCGTGTATTTTAAAACAGCGCCATTTCTTGTAGAATAGGTGAATTACTACTTAAGTTTTCACTTCTGACGTGCAGTCCTATGACTGATATGTTTTTTTTTTACTAAAGGCTTGCGTTTGACGGCCAACTCGCCTGATGTTAAGTGATGATGCGGTCTACGACGGATCACGTTTGCCTACAAGGAACCGATTCACTCGTGATTTGAAGACACCCAGATTGTAACTATCGGGGAACACCCATTCAGGCAGCGCATTCCAGAGACTAGCAGTTCGCACAATGAAAGTGGAATCAGAGCACTTCGTACGGGTTCTCGGAATATCAACCATGAAGTGGTGTTGATTTTTCGTGCCCGCTCTGGCATATGGCAGTCCGATAGAAAAAAAATATACTTATCTTACACTAGCAGTGCCCTACGTTTTTAACCGACTTCCAAAAAGGAGGTTCTCAAACTACTGTATTTTTTTTAATAATTGTTACCTCTGAACTTTCGACTGGGTTCTGATGATTCTTTTTTTATTTGAAAGCTGGTGCTTCCCGTGTGGTACCATTTCAATTTGGTCCAGTTCTGACATTTTTATGAAGTCAGTTTTAATATTGATGATTATTACAAGTTAGAGGCTTTTATTTAACTTCACGAATGTAACTATATTAGTTGTACAAATCTTGCAACCCTAATTTGACCTACGTCCCAGCATTCAATTAAATAAATAAAAAATAATGCCTTAGGTGACAAACAAGCATACGGGCCACTTGATGGTAAGCAGTCATCGTCGCCTATGGATACTTGTAACACCAGAGGCTTCATAAATACGTTGCCGACCCTTTAAGACTCTATTAACTCGCCTTTTGAAGAACCCCATGTTGTAGCTTCTCGGAAACACCGCGGAAGGTAGCTCATTACACATTTTGCAGGTGTGAGGCAAGAAAGAAATTTAGTAAACCTTAGGTACCTTGGATGATATGATAATGCATTATTATCCAGGATTAGCTCCAGATAAAGGAATTCTCTACGGCCAACATATACGAAATTTTGTGTACACATTTTATTATGATAGTCGGTTTTAGGTATTACCATGACATCGTCGCTGCACCAAAAAACATAAATACTCGTATTACTGACTGTTATTGTGAACAACGTTTACTACAGGATCAACCATAAAATGGATAAAAATGACACTTATAACAAGTCATTGAATGCGTATGCGAAGGACTTAAGTCCTATAGCTTAGACGGCTTGACTGATTTTGATGTGTGAGGTGTCGTTATATTCGTTTTTATGCCCAAAATGTGATAGGCTACTTTTTGCATGTTGTCTTTATTTTTAACCAACTTCCAAAAAGGATGAGGTTATCAATTCAACTGTATTTTTTTTATGTTTGTTACCTCAGAACTTTTGACTGGGTGAACCGATTTTGATAATTCTTTATTATTTGAAAGCTGGTGCTTCCCATTTAGTCCCGTTTCAATTTGGTCCAGTTCTATCATTTTTATGAAGTCAATTTTTTATATTTATAATTATCTTTTAATAATATATTTTTCTGTAAAAATATACCTTAGAATAATGGTTAAATCTTAAAAAATCTAAAGTATGTTCTATTTAGCGTCAGAAACCAAGCGGCGCTCCGCTGAGTCACGGGTGTCACGCGGTGACCCTCAATTGACCCCTGCAAGAGTCACCTCCTCTTGGGTCGAATTAACAAGTTCAACTTGGGTTGGATCATGCTTGTGTTGTATACCAGAAACTATAGTTTAAAATATAGTTTCACGTAGAGTTTCTAATAATATTGTTATCTATACTAATATTATAAAGAGGAAAGATTTGATTGTTTGTTTGTTTGCATTGAATAGGCTCCGAAACTACTGAACCGATTTGAAACATTCTTTCACTGTTGGGAAGCTACACTATCCCCGGGTGACATAGGCTATATTATATTTTGTAGCGAGGCCGAAGGAAGCCGGGGCGGGCGGCTAGTACTCAATATAAAAAAACTGACTTCAAAATTAGGAAGCACTTATTGCCAAATCAACAGCAGAGCGATTCTGTAAAAAATCATCTCACCCAAGCGTGGTCGCTTTTCCCTTCACTTGCGATGAATCGAGTATTTGATTTTGTATTCAAGTATTCCAACAGTATTCGTATTTTTAGACCTGGTTAAAACATTACTGAGCGACAGTTAATAAAAAAATTGTGAAATCACTACGACAATTTTTTGTACATAAGAAAAAAAACAACACGTAAAACTCAGCTGTTTCGTAGAAAAAGGTCTTTGACACGATAGATTTATAATCACATGGATTTAGGCATAGGAAAAAACATTTAAAAAAATCTGGAGTAACTAATACATATTTTAATTTGAAGACACCTAGATTGTAACTATCGGGGAACAAACATTCAGGGAGCGCATTCCACAGACTAGCAGCTCACACAATGAAAATGGAATCAAACACCGGCACACCGGGACCTTCGTCTACTACGCTGACGACATCGAAGACGATGCCATCAGTCGATTCGTGCGTCGAGCATCGGCTGCGTCACCGAAGACCATTAAAGACTACAACTTGCAGATGGCCATCAGAGATCGGAACGCGGCGGTGATGGAGGCCCTGGGCCGGGAGGAGGCGATTGTAATGTAAAAATAGGATTTGAAATGTAAAAAAAGCGTTTAGAAATAAGGATTGTGTGTATGCCTCGAGCATTCATGCTCGCCATCGAAGGCACCTTCTTGCGGTGGCGTCGTGTGTCGGGTCGCTCTCTTCCCTCAAATATGGTTGAGGAGGGCGATGGCTGGCACATGAGTCATACTCGTGATCGGGTGCTGCTTGCGGGTCGCTGGTCTGCTCGCGGTATACACATAAACTAGTAATAACGTGACTAAATTGTTTTAACCTTAGATTAAGAATAACTAACTTCCTCTCCCTGTATTGTGTAATGTAAATTCGTTAAAGTTAACAAAATAGTAGTAAATTATAACAAAAGTCACGGACCCCGGTGTCTGTGGAGTGATATTTTAATTATAAAAAAAAAAAAAAAAAAAAAAAAAAATGGAATCAAAGCACTTCCTTACGGGTTTTCGGAATATAAACCATAAAGAGATGTCGACTTTTCGTGCCTACTATGGCAGTCCGATAGAAACATGGCCAGGAAGGAATTAGATCATGCATATCCAGTTCATGCAGAGATATTTTATGTCGAGGCCATTTAATTTTAAATGCTATGCTTTTTTTGGATCTATACCAACTTTATCTAAATTCGCTGCCATACCAACTAATTAAAACTGTTATGTCTTTATTACAAGGTCTGATTTAGCTTACAATAGTGTTTAATAAAAATCCAAAAAATCCTTCTTTGAGCTTAGCATACCAGTTCCAACTGACTCTGTAAAACGAAATAATGATTACAACATTTGAGTAACAGATGGGAAAACCATGGGGACAGATAGCCATAATAAATTATCATCTGCCACCGCTTGTTGGTGTGATATCATTTACCGCTGCACGGGGGCGATTCGTGTGGGCATTTTTTTTTTTTTATGAATCTGAGTTACGAGACGAGCGAAGTCGCTCGCCTGATGACTCTTCACGCTTGCCCATAACAGCTCAACGCCACTCAGAATTTTGAACTTCCACAGTTTAAAACCCTGGATGGCAATGCACTGCGCTCGTCACCCCGAGATATAAGATGTCAAATCTCTTTGTGCCCTGTAATTTCGCTGGAAACATTGCCCTTCAATCCGAAACACAGTAGTGTTTGCACACTACTGCTTGGCGGTTGAATAACTGGGAAAGGTACTTCCCCAGGCGAACCCCTGCAAAAGAGTCCTACCACTACAAAAATTAAAATGTTATCTTTTTTCCAGAGACACTACGACGAGCAGTCTCCGGTATCTGACAGTAGACCAGGCTCTGGGAGACTTGGCGCAGTTCATTCAATACATCAAGAGTGACCAGTTCGAGATGGGACGATACAGGTAGAGATCAATTCACTTCTTACCCTTTATTTGTCCCATGATAGTTTTGCGGAGACAAGACAAAAACCTGGAGTTCACTTCTGTTGATTATCTTTTTGCCAAAGATGTGAGGGACTAACTTTTGTCCGCAGCTTTGGCCACGTGGCGAAAACATAGCCATTAGCCAATGTCTCTCAAGGATAGTGATCTTTATCCATGAAACAATTTTTCGTGCTGTTTCAGCAGTTCCAGAAATGACCACCTACAAATACATAGTCACATCCGTAACCTATTTATAATATTTTTTTGTGTTTGTGTCTAAAACAATTGTTGTTAGGCAAATGTTGTGTTATGCACAAATAAAGAAGTTAAATAAGAAGCATCTATGTAGTGTAGTTTCTCTTTAGGGAAACGATTCCCATCTGTCCCTAGATGTGGCAAATCATGGAGGCAGAAGAGAACAAACTATCCATCCAGTACAATATTGAATACGTCTATAATAAAATTACTATACAGGGGCATATAGACTGTACTAAGCCGAAAGGAGGTCATTGTACTCATCATTATGAACAACTTTTTACTGCGAGACCAATCCTGAAATCGTAAAAAAATATCAGCTGTTCCATAGAAAACGGTCATTTACAATCGACAAAATGCATGAAACAGATAGATAGATAGATAAACTATTGTTCACGCCACAAATAACATATTACACGATAAAATAGCTTTAAACAAAACAAACTAGCGTAACAATCGGCGGCCTTATCGCTAAGAGCGATGTCTTCCAGGCAACCTTGGGATGAAGATGGCTGTTTTATGCGATTTCAGGGTTGGTCCCATAGTAAAAGTTATTGATAATGATGACTACAATGACCTCTTTTCGGCTCAGTACAATCTATATGTGTAACCCTGTATATGTCCGATTCCAGAGACGGCAAGGTAGTGCTAGTGGGGTGCTCGTACGCCGGCAGCATGGCGACATGGATGAAGCTGGCCTACCCTCACCTCATCGACGGAGCGTTCTCCGACAGCGGTCCCTTGCACGCCCAGGAAGACTTCCCTGGTGAGCGAGGGAGATGGATGATAATTGTCAACCCAGTCGTTCGTAATAAATAACAGTCATAGATGCTCACTAGGTTATTACCAGCAAAATTATACAATATTATATTTATACACGCAAAATATAATAGGTAGGTACCTACTTATTATATTTATTACCAATAAAATAGAATACTTACATATTGTATATATTACCAGTACAATATAATAGGTACCTATTACATTTCGTTACTCGGAACACAGCTTTGGAAGTTGAGTGCGGACAAACAATTAATTGCCCTAACATGAATGTGATGTGACATCATGTGATAAGTCCCGTAGGTATACAATGTTCCCAATATTTCCCAGAGTACGTGGAGGTGATAGCCGAAGCCCTCCGGTCGCAGGGCAGCGAAGAGTGCTTGGCCAGCGTCGACACGGCGATGGCACAGCTGGTGGCGCTCCTGGACACGCCAGCTGGACCTGCTACTGTCTCGCAACTGTTCAAGTAACTATCCTCATCATCACTATCACTCCACTGAAGACTGGACGTATCTGCTGAAAGGCAACGTTCCAGGACAAACCTGTTGATCGTCTTTCAATCTACGAGTATAGTTGAGAACTTGAGACGGGTTTACGCGGAAAGGGGTGGGGGGGGGGGGGAGTATTAGGTAAACCGATAGAGGTCTGTTATACTTTTCATTACGAACAAATTTCACTATGCGACTAACCCTGAAATAACAAAATAAATCAGTTGCTCCTTACATCTTCAATAACCGTTTTCTATGTAGCTGTTTTCTTTTTTCGCGATTTTAAATTTGTTTATAATGATGGGTATTAATAACCTCTTTCGGTATAGTTATACTTTTTCGCGTAACCCTATATTGTACCGAGTGGCAGGGAAACGCTCCCGAAGCCAAAACGCTATTATTATACTATCTAAACACAATCGAATACCAATAATCATTTAACCGAAAAACCACTTACCTACTCAATACCATACCTCGAAAACTAGTTACATGACTGACGAAGCTGAAATTTGGCAGATATATTTCTTATGAGGTGTCTACTAAGATTTATTTTTTTGCGAAAAAGCCGAATTAAGAGAGTCAACAATGGGGTTGAAAATTTATATTAAAGCATACACGCATGTAGTCAAGTAGCCAGTAGATAATAGCTGTTCTTGATATTTTGTTGAGTGTCTATAAGTTTTGACCCCAGCAGGCCTAGCATGGGCCGTGGAAAAATTGTCTTTCCACCGTTTTTATCCACGCTTAGACGCGACAGAGCTAGAATATGGATACGTTTGTCTCTTTCCAGCGGGATAAAAACGGTGGAAAGACAATCTGTCCACGGCCCGTGCTAGGCTTGCAGTTTGTGCTTTCGCTTGACTGAGAGTTTCACTGTGTTCGTGTGTTCCAGCACTTGCAGTAGTATATCGGCCAGCACGCCGCTGGATGTGGCAACGTTCTTCTGGTTCGGCATCCAAGAGACGTTCGCGTACCTCGTGCAGTACGCCACGCCGGGGGATATCCCACGGGCCTGCGAGGTCCTCACCACTGGATCTAATGGTACGTCTTGGCTCTGAAAACTCCAAATATCTGAAATAACCATTTGCTGTTATTTCGAGCATGTTCATGACCAAAGTCTTTACTGGAAACGCCAAGAAAACCAAAATTTAAGAAATTTCTTCCCAGGCTTTTTATTTAGCCATAATAATGGAGGTAGTTTTTCTAGCAAGTAACAAAATACAAGCTAACACCACAAAAACTAACTGATAGACCGTTGAAGGTCTGGAGACAATCCAAATGATCGTGCCCACTACTAGTTGGCAGCGTATCCAGCATGCTGGCAGCTTTACTACGCTGAATAGTAATGCGTATGCGTTGAGCCAGAAACACGCCAGCAGATAGTTGCCCGTACAGTTTCGATTCAGTGTGAGCCACTGGTTCATGATGTTAATGGTTATTTTTCACCAGACCCCGTGCAGCGGCTCGCTAACTGGGTGACGTCACACCCGTGGATATCTTCGAAGCCATGCATCGAGACACGCTACACGGAGGTGGTGGCCGCGCACACCAACACCAGCTATGACCATCCGGATTCCGTCAGTAAGTACACCTTGTTTTGTTAATGGGGAGAATTTTTTCA
Source organism: Agriopis leucophaearia (assembly GCA_949125355.1). Lineage (NCBI taxonomy): Eukaryota > Metazoa > Arthropoda > Insecta > Lepidoptera > Geometridae > Agriopis > Agriopis leucophaearia. The sequence continues at coordinate 10,056,903 of OX421287.1, read as the reverse complement.
CAGGTACTTCAGCTGGATTGGGGTGCCTGGTTATGTGAGATAGCACCCACTAAAACCCCCTCGGTAGCCGGTCTCTGTGCCAGACGGAGAGCATCGGGATATGAACGCACCGGTACCCTCATAGCACGCTTCTTGAAGCAACACTCCCAGGAATATTCAGGGCATTGCCGAATCTTTTCTTTTACAACAGCGTGGGCCACACCGCGCCGTTGTCTTCCATATTGCTGAATGAAGCTTACACGCAACAAAGAATTGAAGCAGAATTTGGAACAACCTGGAAAAAACACCTCAATTATAATGATTATTTATTATTTGGGGTTGTGTTTGTGGATCAAACTCCCGATATTTCCCAATTTTTTTCATATTTTTTGTATCACGTAAGTAAATAGTCCTATTATAACTGCAGTGATTAACCGTGATAGTTTAAAATGGTGTTTTGGAAAACGCTAATATTATTATTTACCAACAAGACATTGATAAATGAGGTGTCCATAGAAGTTGAAGGAGCTCAGGGATTCAGGAGGAGGATTAATATTATGAGTTCACCTAACCGGTGACCTCAGAATAAAATACAATAGTGGCATGTAAAATTTGGATGAGAAAATTAATTTGACTGCACATGTGATGTAGCTATGATTAGGTATTTAAAAGTTTATAGCTTTGATTCATAATCTTTCGTTGAGTGGTACGCTGTCTAGATCTTTAATCTTTAGAAGTAAACTCGTTCCGACCAAAAAAACCAATTGTCAGAAAGAGACACAAAGCCCCATTTTATTGAGGAGTGAGAGGGACAGCTACACTATGAATAGGTTATTATTTAGATTCCCTATTTGCAATGTAGATGGGGCTTTAATTGTCAGGAACACGGATTATGCACCAGACGGTTGACACACGGGTACTGGGAACGGACTTGTTTGTAAACTTTTTACACCGTACGCTTGCAGTTGGACACGGCTTACAATGAATGTGGATGAGACTTTGGGATGAGGGCCCTGGTGCTGGTGTTCTTCTTAGCCGTTATTGTCAGTGCGGGTGGTGGCTTGCTTCACAATATGTCGCTATTCCTCGCGTTGGCGCTTCCTTTACTTGGTAGATCCATCGTCATGGTAACTGCCGTCCCCACAATCTTACCCTGCACCACGAGGCGTTTTATGGAGTTGTCACCGCCGCACAATACGTACACATTAAAAGAGATTTATTTATTTATTGAGATGGGGATGTGAGCTTGAACGATGTATGGAGATGCTTCCTGATGATGCCAAGTTCTTGTAGAATTTACTGATATGTTCTTTCGTTTAACTCAGCATTCTAATCCAGCACCACATTTGGAGAGCATTTGCCCTCATGTTCTCACTTTCACTAAAGTTCCGTGACTGCTTTTCTGGAAGCACAGTTACTATAGAAAAATAAAACGATAGCTTTAGTCCACTTTTGACCACGCGTATTGTAACCGTTCTGAAGAGAAGACATAGGTCTTCTCTTACTAGACCTAGGTACTCTTACTCAGCAGTACCTATAGGTGGAAAATGATTGATTATGATGTTGGTACGCAGTATCGCAGTTTGATAAGTTGGTTGCACTGTCCCATCATGTTTTTGGTTGTAATTTTTTTATTGGTGATATGCATGCGTTTGTCCAAATCCAAAGACGAGAACTATTAGGTATTGAGCAAGCATGTCTAGAAAGAACCTCTTTACTCTCTTTTTTTTATCTATGCAAGTAACACAAACTCTGGCAGGGTATTTGGGGGCAGACAGGAAAGCGACCGTAGCTCACTGGCTAAAAACAATGAAATCGTTTACTCAAAGATTCGGCAATCCGCAGGGTCGAATCCCGAAGCCGGTCGACGAATTTATGAATTGCCGGTAACATCTATATTATAGATCACTACTACACTATTTAAATGTTATAGATTCTATAACATTTAAATAGTGTGCGAAACATTTGCGTGTGGAATGGCTTGAATGGGGTCCCCCGGTAGTTACAATCTGAGTGTCGCGAGTGAATCAATTTCTTCTAGGCAAGCGCTCCATCATAGACCGCATCATCGCGAGGTGGGGTCAAGCTGAACGTATTATTCAATAAACACACTTCAGTTTCGACTAATATTAATGGTCATAATAAACTAAACAAAATACAAGCTAACACCGACACTAAATAAACAGTTAGATTGCCCATAGTCCGTTGAAGGTCTAAAGAAGTCCGTTGAAGGTCTAAAGAAGTCCGTTGAAGGTCTAAAGAAGTCCGTTGAAGGTCTAAAGACAATCCAAATGCTCAAGCATTATTTAGACTTACTTTAGAGAGTTTGTTATTATCAATTATGTTTGACCGCAGCGCGTCGACCAAGAGGCCCCAAGTACCTATCTGGATTAATCGCTTATTCTTGACGGCCGTATGTGGCAGGTCACAGCACAATGCAGGCTGTCATTTGATTTACAGATGTGCGCGTACCCCGCGTTATAATGGCGACCAACTTATAGTAAAGTAGGGGAATAACTATCCTATTTCCTGAACAAAACAGATAGCCTTGTGTTGTGTGGAATTTTTTAGTTCCATCATATTTGGCCAACTCTACAGTAGGTCTATTCTACAAACTTAGTGAACGCGTAAGTGAAGTGATAAGCTAAGTGAACGTGTATTTTCGATCGTCGATTACCATAGATAAATGTCAAAATGTCGAGTGATTTCCCTTGACTTTAGTGCCTTACCCTTACAATTCGAGGTTTTGACATTTACCTGCAGAAAATAGGCAAGAAAAAATCACATTCACTTAGCTTATCACTTCACTTGCGCGTTCACTTAGCTTACAGAATAGACCGACAGATATATTAAATAAGTTGGCCATAAGTTATGACGCTGCAATGCTTAGTGTACGCTATTGGACACCGGTCGCTCCTCGCGCGAACAAACGCTGAAAATACCTTTAGTTTTTAGGTATAATAATTATAAAGGCTTGGAGCGTCCTTCCTTCGAAGATCTTGCAATCGAGGGGTGTTTCAAAAATATATTTACAACTACCTCTCCGGGCTGGTGAAGCATCGATAACACCCCTCTAGAGTTATGCAGGTGTTGATAGTCGACGATTACCACTTACTATCAAACGGATCGCTTGGCTGATTACCGCTCTATTCATAAAAACCAGCCAGCTGTGGCCCACGACATCGTAAGCGTAGACTTTCGTATAAATTTTCATCGTTCTTTATTTTCCTTAATTCATCCCTTTCGCAAAATACTTTCGAGCGGGCCTCTATACCACACCCTATAAGGAATCTACCTGCCCAATCTCAGCTTCGTATATAGGTCAAGTACAGGTTTATTTATATTAGGTGATTGCAAAACAGGCGAAAGCGGCGAGATCGGTTTGCGGTAGCGCAACTTTTCCCAAAACACAATACAGGTGACGCTATACACCACGGTATGGCCCCAGGAAACAAGTAAGCTGGCACTTTGTTCCGTTCTAAAGTTTTCTGATTAAATGTAAAAGAAGAGATGTGATCGTACGAACTAATACCTAGGTACTTTGTTAACGATATTTCGGTATCTCAGTGCGCCTGTGGACGTACCAAACCTGCGTGGAGTACGGCTGGTACCAGTCGACCACCGGCAGCAGGCATCCCTTCCAAGACACCGTCCCACTCGAGTACTACCACCAGATGTGCAGAGACTTCTTCGGCAACGAGTGAGTACCCTTCTTACCCGACTGTCCAACGAGGGTAATGTTTTTCGAGCGTGTGTATGTTTTTTAAATGTTTTAATATTACCTCCAAGGATTTCATACCTACTTAAGATTACCTCCTCTACTTCGTATATAGCCCAAACGGTGTGACGATTTTGATATGTGTCTTCATGCCCAGAGCGCCATAGGTTACATTTTGTTTGTTTGTTTGCACTCGGTTTCTTTTTTGTTTAGTTTTTTCCTTTCTGATTATTTTGATTTTATTCGAGCTGCCAAACTTCATATCTTAGCGGCAGGGTGAGAAGGTAGCGGGTGGGTAATTTTATGAGTATGTTGACAGGCGACTCATACTAAAAAAATCGTTTTTTTTTTATCTTGACTATTTCCTCATTGGGTAGGTAAGTATTAGGACATTCGATGCTGTATGACCGCTTTTTTTTAGTTTTCCGAGGTTAAAAGTATTGTTTTTTTTTACAAGTTTGAAAAGTTAAGAGAAACTGGAAAATTGCTAGTAAAACCGCAGGGCGCAGAGAGTAATATCACAGACACACAGTGTAAAAAACACTGTCTTACTTTTGTTGTTTGTAAATTCATGGTAAATTAGCTCCATCTACGTGATAGTTTAGGAACTACGCTCCTACGCTACACTGTTGCTAGAGATTGGAGATACTTCATAAGTGCTAAGTTCAACCATAATAAAACAAAATAATAGATGGCAGTTTTTCAAATTAATCGTCTATTTTTGTAGCAATATTAATTTAAAAACAGTTGAAAATATTTTATATATATGTACTTTTCTAATATTATGTAAGTATTCCGGATGACAATACAATAATTACCTACCGTCGAGCTGCGCTGTTGGTGAAGCTAGGACACAGAAAATGGATTTATTTTCTGTGAGCTAGGAGATAGATAGTGGAGCTCTTCAATAGCTTCAAGCTACCAGTAAACGCTTCGAGTTTTGACTCCTTAGTCACTGATATTTTTTTTTACTACATAATTCATTATCCCACTCGAATCCAGTTGAACGAATCTCAAGTCATCCTGTGGTAATAAGAAGGAAGAAGTAGAACCATAGATAACTTAGTACAATTACAAATTACTAGATGGCGCTTTTCACCAATCCTTTTCTACTTTCCAGCTTCGACGAAATCTTCCTGAGATCGGGAATAGAACGCACAAACACTTTCTTCGCTGGCAGGAGCCACCTACCGGACCACGTGGTGTCGGTGGTGGGAGGCCACGACCCTTGGTCACCGATGGGCCCGCGAGTGGGAGACGCCACCGATCTAGCCCCGGTGTACGTCGTCCCGGCAGTCTCGCACTGCAGAGCTATACAGTACGTATGCGTACCCAATTGCTGAGGAATTTATGTGGTATTATGTTTTTCAGGCAAATTATTATAATATACTTACATAGTATGTTAGTTTGTCAGGTTCCACGTGACCTCCTGTAGCTAAGTACTTATATTTGGAGCAATGAACTTACTTTCATAGGTCACTATTCTAATGTACCTACCTCAAAGCAATAATTATATTTGCTCTGAGAGTTGAAAACTGAAACAATTATCGCCAATAGTAAAAAAAGGTCTGATTTACTGATTGTTTACCATTATGGGGGGCTGGGGACGAACCACATTCTCAAAAACATTCTTTTATTAATCTTACATTGAACTTTGTCATGTCTTGCTCCCTCGGATAAGGAGAGAGCAAAACAAAATTCTAATTAATTTTAAAATAAGAATGTTTCTGAGGTTGTGGTATGCCCCCTTATGGGGAGAACGTATCCTTATCTAGATCCACCAACTATATGATGTAAAAGTTGTAGCGGCAAAGAGGAAATAAAAGCATGTATGTCGAGTTCACAAACTTTGAGATTCTGTTTTTACAACTTGTTTGAGACTCAAAGAGATAACACTATTCTGCCTTCAGCCGTAAGCACGCGAAATCGTTGTGTCAGAATTTACAGATAACCACAAAATTTAAAACCATACAGCACCGTCAATCACGTATGGAGTGTCTTTTAAATCTATTTGTTTGTATTAATAATCTCATGTTTTCCACAGATCACTAAATATTAACGAAACAGAAGAGCTAACTCAAACGAAGGTGAAAGTGGCCAACCACCTTGCAATCTACCTCACGGGAAACCCTATGTATCTCAGCGGAGCGCCTGCAACAATCGCGTCTGCAATATTGCTCTTCGGCATACTAGCCGCTATCATGTTGTAGATTATTTCTACAAGAAATAATAGATATTGTTCTTACTTTAGTTCATTTGTGCATTAGCTTCATATATACGATACCTTAGGAACTTCGCTCTTCTGATTCAAGAAAATCTGTGGGGCTAGTACGAGAACTTGCGAAAAAGTATTCGTTCCGTAAACGATAGCAAAAATCAGTTTCCCTTTACGTCCGATAGAGGCGCTGTTCATTTTTTTATACATTTTGCTATCGTTGACGGAACGAATACTTTTTCGCAAGTGCTCATACTAGGGCCACTGTTCAGCTGTATGAAGGTTGTCAGCTCTTTTATCGGGAGTTTTTACAAAAAATCTATTTATAGGTAGGTACATGTTGTTATGAGTTACAAATATATATTATTTTATGTAATGGAAGTTTTTAATTATTTAAAGCGCTCCTGATCCTGATATTTTACCCAACTATTAGGCCGCTTACACAGCTCAATTACCCCGCCTCTAGCAGAAACGCGGATGAACTAAAATCGGTAGTAATCGGCAGCATAGGTTGCTTCACTCAAATACGAAAAATTGTTTCGAATAGCTTTCAGCCCAGCAATGTATGCATCAAAACGAAAACGAAAAAAGTTTTCGAAAACTGTCAAATCTTGTACTAAGGGTACTGTTCAATAATGCATACCTGTCATTAAAAAAGTTTTAACTGAAACTTCGTTTAGGCCACATAGGAGTATTTACTATAAAAATCCGGACAAAAGTCAAAAACTCGAATTAATAAATAAAATAATTTTGACCGGATTTTTATACTAAATACTCCTATGTGAGGCGTGGACATTCCACTTGCGTACTAGTTGTACCACAGATTCACTTAGATTGATGGATCATGCAACAGCCAATAGGAGCAGAGACATTACAGCATTATTAGCCAATACGGGAGAATCAACCTTTGATCATGTTGTACATTATCGGTTGTAGGTACATGGTCAGCCCATTTCTGCAAAACAAGGCACGTATTGCATAACAAGACAAGATACGGCATAATAACAATAATGTACGGCCCGATAAAACGTGAACTTTTCTCACATCCACGGATTATTGGCTGTACAATCCTGGACGTGCTATCCATGACGTACTTTATATACACGTGCCGTTGTGTAATTGACACTAATTTACAACCAGTATTGTACGACATAGAATGTATGAACAAATTTACGATGTATGTACGAATGTTCAATGTACGAACTGATAATTGGAATCACTATAGGTACCTCCATAAATTAATGGTCGTACTTTCCTTCCCGTACATTATCGTGTCGCCAAATATCATGTGGTACATTATTGACACTTGACACCCGTCGATTGTCGATGTAGAATTGTTTTTTTGACATTGACAGAGTGACTGACGTTGACGTCACTGACTGACGTCATGATCTTATATATACTCCATGCCATGCCAAGGGATTTTCAGTCTATTTGTATGCTACATACAGATATCTTTTGCAGCACGCAGAAACCGTAAACCCAAGAAGAAGTCAAATGTGATTTTTATTTATTTTGTGTGATAGAAACAGAAATGAATTCTAAAGTGTATAAGTCCTGTGCTGTCCCTGAGTGTAATAACACATCAATAAAAACTCCTAACAAGTTATTTGTTCACGTTCCAAAAAAGTTATCAATGCGAAATAAGTGGCTAAGTCTTGCAAGGCGAGACCCAGCAGTATCTCCAAATACTCCAATGTATTTCTGTGAAGAACATTTTGATGTAAGTTTTTTACTTTATATGTAATCATGTATCGTGCAATTTTGTTCGAGGGTTCCCGGTTCTCGGACATTCTCGGCTACAAAATGATTGCAAGCACAGAGTTTTATTTTGCATTTTTACCCAATTTTTAATTTTCCCACCAATACGGTCTGAACTGTCATGGCGTCTTTTATGACGTCACCCCTCCCAAAGTAATCGGTAATCTTCGACTAGTATCTAGTGGAGCCAGAGTATCTATGTTTTGTAAATTAATGAGTCTAAAATGAATTCTAAGTTTTACAAGTACTGTACAGTCCCTCAGTGTGGAAGTACTAGCATTAAAACGCCAAAAAAACTGTTTATTTATGTGCCTAATAAAAAAACAATGAGGGAAAAGTGGCTGACTCTTGCAAGAAGGGATCCAAAAGCTCATTCTGTCTTTTCTACAATGTATTTTTGTGAAGACCATTTTGATGTAAGTTATTATTTCATACTGATGATATTATTTATTGTTACATGTAAGTTTTTTTTTTAGTTGGTAGGTAAATAATAAGTTCTCGAAAATTCTATATTATAATATATCATGACTTTCTGTTCAAAATGTAGTAAAGCCATAAACCAAAAGTTGATTATAGTTGATGTGAAAGACATGACCAACACAACGATCTCAGTTTTGTAATCCAGTTACTGCTGTTGGCTTTGCAAACTGCTCCCATTACAACACTTGTTGTAGTACACTTGTTGTCAATTTTCTATAGGATTCATTTCGGAGAATGTGCATCGGAGCTACACAACCTTATCCTACCATCCCCTTTCTACTACAGGACAAGTAGGAAAACGGCCCATTACCACCCATACATTGTGGACTTTCCTTGGATACGTACCAAACGTTTCGATTCTACGTTTCTAATCTGTACGGACAAGGATTGGAACAACCTGCCGGCTTCCTTGTTTCCTGAGACATATAATCTGGGCCTTTTCAAGGCAAGAGTAAATAGGTATCTTCTAAGTCTGCGTGCTTCTTCTTTGACCTCATCGTCGCTTACCAACAGGTGAGTTGGTGGTCAAAACATGGAATTGTACTGTTAAATAACATTCTGTTATGTGGTTGGTCGCTCTCTTACCTCAAATATGGTTAAGGAGAGTGATGGCTGGCTGGCTGCTGCTGAGTATCAACTCTGCTGAGTATCAACTCTGCTGCTTGCGGGATTTGGACTTCATAGTAATAAGCAAAAAGCACCGCACTGGCTAAAAGTTCACACCTACATCTAGTCAAGCTGGAAATCTCACACTGTCCGATTTTTCCGTTCTTTTATTCACCATCCGTCCGTCTGTGGAATACCATCAGGTGGGCCGTCCTTTTTACTTACTAAAAGTATATAAATATGCAATGCATTGGAATAGTCAGTATATTTAACTTTATGTTATATAGTAAGTGGAGAAGAACCACAAATAAAAAACAAACAATCTGACAATAAAGCTGGCAATACATATTGTTCGTAGTTTGGGTTGCGTGGTTGCTTTTACTTGACCGCCACCTTGCCTGATGTTAAGCAATGTTGCGGTCTAGGATGGAGCATGCTTGCCTGGTAGAACACGTTTTACTTGTCACTGTGTAGATAACTTTAAGTAAATTGTGTTTCTTCTATGTATAAAAGCTGAGAACCTAACTCCAAGATGTTGGTGTTAGCAAGCAAATTAAATGTAGTAAGCCTGTAGAGCCTGCTCTCTTTTGTATTTTTTTTTAATCGAATAATAGGCTTGCATTTATACATCATCATCGCCAAAGAACCAGAGTCACAGATATAGCTATTAAATTCTGCAAGTTGAAGTGGCAATGAGCAGGACACATCGCTCGAGGTTCTGATAACCGATGGGGAAGAAAGGTTCTTGAGTGGAGACCGCGAACCGGAAGACGCAGCGTAGGTAGGCCTCCCACTAGATGGACCGACGACATTGTTAGTCGTGGGCATCCAGTGGATGCAGATGGCAGGATGTCGTTCAGTATTGTGGCGTGTTAAGGGGAGGCCTATGTTCAGCAGTGGACGTCTTCTAGCTGATGATGATGATGATTTATACATCACCTCACCTGATGTAGGGCAATGATGTGGTCTACAATGGAGCACACTTGTAAGAAACCATTTTACTCGCGACTTGAAAACACCCAGGTTCATCTACTACTACGGGCACATACTACTCATACTTATGTCACAACTAGGTTGTAATATATATGTCTAAGTTGTTCTTAATGATGAGTACAACGAACCCCTTTCCATATAGCATACCCTTGCCTTATAACCCTGTATTGTTTATATCAGATGTTCCCAAAGTGGTCCAGGTGGACTCCCAGGGGTCCACGGGAGACTCGACGGGGGTCTACGTTTTTGTCGAGTTTTGGGAATATGGTAGAAATGTAGCTGCAGGGGGTACACCCAATCAGCTAAATTTTAAAAGTGGTCTGTGAGAAAAAAAGTCCGAGAACCTCTGGTTTATATAATTAAGTTTTTTTATTCTTATTTCAGTTGCCAAATGATATGGAAAATTACTACCAGTATCATCTGATGGGATCGGTGTCACAAATTCGCATGAAGCCAGGGTGTCTTCCCTCAAAGTTTGGATGCCAACCTGGTCGGAAGAAACGACCATCAGAACGACCATACATCCTCAAGAAACGAAGGAAGATGATTGTTGAACAATGTGTGAAGGAATTTGAAGAAAACAGTAAGTATTTATAGCAACGAAACGTTTAGAACCATAAGGTAAATGTCTCACCCCCGGCGAGCAAGCCATTAGCTATAAACTATTTTCTTGCTCAAGAAACTAACAAAAGATATAGATTCTGTGTCAATAAAAGAGACACGTGTATCGCTGATCGTTGATCGCTGGAGAGACCCATCTGGAAGCTGTATAATCAGCCAGAAGACGTCCACTGCTGAAAATATGCTCCCCCCCTTAGAACGCCACACTGACTGACATCCTGCCATCTGCATCCACTGGATGCCTAAAACTATCATGATGTCGTCAATCCATTAAAAAAAAAAGGTTATTTGTAAGAATGTTGTCATAAATAATGGTACAAATGCGTGTCTCAAATATTCTACCTTATTAAGTTGTACAAAATCTAGTGGGAGGCCTACCTATGCTCAGTGGCGTAGCTATTGGAGGGCTAGGCGGTGCCATGCACCGGGGCCATCAAACTCTGGGGGCCCTCGGACCCTGAACAGTGAACCTAAAACTCACTTGCGAAATAAATCCCCACCTGAATACCCCAATAATAATCACACAAGAAACTCATACACACACATGTAGGTAGTAAGTAGCGATGAGCACAATAAAGAGCTGATGATGAAGGCCTCCCACTAGATGGACCGACGACATTGTGAGAGTCGCGGGCATCCAGTGGATGCAGATGGCAGGATGTCGTTCAGTGTGGAGGTCAAAGGGAGAGGCCTATGTTCAGCAGTGGACGTCTTCTGGCTGATTATGATAATGATAAAGTAGCTTTGTTGCTTTAAAGTATTATTTTTATATTGTTATTTGATAAAACCTAACCTGTTTAGATAGGGCCTCATATTTTTTTTGCACTAGGGCCTTTGGTTACCTAGCTACGCCACTGCCTATGCTGCTCATATAGCCTTACTTAAAAAAACGTTACTCAAGTTGATCTAAAAACAACTGCCCCTGCTCTTTATTATCTTTTGTTTACCAAAGTAAAGGAGGGTTTGTTGCCTCAGACTTCTGTCATTTATGAACCGATTTAGAAAATTATTTTTTTATTTGAAAGGATATACTTTCAGAGATTGGTTCCATAGTAATTTCATCAAAATCGGTTTAGTCGTTTAGCTTTTAAAACAAAATAACTGGAAATACATTTCTTCTAGATCAACGTGTTCCATCCTCGGCCACACCGTCGCTTACCATCAGGCGAGTTGGTGCCAAACGTAGATCTATTCTATGTAAAAAAAATAAAAAAATATGTGACCATATTTTGTTGACCACCAGTTATTTTGTTTTAAAAGGTTAAGTTTGTGTATTTTATAAAGTCATCAATTAAGATTTCTTAATTGATAATTATTTCTTATCACTTATACCTATTATTCTTATTACCTTGAATTAGATGAACATAATGACCTCCTTTCAGCTTAAAACCACTGTTTGTGTAACCTTGTTTAGCTACAATGTGAACTTTGTATGTTCTTAATATCTGGGACATTTTTGCACACACGGTCATCTGACCCCAAACTAAGCAAAGCTTGTAATATGGCTGCCAGAGACATAGACCCAGACCCAGACATAGAACAAACACAAATGTTCATCACATGAATGTTTGTCCTAGGTGGGAATCGAACCCACGCCCCCAAACTCGGAAGGAAGGTACACTACCAACTGAGCCACCGGGGCAGTCAACCTTAGTTTTATAACAGTTTATTAACAACTAGCCGTCCGCCCCGGCTTCGCACGAGTGTAAGCTCGGCCTTCGGCCTCGCTACAAAATATAATATAGCCTATGTCACCCGGGGATAGTGTAGCTTCCCAACAGTGAAAGAATTTTTCAAATCGGTTCAGTAGTTTCGGAGCCTATTCATTACAAACATACAAACATACAAAAATAGGTACAAATCTTTCCTCTTTATAATATTAGTGTAGATTTATAATAATATTGTTTTCAGATTTGCATCCAAAAGATTCACAGGAAACACATAAGACAGCTAAGAAATCAAAACAAGGATACAGACCATACAAGCCCAGAAGGACACCTATCCAAACAGAAAACCAACCAGCGAGCGAGGTGACGTCACCTGGGACCGATGGACCAACAATATGCAGCTGCAACAAAGGTTGGAGGATATACTTACCGTTACCATGTGTAATAAATACTGATAGTGGGTCTAGACAGAGCAACGATGAGGTGAGGTATGAAGGAGTGCGGAATCCTCCCCCTGTCCGCGACTTCTGCGGCAGTACCACTTCGCTTCGCTTGCAGGTGGTACGCCCGGTTCAGTTGTGTCACGTACACGGAATCGGCTGCAAGCTGCGAGACAACTAGTACGTTTGTATATTTGTAGATATAGAAAAGTAAATGATTACGAGGAATACAGATAAAATTGTAAAAATATTATTATCTAATATTGCTAACTAGCCAGTGGCCCAAGTACAAATATTCGCGTAAAATAAGTAGATACTATCAAAATTCATACAAATATTGAATTTCGAACTTGAAATTTGTATGAAATTCGATATAGTAAGTACTTTACGCGAACATTCGTAGTTGGGCCACTGGCTATTTGTATTTTATCTGAGTTGTGACAACCCTTCCCGTCTAGACATCGAGCCAGCCATGTAGGTATTTTGCGGTTAAACAAAGGAGTTGACTCACTAGTAGTATTTATTACACATATGTCTTTACTATGTTCCCCACTGCTGGGACACAGGCCTGCTCTCAGAGAGAGGATAGACTGGACTCTAATCCACCATGCTGGCCCAGTGCATGTTGGTGAATGTCATGTTCTTATGAGCTTATCTATCTTGAACTTATGAGGTTCTTGGACATATGAGTTAGACATTTTCCCTTCACCGTTGTTGAGAGATTTCATCGAAACTGCACATAATTTATTTAATTGTAAGTACTACATCACGCGCTCATCATGCGCTGCCTGAATGGGTGTTCCCCGATAGTTACAATCTGGATGTCTTCAAATCACGAGTGAATCGGTTCCTTCTAGGCAAGCGTGCTTCATCGTATTTATTTATTTATTTATTCATTACAAATCAGTTAACATAGCAATCGTAGAAATAATAACAAATTAGCAATTAACTACCCGCAAGAACAGTTGTGCCAATGGGCCCCAAACTAGGCAAAGTCTGTATCTTGGACGCCCTATAGCCAGTTAACAGCCTCCTCTTATGCGCTTAAGTTTGTACACATTATCTTGAATAAAAATAGAAATAAATATTTATAAATGCATGCAATAAAACAACACCAAAAAACAGACAGACACCATTGGAGAAAACTTAAACCCTACGTTAAAATTATATAATGAATATTTAATTGAATTATTTAAAATAATAAATTATGTCAAATAAATAGTATTCTAATTATAAATAATAAATGTGTATGAGTGTGTGTGAGGGGGTGTGTGTGAGTGTGGTAGCAAATAACCTGGGTGTTAATAAAAGCTGGTTCCTGATGGGAAGACATCTTTGATCCGTAGACCGCATCATTGCTTTACATCAGGCGAGTTGGCGGCCAAACGCAAGCCTATCTAAGCATAAAAAAAACACTAATATCATATATGTGAAAGTTTGGATGGATGGATGTTTGTTACTCAATCACGCAGAAACGGCTGGATGGATTTGGATGAAATTTGGAATATACATTGCTTATGTCCTGGATTAACACGACACGGGCTACTTTTCATCATCATCACCGATTTTCATCATCACGCGGGTGAAACCCCGGGGCGCAGCTAGTAAGTCATAAGCACAGGGCTGAGGATGGAACCGGGTGCCGTTAGATTGTAAAGCGCACATGCTACCGCTCGGCTACCATCGTAAAACAGAGGGCTGTTATATGTTTAACGTGTGTATCTGTCTGTTGCTTTGGCTTTACGGCTGAACCAATTCTGATAGTTTTTTTTGTTGGAAAGGTGATTGAGAATATTCTTAGCTATGATTCAAGAATATATGTTTGGCCGTTTGAAGATTATCAGCTCTTTTACCAGGTGTACTTATATAATAATTATCAATTTAAAAAACTGACTTCATAAAAATGACACCACTGGACCAAATTAAATGGGACCACACGGGAAACACCAGCTTTCAAATAAAAAAAGAATCATCCAAATCGGTTCATCCAGTCAATAGTTCTGAGGTAACAAACATAAAAAAATGCAGTTGAATACAGAACCTCCTCCTTTTTGGAAATTAATAAAAAAATATTATGTTAATAAAAAAAATCGGGTGTTATTTTTCCAGACATGAGATATGACGTTCATGGTTATGCAACGACACATTATAAAGATGCGTACAGCAGTAATACAGAAGAATCCAATGACAAGAACAGTGCAAGTGATACTACAGAAGAAGAAATAACCTTATCATGTAACACAATCAGTAATTTGGACACTGAACTTGACAGTCAATTCGTTAATGATGCAAAAATTGACAGCAAACTTATGAAGGACGCAGCAAAAACTGACTGCAACAGTAAGCAATGGCAAGAAAATGAATTAATTGCATCGTGTCATGTTGACAGGAAATATAGTACTGAAAATGAGAGTAAAACATTACAAATAAAAGAAGAACCAACCACAAAAATGGCTTATAAAACTGACAGTAACATACCTGCTGTCGGGGAGATTGACAGACAGTTCAAGATAGAAATAGAGATTGAATATAACAAAGCACAAGAAAACATACACTCTCAAGTCAATATTGAACCTTGTGTCTTTAATACACACAATATTAAAAAAGAAATGGAAGTAGTAAATCAACCTCAAATTAAAATTAAAAACAACATTACAAGAGATTTATATAACGACCATATAATTAAAGATGAAATGGTCATAGGACAAGAGAATATCCAAGAAATTACAAAAACAAACTCGATAAAACTCAATACAATAACAAACAAAAAACTAGTTAATGGAGAGAGGATCGCATCAGAAGAGGGATCTAAATGCGATAATAATGATACCACTGTTGATAAAATGTCCAAATCAGAATTCTACTCGTCTTGCACTCAATGTATGATGAATTCTGACCATCCTACTTCTTCGAAACGGCCCTTATGTGTTCATGAAACAGTACGAAATTATTTCGCATGTGCTATATGTCTTAAAATTTATTTTAATCAAAATAACTTGTTCAAACACATGGCAGTGCACTCTGGAAAAACGTAACAAGATGGTGGTGACACAGGACTGTACCTGCGTTGAAGTTCTGCTGCTGATGTAATGTTCATTTCTCCGCAAGCATCCATCCGAGACAACCCAGCTTCCGAGTGAGGCTGTAGACTGCTGGCAGACGCTCCAGTGCCATCGATGGAAGTGATGATTTACGTAATGATGAGTAGCAGCAAGGATTGATCCTATACAGAGGATTTACAAAAACCTGCGCAGACGCTTTCGATAGATGTTCGATTAGATAGCGCTAGAAGTGTTGAATAAAACATTAAACATCTTTGGAAGCAGTGAAGCTGTTGTAGTGACATGGATGATGAAGCTGCTTCAAGCTATCCGGGAGACACTCTACAGTAAAGTTTCATTCTCCCGTTTTTATTTTAGGAATAGCAATACAGGTTCAGACACAAAGCAATCCTGGGACCTTTACGCCCAACTCTAAACGCGGGCCCGAATAGGTGCAGTTTGCAAAATCACGCGAACGCGAACCTTAACGCGCCCAGATACGGTTTGCGGTCGCGGCCTGCTGTCTTCTACTCGCTCGCACTTATCCGCTTTTTATCCATTTAGTATTTGTATTTAATGTTTAGATATATATGTAACTATTTAACAAAATAATATAGTGAATTAGATATAAACCCTAATTGTTGTGTCAAAAAACTGAATTAAAAGTATTAATTGAATATCTAATATCTGCTTCGTACAAATTACTTGAATAAGTGTTTGATTATCTCTGGATCAATAAAACACGTGATAAATAAGAGTAAGTAGCTTTATTTCTTTCTAATTAGGATTACATTTTACATAAAACCATCGTAGACCGCATCATCACTTAACATCAGGCGAGGTGGCGGTCAAACGCAATCTTATTAAAAAAACAATACAGAAACGGTTATTTTGTAACAATGAAATGTAAAACAATACACATTTAAAATATAAGTACAATAAGTATGTACATTCGAATGAAAAATAACCGGCCAAGTGCGAGTCGGACTCGCGCACGAAGGGTTCCGTACCATTATCAATAATTATCATTATCAATAAAGTCATTATAAATAAGCAAAATAGTACCTTTTTATTTAATTTTTGTATTTCCACGACATCTATGAGTGAGTAGCGGCAATAATACAATGTCTCGTAATGCCTTGAACGCGTTAGGAGACATCTAATGTTGAGTAGCAAAATCAAGGTACTCGAATGTAAGCAATCACGTTTTTTTGTTATGATACTGGGTGACGAGACGAGCGAAGTCGTTCGCCTGATGGCTCTTCACGCTTGCCCATAACAGCTCAACGCTACTCAGAATTTTGAACTTCAACAGTTCAAAACCCTGGACGACAATGCACTGCGCTCGTTACCCCGAGATATAAGATGTCAAATCTCTGTGTGCCCTGTAATTTCGCTGGAAACATTGCCCTTCAATCCGGATCACAGTAGTGTTTGCACACTACAAAATGAGAGTATGTATGTAGTTTTTGTATGGGAGCCCCTTAAATGTTTATTTTATTATGTTTTTTAGTATTTGTTGTTATAGAGGCAACAGAAATACATCATCTGTGAAAGTTACAACTGTCTAACTATCACGGTTCGTGAGATACAGCCTGGTCCCGTTTTACCCTTTGGGTACGGAACCCTAAGAAGGATTTGTTTTTAGAAATAATTTCAATTCACGGAATACGAACGGGGTTTTCAAGTGCATAAATTCTCAATATAAAATCTGACTTCATCAGAACTGGACCAAATTGACATGGGAAGCACCAGCTTTAAAATAAAAAAAGAATCATCAAAATCGGTTCACCCAGTCGATAGTTTTGAGGTAGCAAACATTTAAAAAAAAAACAGTCGAATTGATAACCTCCTCCTTTTTGGATGTCGGTTAAAAACAGACAGTTGACCCAGGCGCGGATCCAGCCCTCAAAAAAAAAGGTTGTGGTCATAACCACCCGAAAATCGCGCAAGTGCGAGTCAGCGTATAAACTTTGCATAATCGATATAGTGCATTCTTCAAAGGAAATACTTATAAAAAATTAAATGATGATCTGACCAATATTTTGTACGGTGTATCGTAGTTTTACGCGGGTAAAGCTGTGGGGCGTCACAAGTCACATTAGGGTTGTGGGCATGCCCATCGTGCCCACAACGGTGGATCCGCGCCTGAGTTGTCCCTACAAGGAGCGAAGAGAGGTCGGTATTTCGGCGCAGGTACTTGCACCTTGTTCACGGGAAGTCTGAAGAATGCGGGTGGTTGGCGGCAAAAAAGTCCAGTTAGGTTTTTTTATGATAGGTGACACTTTTACTGAGTGACGAGACGAGCGAAGTCGCTCGCCTGATGGCTCTTCACGCTTGCCCATAACAGCTCAACGCTACTCAGAATTTTGAACTTCCACAGTTCAAAACCCTGGATAGCAATGCACTGCGCTCGTCACCCCGAGATATAATATGTCAAATCTCTGTCTGCTCTGTAATTTCGCTGGAAACATTGCCCTTCAATCCGGAACACAGTAGTGTTTGTACACTACTGCTTGGCGGTTGAATAACTGGCAAAGATATTGTGGTACTTCTCCAAGCGGACCCCTGCAAAAGAGTCCTACCACTACAAAAAGGTAGGTGCTGACAAAACAATCTATTTACCCTCTTTCTTTGTCTTTTACTGCGGCTATCACTGGGCCTCGGACTAATCTATTATAAGTCCCGACAAACTCACTGCGTGCCTATTTTGAATATTGATTATTTTATTTGAAAGGATATATAGCTTATTTTTTAGGACCCGGGTATGCCCTGAAACTGCGACCAGAACCACCGGAGGATGGGCAGCAGCGTCCTAATAGTACACGGTGAACGTACAGCGATCCCCAAGCCGCCTGCCAAGCGTGGGGATTATGGCAACACCCCTCTCTATGAGGGAGGCCTTGTCCAACAGTGGACGTTAATTGGCTGATGATGTGTGTGTATTTGTAGCTTATTTTAGTAGGTATTTATTACACATATGGTATTTGTCCCATAGAAATTTCATAGAAATCAGTTTAGTTGTTTGGTTTTTAAATCAAAATAACTGAAAAAATAATTGACATCCAAATAAACGAAACGTACCTAATTACTAATTTTGAAGTCGGGTTTTTAAATTGACAAAATTTTATATTATGTACCTAGGTAGATACATGTTTAGGTATGATTAGGTATGATGTAACCATGACGTGGACTAGGTCCACGTCATGGTTACATCATCATCATCACGAAGATGACGTCCACTTATGGTTAGGATTAGGGACTTTTCGTAATTTTAGTTGTCTCGAGTCCCGAGACTTTCCTGTTAGTTTAATGAATACTGACTTGGTCTACTACGTAACTACTGTGGGGCTAGTACGAGAACTTGCGAAAAAGTATTCGTTCCGTAAACGATAGCAAAATGTTAAGCCTACAATCAAAGTCCCGGGAATTCCCGGGACTTTGATTGTAGGCTGTCTCGTGTCCCGGGACTTTCAAATTGTCGGGAATTACCAAACCCTACGTCCACTGCTAAAGATTCCCCATCGGTTGTTGGTTTTTCGAGCCATGTGTCCTGCCCATTGCCACTTCAACTTGCAGATTTAAATAGCTATGTCGGTGACTAGTTCTAAGGCGAAGATCCACGTTTCGGATTCTATCGCACAAAGAAACTCCGAGCATAGCTCTCTCTTCATTGCCCGTTATCTGACTCTGAGGTCTGAGTTTTTCCACGTCTTACACTTCATACAAATCTACACCTATTTCCACCAATAGCGAGACCTTTGCCATAAACTTATTATGCTAAAAATACAACCCACCACCATATTATGGGTATATTACACCGCATACAGATTGAACATGACATGGTAACCCCAAAACGACGCCTATACAATACACCCGCCGGGCTCCCAAACGCACAAAAACGTAATTAAAAAACAAAATTATTCGTTTCCCTCCTCCCCCCACTTGATTAACAGCTTCCCCCCATTTCTCCCTATCCACCCCGCCACCCCCTTTCTTCGTACAATGGTCAGTTGTAGCAGAACTGCCTTGAAAGCCAAGTCGCCTTAGAAACTGAGTGCAAAACAAAAATAAACAATCAAAACGCGAATTTTGCAAACGCATCTTTCTTCTTTGAGAGATCTGTCATGAGGACTTTTTCGAGTGTTTTTAGTTGACAGTTGTTAATAAAATGAAAATGAGTTGCCAGTGCTAATTTCTGTGCCATGGCCGAAAAAAATTATAACCTTCAAGTATGCAAAGCAACTTTTTCTAGCTTTATTTTGTAGTTAGGTTTTTCTTTGCTTCCGGTGGTCTGGTGATGCCAATTCCAAAATGTCATTGAGAGTGTGTTTTCGCGCCAGGAAGACGATGGTTATGGATTCCGTTATTTTCTACGTTTTCAAAATAAAATTGAAATGACGACATTTGTACTGATCAGTGTTGTGAGATAGCAACAATGTGAACCTCGTGAGCTGTTTGTGATCTTCCAAGACTTTTGACGTGTGATTTTTCTACTTTGGATATTTTGTAACCTACTTCCGGTTAGTATTCTTTTCCATACATAAATTATTTACCTAAAATAAGTTGGTTTATTTTTTTTTAATTTAAAGTGAACATCAACAATATAACACTAGATTCAACCAAGCTTTACTAAAGTTTTCAGAATCTCCTACAATTTCAACTTTTATTATAAATTTGTTTAATAATATAAAATTTCAAATGAACTATTTAAAACTACTTAAAAATAAATATACCTAAACCCATTTTTTTTTAATCTATAAGCTTTATGATGGATGGCAAAGTCGCTCAGTATGCTGGCAGCATTGCCACGTTAAAAGGAAATGCAATTTTTAATGGCCAAAGGAGACGCCAGCATTCCAGTCACTCGTCGCCTCCACCTAACGTTTGGCCAGGTTCCTTGGTGATCTTATCATGTTTTTTTATATTAAGTATTAAAGAACTAATGGTGGAAGAGGATTTTTTGGTCAGACATGCCTATATCCACCCTCATTTGCCCGTTTTGCCTAAAGTTATGTTTTCCTTTTAATACATAGGGCAACTATCTTGAACAGTATAATTATGTTTCTTCAGTTTTAATAACTTTATGATGTACATTATATTATAAGAGTAGTAGTTACGACTAAGTACGTACTATTATAAAACTACGCCTACCCGTTGCTCTGTTTCTGATTGAAAGAGGTCATATAAAAAAATATGAGATACATACATCTCTGGAAGTCCTTGAAAACATGAATTTGTCTACTGTAATGCCTGATGATTATTGTTATGGAGTTACAGCCATTATTCTGAACCTTGCGTGTGTTTCCTCGCAATTCTCGCGTTAATATCGCTTGTATATTAAATGCCTACTTAATTCTGAAGCTAGATTTTTATAGAACGCGATCACCAAGGTTTAGTACGGGCTTTACTATGAGCCTAGGTCGTAGCTAGGCTTGGGTATGTGCGCTTCAATGTCATACGTAGGTATATTTTCTTCAAAAATTCTTGATCTAATTTAAAATGGTTAATTCTCGCTCGAAGAACCGATAACCGATGGAGAACAAAGGTTCTTGAGTAGAGACCACGAAAAACCCGCACGAAGCGCATGAATTCTACTTTTATTGTGCGAACTGCTAGTCTGCGGAATGCGCTGCCTGAATAGGTGTTCCCCGATAGTTACAATCTGGTGTCTTCAAGTCAAGAGTGAATCCGTTTCTTCTAGGCAAGTGTGATCCATCGTAGGCCGCATCATCGCTTAACATCAGGCGAGTTGGCGGAAAAACAGAGGATACAGCGTAGGTAGGCCTCCCACTAGATGGACCGACGACATCGTGAGAGTCGCGGGCATCCAGTGGATGTAGATGGCAGACTGTCGTTCAGTATTGTGGCGTGTTAAGGGGGAGGCCTATGTACAGCAGGGGACGTCTTATGGCTGATGACGAATGATTCCTAGCAAATTAGTGTAGGTACTTACCATGTAATTGGAGGTAATTTTAAACAGGTTTTTTTTATTGCATCGTGTTTTCGCTTAATATAATTAATTACCCATATGCATTTATATTAAGCGAAAACACGATTCAATACTTTGCCATCTTGAAAATGACCATTATATTTATTTCAAAATAAATGTTGCAATTTTGTTGACAGATCAGAGGATCTTGGTAAGCAATGTGACGTATTGTACGCCTTTAACTAGCAGCGCCCCGCGTTTGCACCTGCTATTCTACAGGAGCCATTTTCAAGTCTATGTTTTAATCTAGGGTATAAGCTATCTCCATACAAAATTTCATCCAAATCCGTTTAGCTGTCACGAAGTGAAGTGCGGATAAACATTTTTGCGTGCGCACTTTCAATCTTTATAATATCTGCGTGAATAATGCCAGTATGGCGTTTACCACAGCTCATGCTCATGATGCCGAAGATTGTACCTAAATAAAGCCTCACATTCATGGTTTCCTTACGTTATTTAGGGTTCCCTGTGTCATGGATGTCATGGATCACAAATAACTCCCAGACTCAGAGCAGATAGTCCATTCATATTTTCTACGTTTTCAAAAAAAAAATGAAATGACGACATTTGTACTGATCAGTGTTGTGAGATAGCAACAATGTGAACATCGTGAGCTGTTTGTGATCTTCCAAGACTTTTGACGTGTGATTTTTCTACTTTAGATATTTTGTAACCTACTTCCGGTTAGTATTCTTTTCCATACATACCCGACCGGAAATCTAACTCGATACTTCCTGCTCAAAATAAGTTCAACTATCAAGCTGGATCCACTTAGCATCCGAAGAGATGTGAGTTCCCTCGGACTTTTCTATCGCTTGTTTTTCGGGGAATGCTCTGAAAAGCTTTTTGATCGCATTCCAGCGTCAGACTTCCACTACCGCACATCCCGACATCGTCAAAAAGCTCACCCCCATATCTTGCAAAGCTGGAAATCCCACACCGTCCAATTTTGCCGCTCCTTTATTCCGCGGACTTGCCAATGGACTTCACGCCGAGCTTCAACGTGAAGCGTTTAAAAAGAGTGTTTACAACAGCACGTTTGTTTGGCATTTTATTTTTATTTTTTATGTAAGTATATTAGGTGGCATAGCAGCAATCCTATGGATACTTGAAACACCAGAGGCATCACAGATAAGTTGCCGACCTTTAAAGACTCTATTAACAGCCCGTTTAAAGAACCCCATGTTATAGTTACTCGCAAATGCCGCAGATGGGAGCTCATTCCACATTTTGCAGGTGTGAGGCAAAAAAGATCGCGTAAAGCGCAGTGAGCGATTTCCAGCTATCTAAGATATGTAGATGAACTTTCAAGTGGTGGCGGCTGGTGTGATGATAAAACCACGACGCCGGCATCAGATCGAACAGTTCTTCAGAACATTCCCCGTTGTTAATGCGATAAAAGATTCAGTAGAGAGACCCAACGTCTCTCCGCATGCTGAGCGACTCTTGGTATTCGTGCTACCAACTTAGCTTGATAATTGAAAAAGTCGGCCGTCACGGGACGCCTGGCAGATGTGAAACATGATGGCATAAAAGAGCGTGATCGTTCGCCGTCACGGCATACCAATCGGTTTTACTGCCAAGGCGTGTCAGTAGATGTTTCGTATCAAGCCAACAAACCATACTGCCCAAGAATGAAACTCCCTGTAGTCCTCCTTGTTTCCTGAGAACTACAATCTAGGCATCTTCAAGGCTAGAGTGAATTGATTTCTTCTAAATTAACGTGACATCTTCGGCGCTTACCATCAGGCGAGTTCGTGACCAAACGTAGATCTAAATTAAAAACAAAAATAAACAAAAACCGAAGTAAGCCATATACCGGTCGTCGTTAGCCAGAGAACCCCTGAAAATGGCAGTTTCCTTCGCAGTAAGCTCATTAGGGGTTCGAACCCGCACCCAGCGGCGTCCGACCACGCTACAACTCAGCTATTACATTTTTATTACTTCTTACCTGAAACAGATCGCTACGGCCGATAAAATCACTCTGTTATTATAAACCAACTGCGCCCCGCGGTTTCACCTGCCTGGATAATTCTTCTAGTACCGTTCCGGGATAATGTTTTTCCGGGTTTGTTTGTTCCCTTTTCACGTTGAAACAGAGCATCGTCATCATCAGCCAGAAGACGTCCACTGCTGAACTTAGGCCTCCCCCTTTAACCTCCACACTGAAAGACATCCTGCCATCTGCATCCACTGGATGCCCGCGACTCTCACAATGTCGTCGGTCCATCTAGTGGGAGGCCTCAAGAACCTTTTTTCCCCATCGATCATCAGTTCTTCGAACGATGTCGCCTGCCCATTGCCACTTCAACTTGCACATTTTAATAGCTATGTCGGTGACTCTAGTTCTTTAGCGAATATCTAAGTTTCGGATTCTAACGCGCAAAGAAACTCCGAGCATAGCTCTCTCTATTGCCCGTTGTGTGACTCTGAGTTTTTCCAAAAGACCAACAGTTAAGGACCAAGAGGATTTTTTTTATTAATAATGTTTATTTCTGATTCGTCTCGCAAAACGAATCAGGTGCCCGTCGCGCAGCGTTCAATCAATGCCTTGGCTGAGCGGCGTAGAGGTTGTCACCGTCTGACCTCGGTGCGGACTCGCACACCGTGCTCGGATTCCCCGACACCTTGGATTGTGCTTTACATTAGCTATACTAATAAAACAAGGACGGTAATGTATTTCGTGTATGCAAGTTATATAAGGTTACACGGAATGGTGGTACGAGACAGAAAGGAGGTCACTGTATGTCATCAGTATGAACAACTTTATATAGGACCAACCCTAAAAAACACTGGATGCAGGCCGCTTCCAACCGGTCCCATTGGAAATCGATGGGGGAGGCTTATGTCCAGCAGTGGACGTCCTATGGCTGAAATGATGATGATGAACCCTAAAAAAACAAAAACAATGTGTGTTGCATGAAAAAATATTTCCTAAAGTAATAATGTTAGAACATTTTTTTACGAAGATTGCTATTGCTAGCCTGTCGGGACAATTTATTTACAAAACAAACAGCTTTTAAAACATAATACATAACTTAATAAATTAATAAAATAAATTACATACAAGCCTTTCAAAGTTTTCACATTATAGAAAAATTTCTCAAATTGCAAGGTTACTAACGATACTCACATCTAAATCGGTCCAGGCGTTCGAGCTTGGTCATATTTTTTTTATTAAAAGGCTCAATAACATAGACTAATGAATAGATCATACGGTGACCCGAAATAAACGTAACGTCACAAACATAAATAGTAACTTAAACTCCCCCTCCACTCCTCCTCCAGAAAATACGTTTTTTTAATGATACTGGGTGACGAGACGAGCGAAGTCATTCGCCTGATGGCTCTTCACGCTTGCCCATAACAGCTCAACGCCACTCAGAATATTGAACTTCAACAGTTCACACCCTGGATGGCAATGCACTGCGCTCGTCACCCCGAGATATAAGATGTCAAATCTCTGTGTGCGCTGTAATTTCGCTGGGAACATTGCCCTTCAATCCGGAACACAGTAGTGTTTGCACACTACTGCTTGGCGGTTGAATAACTGGCAAAGGTGTGGTATTTCCCCAGGCGGACCCCTGCAAAAGAGTCCTACCTACCACTACAAAAACTGCAAGATAAACTGCAGGGCGCAGCAAGTGCTTTTTTAAACTAGAAAGTGCCTTATTAGTTATTACAAAATACAAGCAAACTAACAATAATAATATATTAATATCTATTTAAGTATGTATTTAATAATATATATTATAATTATATTATAATATGTATGTATATCATGCAGTTTCTGGCAGCCATATTACAAGCTTTGCTTAGTTTGGGGTCAGATGACCATGTCACGGTCATCTGACCCCAAACTAAGAAATAGGTGTGCAATAATCTCCCAGATATTTATTTTATTTATTTAACACTACACAGAAACACAAATACTATAACATGTGTTCAAATCGCGAAAGTTTAACAATTACTACTACACAAAAGTTAGACAATCCTAATGCTCGCGAGTACTATCAGTTGGCAGCGTACCCAGCAAGCTGGCGGCATTACCACACTGAATGGCAATGTTTATACGTTGAGTCAGAAACACACCAACGTTTTGGTCACTTCGCAATATGAAAAACTTTTGAAAATGAGATCAAAGCTCCCGGTCCCAAGGGCATAATGTCTCGATCCCAAACGGTTCATTATCACTTCACACTTCTCACTAATCACATTAATATTCATATATTATGTGAAAGTTTGGATGAATGGATGGATGGATGTTTGTTACTCAATCACGCAGAAACGGCTGAATGGATTTGGATGAAATTTGAAATATACATTGCTCATATCCTGTATTAACACAGGCTTCTTTTCATCATCATCATCACCGATTTTCATCACCACGCGCGTAAAACCGCGGGGCGCAGCTAGTATCATATATGTGAAAGTTTGGATGGATAGATGTTTGTTACTCAATCACGCAGAAACGGCTGGATGGATTTGGATGAAATTGGAAATATACATTGCTTATGTCCTGGATTAACACAGGCAACTTTTTATCATCATCACCTGTTTCATCACCACGCGGGTGAAACCGCGGGGCGCAGCCAGCAGTACATATTTGCGCCGTTTCTGCTGCGAATTGGCACCACCACCAGCCCTACCTTGCGTCGCAAGTGTTTAATATTGATACTTATGCCTGATATACCTGATAGATAAAACCATACCCTGATATATCAGATAGTTCCTGTCACGGCCGACAAGTCACCCTCACTCCATTATAGATCCATTAATCACTCTTTGTTACGAGAATTAATATCGTTATGAACACTGGAGGAGGTGTGCGCGAAAATTGCTGATAGAAAATTGAAATCTAAGGGCTGGAGACCACCAATGTAAGCTAGGATGCGGTTGGTCGAATTTTTATAAGGAACTACTAATTTTTAACCGACTTCCAAAAAGGAGGAGGTTCTCAATTCACTGTTACCTCAGAACTTACGGGTGAACCGATTTTTATGATTCTTTTTAGGGTTCCGTACCCAAAGGGTAAAATGGGACCCTATTACAAAGGCTCCGCTGTCCGTCCGTCCGTCTGTCTGTCCGTCCGTCCGTCTGTCTATCCATCCGTCCGTCTGTCTATCCATCCGTCCGTCTGTCACCAGGCTGTACCTCATGAACCGTGACAGTAAGACAGTTTAAATTTTCACAGATGATGTATTTCCGTTGCCGCTATAACAACAAATCCTAAAAAATAGAATAAAATTAATATTTAAGTGGGCTCCCATACAACAAACGTCATTTTTTTGCTCGTTTTCGCTCGATATTGATAACGGCAAGAGGTAGATATACGCTTGAAATATTCACAGAATATTTAGTTATATATTGACTTTAAAAATAAATAATTAAAATAAAATTAATTGAAACAAAGGTAACTTAAATAACAGAAAATTAACATAAACTTAAATATTAACTAAAAACTAAAACTTAAAATAATAAATACCTAAATTAAATCTAAATAAAACTGAATACCTATCCAAAACTATAAACTACAGGTAAAAAACTGCATTAAGGTCACTGTCTTCGGGTAGGGTACCTAAAAAGCTAGCGACATTACCACGTTAATAAAATTAATATTTAAGGAGGGCTCCCATACAACAAACGTGTTTTTTTGCCGTTTTTATAGATTTATTTATTTATTTATCAAAATAATAATGGTACGGAACCCTTCGTGCGCGAGTCCGAATCGCACTTAGCTGGTTTTTTTTTATTTGAAAGCTGGTGCTTCCCGAGTCGTCATTTACATTTTGTCCAGTTCTGTCATTTTTATGAAGTCGTTTTTTTTGTATCGATAATCATTCATACTAATATTATGGGAAAAATTACCCGTCGACTATAGAATCCTTCTTTGTCGTTGGTTAAGAAGCAAGTAGGTATTTGTGTTTATTTTTTTCCTTTTTCGTGTTGCGTATAGCAAGCAGCAGAGACATGGATAAAAACACAGAAAAGAGAAGTAAATAGAACGGAAATGAGAAGGAAACTCTGTCGCCAGGTATTGTGACAGATATGTGATTGAACATTCTTATTTAAGTCAACGCGTCGAACTCCGCGTCACAGTTGCTAGCACAGTTGCTATGGGTTTATGCAAGTTAGTGCAAGTGGTTACAACAAATTTCCTACAAAAATGCCTTGACAGCCGTTCTAATTTGAATAAAAAAATAAATTTCTTTTCTGGGGATAATAAGGATCAATCAATCGTTTATTTAATAATCTTAACCTATTAATTACATGCATGTAGTTAAACTCGTATAATAATAGTTAACTTAGTAAGCACTAGTAGATATAAGTTTCTTCATAATGATCAGAAATTGGGTACTATGTTTGTACGGAACCCTTTTGGCTAAGTACCACCCTTTCCCCGTAACGTCACCCTGTAGAAGTGTAGGTATTAAAACTAACACTTTTTTCGAGACCATCCACGTCATCATCATCATTATTTCAGCCATAGTATGTCCACTGCTGGACATAGGCCACCCCTATCGATTCCCAAAAAGACCGGTTGGAAGCGACCTGCATCCAGCGTTTCCCTGCGGTCTCTTTTAGGTCGTCTATCCATCTTGTGGGTGGACATCCTACGCTGCGCTTACCGGTCCGTGGTCTCCATTCGAGAACCTTTCGGCCTCATCGGCCATCTGATCTGCGTGCTATGTGCCCTGCCCACTGCTACTTCAACTTATATATAGCTAATCCGGTGGGCTATATCGGTAACTTTCGTTCGTCTCCGGTAACCATCCACGGCATCCACGTACTTAGTTGTAAACCAATGTGTATGACATTTGAAATGTCTTCCATCCAAGTATATTATGTATGTATGTGTTCAGAGTTTAGTTAACTCGATTTTCTGTTGTACCACAGAATACATATAAGGTGGTACGCACTACGCGTTCAATAATGAGTGCTGAATCAGCAATCTGCATACGGGGGTCGTTCACCCTCGAGTACAGTCAGCAAGCGAGTCACAACCAGCAGGGTCACCCGGGACCTTATCACCTTGAAACTGAATGATGACATCATAATATTTTATAATGACTTGCAATGTTTCAATCGCCTTTGTTTCACACACAGTTCTACTTTTTAGGGCTCCGTACCCAAATGGTGTCAACGGAACCCTATAACTTAGCCTACGATGTCTGCTTGTCCAACCTTTTTTTAAAGTATTCTTTTGAACCATAAATAGATAGACAGTGGAAACTTTCACAGATTTTAAATGTAATATTACGGCGGGGAAGAAAGGTTCTTGAGTAGAGACCACGAACCGGAAGACGCAGCGTAGGTAGGCCTCCCACTAGATGGACCAACGACATTGTGAGAGTCGCGGGCGTCCAGTGGATGCAGATGGCAGGATGTCGTTCAGTGTGGAGGTTAAAGGGGAAGGCTATGTTCAGCAGAGGACGTCTTTTGGCTGATGATGATGATTAATAAATGTCCCCACATTTATTAAAAAGGGGCATTAAGAGGCTTTTTCAAACGAGCTCAAATAATTGAAGAGATAAAAAGACAATACATGATGTTAGAGCATGTTAAAGTCTGTTCAAAATGAGAGTGGACTTGGCCAAAAGGAACTAGAACTAGAACGAATTTTAAATGGCAATCCGCCTCTGTCATCTGAAAAATGACAAACTCAACTATCATGAGCTGTCCTATCATCATGTTGTTTTGTTGAGTGAATTTGTGAGTTATTTATTGAGATATTTCTCCATTCATTAACAATCCAAGTCCACTCTTTTTCTGAACAGACTCTACGCTATATCAAGGATATTACGCGTTTATTAATAAAGAGGTAGGTATTGGTAGATTTAAGATTTTAAACTTGGGTAAGTATGATTTGACTGACTGCCTCGGTGGCTCAGTTGGTAGTGATCCTACTTTCTGTGCTTGGGGGCGTGGGTTCGATTCCCATCTAGGACAAACATTTGTGTGATGAACATTTGTGTTTGTTCTATGTCTGGGTGTTAATATCTATTTAAGTATGTATTTAAAAATATATATGTATGTATATCAGTCTCTGGCAGCCATATTACAAGCTTTGCTTAGTTTGGGGTCAGGTGACCATGTGTGCAATAATGTCCCAGATATTTAATTATTTATGATGGGAGAATCGTCACTCAATGACGGCATATAGATAGAGGCAGCCGAACGGTCAGCCTCGAACGAGCTGAAGTAATGATCATCAGCGTAATGCCGAACTTGGCAAAAGACAGAGATTCCTTGAAGGATATAGAGGAAGCTATTGCCCAGCAGTAGTGCGGACCGGCTAAGATAAATGGGTACCGAAATACATACATTCGAAGAAAACCTCGCTGCGTCAATTTGCTGTCAAACTATATAATGCGTCAAATTCTAAATGCAAAGCGAGTTGTTTTTGTCGAATGACTTCCAGTGTATTTTTCATTATTCTGTCTGCAAACTGTACTTAGCACTTTAGCTCACCTTTCTTTCCCTAGGATCGATACATTACACGTGGCTAGACTGCAATGAACATGAATACCTTAGTCTAGTGCCTCTTTGTAAATTCCGTTTGTATGATTTCTGATTTAGGCCTAATGCATTGGCACATCATTATCAGCCAGAAGGCGTCCACTGCTGAACGACACCCTGCCATCTGCATCCACTGGATGCCTGCGACTCTCACGATGTCGTCGATCAATCTAGTGGGAGGCCTACTTACGCTGCGTCTTCCAGTTCGTGCCTTTCTTCCCCATCGGTTATCAGTTCTTCGAGCGATGTGGCCTGCCCATTGCTACTTCAACTTGCAAATTTTAAAATTTACATAAGTTGCTTGTGCGTCTGTAAAACCCCTTGTCCTACATTGACACACCCCAGCTATATGAAAAATCGTCTCGGCAAGTAAATCTACATATAATTATACACGGTCCCCCAAGGTCCGCCGTCCTTGGGCCGCTTCCTTGGCTATCGGTTCCATCAGCTACTATGGCTGAATCTGTGCCCAATAGCCGCTCTTGATCTATGTCAAGGCTCATAGGTTGGTTGGGGGTGAAGTGGCGAATTATTATTTGGAGTAGGGGGGGGGGAAGGTGGACCCGATGCGCGTTTTTTTTCTCGTGCTAGTATTCAACTTCCCGGGAAAAAAGGTTCAGGGTTCCTAACAAAAATGGTAAGAAATAAACTTTATGGTAAGACAATTTGTCTACTTTGTCTGTCTGTCTGCTAACGTAGTAACAGCCTTACAGCCGACTACAAAAGCTATCGGAATATTTTTATTGTGAAAGGTCTTAGGTTAGACAATTCCATACAAAAAAAAAATATGCCATATGTAGTAAACAAGCTGACGGGCCGCCTGATTGTAGGCGATCACCGTCGCCTACGGATACCTGCAACACCAAAGGCATCACAGATACGTTACCAACCCTTAGAGACTCTATTAACAGCACTTTTGAAGAACCCCATATTATAGTTGCTCCGAAATGCCGCAAGAAGGAACTCATTCCACGTATTGCAGGGGTGAGGCAATGATATGTGGATGAACTTTCAGGCGGTGGCGGCTGGTGCGATGATAAAACCGCGACTCCGGCATCAGATCGAACAGTTCTTCAGATCATTCCCCGTTGTAAATGCGATAAAAGACACGGAGAGAGCCAATGACTCTGCGCACGCTGGACGGCTCTAGGTGTTCGGAGAGCTTGGGCTCGTCGTTGGTGATATTTATCTTTTTTACAAGATTATAATATTTGACTTGCCTTGTTTTTGTCAAATCTTGCAACTGATTTTATAAACATTTATCCCCAACCAATTGGGCTGAAATTTTGCATACACGTTAATAGTTAGGATGACAATGCATGGTTCATTCTAAATGCTAATGCATTCTAAAAGATGAAGGATCAGTTATTTTTATGCACCCCCATGATATGGATATCAAATAAAAGGGTTTGCTAAGAAGAATACGAAATACAAAATGACGTCTGTCGAAATTCAATATGGCCAAGAAGGCGTTCAAAATTTTCTTATCTACCATCATGATGGGTATCAAATGAAAAATATAAGTAAAAAAATATTATATTAAAAAGATATATAGCATGATATTTTAATTATTGAAATTGCTTTGACTATTAAATTTATTGTTAAAATAAATAAATAAAATTATCTGGGACATTATTGCACACATGGTCATCTGACCCCAAACTAAGCAAAGCTTGTAATATAGCAGCCAGAGACTAATAAACAAACATAAAAAATAAAAAATAAAAACACACATATATTTTTAAATACATACTTAAATAGATATAAACACCCATACATAGAACAAACACAAATGTTCATCACAAAAATGTTTGTCCTAGATGGGAATCAAACCCACGCCCCCAAGCGCAGAAAGTAGGTTCATTACCAACTGAGCCACCGGGGCAGTCAATAATCCTATCTCTCTAGATTTGTACGCCTATATTAAATAGGCAAAACATGATAAAACCCCTGTTAGCTTAGTTAGTAGTGAACCTGCTTTCTGCGCTTGGGAGCGTGGGTTCGATTCCCATCTAGGACAAACATTTGTGTAATGAACATTTTGTGTTTGTTCTATGTCTGGGTGTTAATATCTATTTAAGTATGTATTTAAAAATATATATGTATGTATATCAGTCTCTGTCAAACAAACTCTCGCAAACTGAGCAAAGCTTGTAATATGGCATATTACAAGCTTTGCTTAGTTTGGGGTATGCATGTGTGCAATAATCTCCCAGATATTTATTATACAAAATGACTAATATTGTTTGAACACCCATTGTGTTTGCGTTACTCGTGTTTTGTGCATCTTTATCAAACTGTGATTAAAGATAACTACAACCACGGACTGTAAGCTGATGCCAGACAACGTGACTGTTAAACGCCATAAAAAATAATACACCGACCATTCATTCCGACTGTTTCTGCGATAAATGCAGTTAAATTAAAACATGTTAACGTATTGTACTGAAAAACTTCCCCTAATGACGGCGGGAGGGGCGAGTCGGGCTAAGTTACCCCGTTCGTACACGGAGCCCACCAAAGCCGAATTAAGTAGATGGTCGGCGACTCGACTAGCGCCGTTCGTTTAGCAGAGCTAATTTTTTTTTTTCCTTATAGGGTATTGGGGTAGCACATCTTATGCATTTGCCAGTATAAGTCGAATAACCTACTCCTTGGGGTTACTGTCAAATTAACCCTAGTAATAATAGTTATAGTTATGGGAATTTTGACATTATGACATTTGTCTACAGGATTGCGCAAAAAGGGTGTACTAAGCCAAATGGGGTCTATAATATCCATCATTATGAACAACATGGTAACGTAACCGTGTAACATTTGACATTTCCTAAAAAACGCGTCGAATACAGAACCTTCTTTTTTCGTCTTTTCAAAACCCTTATAAAGTAGTTGTTCTACCCGAACTGTGACATAGTGACCCCTATAATATATCTTTGAGAAGCCTGGATCGATTTTGTTTACAAAAAACTAAAATATTGATCTACTGGCCCACAAAATTTCACGAAGATCGGATCAACGGTACACAAGTTATCTTCGATCAAATTATACAAACTCCGAACTGTTACCGTAGACTGACCTTCGCTTCACTCGGTTTGCTACCTATGCAAGCACCATCTGTAGAAAGTTTCTAGCGACTGACACGTATACCCAAACGTCCAGTAATCAAAAGATCTAAGTATGTAAAAGCGGCAGACGCTTTGAGTGTATATTACTGCCTAGGTATATATAAAAGGCGATATGTGTATGTATGTAATTCCCTATGGAATCTGAAACGGCGGGACTGATTTTCATGGAACTTTCAGGGAATCCTAATATTATCTCTACAAAAACAAGAAAAATAATTGAAGTCTATACATTGACACATTATATCATAGCAAAAAGTACAAATTGTCATCTAACTCATGTTATGGCTGTCGCTGCCAAGGAGATTGCTTGCTTGAAGCGGGTGAAACCGCGGGGCGCAGTTAGTAATGTATACTCAAAGAGCAGACATCGAGTTAAGATCAATTCCGATTTTTTTCCTCAGCCTCATTTAGATTTCACCTCTATCTTTGACACCTTCCTCTTTGACATCTGTCTCTTTGGCACCTACCAATTTTTCATTTTTATAGATAGCCGTTTTTCTCATTGGACGTTTGGCTTTTTAGACATCGGCGTCACGCACACGGAGTCACGTGTCGCAACTCGAGTCGCCGACTAGTGTCGCCTCGTGTGCGACCGGCTTTCCTGAAAAATGTAGAGTGGTTATAAGGTTGGAACTCTAGTGAAAGCTATACTTCTAAACCTATGAACTGACCTAACGTTGTAACCGGAACGTAACATTCGACACAACGAGCGTTTTACCAACGTCTGGTAAATCTAAGCGGCAAATTGCCCGTTGTACTGACTATATAACAGTGGACGTCTTCTGGCTGATGATGATGATGTTGATGACGACTATGTAAATACTCTGTAACTTGTTACATTTCGTTCAAATGATGCAGGTCAGTCTCCAGTTTTTTAAGCTTGGTTTGAAAATAAATTTTTCAATAAAAACTTGTTTCATAATATTATATCTACGCTTGTATCTACTTAGGTATCTATTAGCGTTTGTCGTCTAGCCAGGATTCTGATTCACTAACTACAAACACGCCCGTAACGCGGCGCGTTAAGTTAACCTCTAAAAGTAGGCCTTTATTCCCTAGGGAATAGTGGCCAAATTGTTGGTGTGTTGGATCAAATAAATAACTAGATTTATAACTGCTGGCCCCAGGCTTACTGCGCAAAGCTACTTACTCTACTCCGGCCCGAAAACCAGCTTATCTACTTTCTTTGTCCATTCTAACAAAATAGTGTTCTGTCAAGATGATCATCATCAGCCAGAAGACGTCCACTGCTGAACACAGCCCTCCCCCTTTAATCTCCACACTGACCGACATTCTGCCATCTGCATCCACTGGATGCCCGCGACTCTCACAATGTCGTAGGTCCATCTAGTCATCTAGTGGGAGGCCTACCTACGCTGCGTCTTCCGGTTCGCGGTCTCCACTCAAGAACCTTTTTTCCCCATCGGTTATCAGTTCTTCGAGCGATGTGGCCTGCCCATTGCCACTTCAACTTGCAGATTTTAATAGCTATGTCGGTGACTCTGGTTCTTTGGCTAATATATATGTTCCGTTTTTTTTTCTATTTAGATCATAATTATCCCCCAATTATCCTAATGTGCCCGGGGCCTCCAATAGGTTAAAGACGGCCCTGGTTGGCCCTCGCTTTAAAGTCTGCTAAAAACCGCTCGTGTGGTCGAGCCCAGGCTTCAACTGTATGGTGAACTGTATTAGGCTATTAGGTATACCTGCTAGGTAAAATACCCACTCACCTAATTAGTTTATGTTATTGTACTATTGCGGAATATTCTGATACAATTGGGTTAGCAATTAAACGAAATGTTTTAGCGCAATTTTAGGATATACAAAACCCTGTAGTTATAGCTGACAATTTTGTTTTTTAACGGTATTCCAAAAAAGGAGGAAGTTCGACAATTCGACTGTTTTTCTATGTTCGTTACCTCAGAACTTTAGACTGAACTTTAGTGAACCGATTTTGATGATTCTTTTTTTATTGATTGATTTATCATTTGTGTGATGAACATTTGTGTTTGTTCTATGTCTGAGTGTTAATATCTATTTGAGTATGTATTTAAAAATATATATGTATGTATATCAGTCTCTGGCAGCCATATTACAAGCTTTGCTTAGTTTGGGGTCAGATGACCGTGTGTGCAATAATGTTCCAGATATTTATTTATTTATTAGAAAACTGTTGCTTCTCGTGAGGTCCCATTTCAATTTGGTTCAGTTCTGACATTTTTATGAAGTCTGTTTTTTGTATTGATAGCTTAAACTAATTGCACCCGGAGGTCTCACTTTTCATTCTATTTATCCGGGATAAAAATTACGTCGATTCTTTGTTCTGTTGCTGCGTTACAGTGGAACAAACACACTCTTTTGCATTTATAATATTACTAGCTACGCCCCGCGGTTTCTCCAGCTAACCCATGCACAAGAAACGTTGATAAAGGTTGTGTTCATTATACAAGAATTTCTTAGTTCAACGGACTAATAAGAGGTTAGGTATACGTAGGTACGTAAACTCATCAATATTTTAGCCGTTTCTAAATAACTTGTTCAAAAACTATCCCCATCCCCAATCCCAATCCCCAAGTTTCCTCCCCTATACGGTCCTTGTGAGAGAGGGGATACTTGGGGATATAATATAGACAACTCTCCCTAGTTACGTTAACTACTTTAAAAAAATTATATATTATTTTGTTACAAACTGAGTTTCTATCCATCTACAAACAGATTATTGCTAATTTGAATTAATCATGCCCAAATTATTCAAACTCGAACGAGTACTTTAAGAAAAAAAATCACTTTTTTAAATCATAGTAACTGGGCTTGCGTTTGTGTGAAAATTACGCTATTATAAGTTATATTTCTGTATTCACAGATAACTCCACCAAAGATGCCGCACTAAGATGGCTCTGAAGCTGAAATACACCGACGAGCACGGCATAGTACACATCAACATGTCACCCAACGCCAGTCCCACCGACATCAAACACCCAAAACTCAACGCAAACGACCCTACATTCGAGATGAAGGATCGCAAATTCGATTTAAAAGATCCTAAATTCGATACAATTAACAACAGATTCGGTAGCTACGATCTGTTCGGAGGGAAGTATGAAGCTAGAAATGAAGGGTACAAAACGGATTCGAGTGGGGATGCGCCCGCGCACTCGCTGTTCCGGAGCCGGTACAATAGCATCGAAGAAGAGCTCGCGAATACGCCGTACGCCTTCGCGACGGAGCGGTCGCTGCGCAGCGCCAACCAACTCGATATAACAATCGATCGATCTGAAATATCGCCCTCTAAAGACATCGAGGATGATCGTTTCTTCCACCGCCGTCTGAGCCTCGATTACGAAGATGCGTTCAGAGAAAATAACGACACTCCCGCCTTCACCGTAACGCAGTTAATCCACGCACAAGATCGATATTTCGACTTATCGAAAAAGGATAATAAATCGATTTTTGAATCAGAAAAACCGTTTGTATTGAAATCTACGCCGTCGTTCGAAAAAAGGTTTGATGATACAACGTCGGAAAAATCAACAGGTTTTGAGAGTTTGAATGAGAGAACTTTTTTGGAAAAGTCAATTGTGACAGATTCGAGTGTGGTGACAGACAGGACGGCATTGCCAGTGTGTAGGGCGGCAGTGCCAGTGAACAGGACGGCATTGCCCGGTGCTGACAGTAGTGCTTTCAAAGTGCTCAAGTTGAACAGTGATGTGAACACGCAGACAGATCCCATTGCTACCACGTGAGTCATTTGTCTTCTTTTATTTTTATTCAATTGACTGTATGATTTTTTGTATGTTTGTAGCTTGATTACTCCGCTAATTATGAAGTGATTTTGAAGTTTCTTTATTTGTTTGGTAGATCATATTTCAGAGGTAGTTCCATATCAATTTTAACGAAATTGAAGCAGCGCTTTTTTGTAAAAATCTACAAAACTAAAAATATATACACAGATGCCGTTTTGGTTTGTGGTTCCCTTCAGCAAAAGTTTTGATGAGGTCTTTCATCTTTGTTTTAAATGTCATTTTTCTATACTACTTTTTTTAGTTAGTAGGTACATGTAGGTAGGTATAGCCTTGAAGTGTTTTTTTTTCTGATTACTTTATTATTGATATTTTTTTTCTAATGTTACTTGCAGTAATACGGAACCCTAAAATGACACAATGTAGAGTAAATGCACAGGACTTCCAAAAAGGAGGAGGTTCCCAATTCGACTGTGTTTTTTTTTTAAGTTTGTTACCTCAGAACTTCTTCTCTTTTTTCTTCTCAAATAATAATCTTTTTATCAGCTCAGTATAAGGAGACAATATCATGAGTTCCATGGAAAAAGTTGATTAATTATGAAATAAATATTTAGAACGACATCTGCTTAATTTTTTCTTGAAATTCCTTTTTTTTTCAGTCTCGTAGACAGTAATGCCGCATTATTGATCCCGCAAAAATGTGCGGGATTAGATTCCGTAGTTGATACCCTGTATAAATGCACATTTGTACAAAGTAGGTAGATAGTAGCTACGTGCCAAATTTTATTGAAATCCGTTCAACCGTTGCAGTGTGGTTGGGCAACAAAAAAACAGACTTCCGTGTTTTTCTTATGAGCTTAATTCGTGTCATTTTATGGTCATTTATGTAATTTGTCTACAATTTTAAATACATGATTATGTGTATAGTGATTGTTCGTTCAACACTGATCTGACAAAACTAGAGAAGTGACTTTATTGTTTTATATTGTTATCTGCAACATATAAAAACTATTTCGTCTGTGTTTGCAACTAATAAATTATTGCATAACATTTGTTACGCATCTTTTAGTGAATTTGAACAAGCTTTGCTTAGTTTGGGGTCAGATGACCATGTGTGCAATAATGTCCCAGATATTTATTTATTTATTTTTATTAATTTTAAATTAACAGAAGTACCTATATTCTTCGTACGCGCATATCAACTTTTTAGAATAAGTAGGTAGTTAGGTACTTACATGAATATTTGTAAATAAATTAGTACCTAGATTTACCTACCTAGTAATAATATACGCATTGGATATTTATATCTGTAATGCTATATTTAGTGAAAATAAATGAATATGAATATATGAAATGATGCACTTATGTAAAATCATTTTGGTTCAAACAAGTTTTCGAAACTGAATAGGAAAATAGTTGTATTAAAATTGATTATTAAGTATATATACAAGTTTACGCATATAGACTGTGCTAATCCGAAAGGAGGTCATTGTACTCATCATTATGAACAACTTTTACTATGGAACCAAATCAGCAATCGCGATTTTTTTTTTTTTCATAGAAAACGGAAATTGACACCCTTATATCAAATAAAAAATATAGGTGGATTACGGCGTCCTGCCAAAGTGAAGTCAAAATCGCTACCAAAACTACGTGAATTACCAGTATAAATACACACTCACGCACACATAATATCTACGCATTAATAATAATAAAATAAATATCTGGGACATTATTGCACACATGGTCATCTGACCCCAAACTAAGCAAAGCTTGTAATATGGCTGCCAGAGACTGATATACATACATATATATTTTTAAATACATACTTAAATAGATATTAACACCCAGACATAGAACAAACACAAATGTTCTTCACACAAATGTTTGTCCTAGATGGGAATCGAACCCACGCCCCCAAGCACAGAAAGTAGGATCACTACCAACTGAGCCACCGAGGCAGTCAGTCATTCAAAACCACTTGAATTTCACACTGAAAATATCAAACGACTACGCACACATGTTTCAAAAAGTGGCTTCTTTTTTCGTGTTCGTCGTAATTCATCTGACTATTTTTATTTGACCTGAGTTGACGAAGGAGTTGGCACTTGACAAAATGTATGGAACAGTATAGTTTTTTTCGCGACTTTAGGTTTGGCCCCATAGTAATTGTTCATAATGATGAGTACTATAACCTCCTTGTATAGCATACTTTTTAATTATTAATAATTTCTATCAACGTCGGAAACTTCACGCACGGGTCACGCGAGTCCGGGGGTGTAGGTTGACAGGCCGAAGGCTCGAAGGCCTCACAGTACTTCATTACAGAAGAAATCCGGGCTATTTAATTTAGACGAAGCCACAAGCGTCACTTGTACCTATACCTACATAAAATGTTAGATGGTTTCAGCAGCACGAGGCGTGCCTAATGATAATTATACACCGCATTATTTGAAGGAGAATAGATAATTAAACCATATTGTACGATGTGTACGGGTAAACCCGCACCAGGATGCGACAAACAGTATTTTTTCTTATTCTCAAGAACAGACTGCGCCGGCTGAATGCATCTTTGGAAAAATCTGAACAAAATAATTATCAATATGTAAAACCGACTTCAAAATTTCACAACTTAACCAATTGGGGACTACACGGAAAGCACCAGCTTTCAAATAAAAATAGAATCATCAAAATCGGTTCACCCAGTCAAATGTTCAGCTTCGTTTTTTAACACGCTTTTATTAGCTTGGTGTATCTATGTAACGGAATCTTTGAACGTGATTTTCACCACTTTCAAAACGACGGATTGATTTGAAACGTTGCACACTTATCAAGGACCGATGACAATGCAATAATTTAAATAGTTTGCCCCATTATTCTTTACAGGATATTCAGGATTAGCGATTTTAAAGCGTGTTTTTTTAGTTTTTTAAACTGTGGGAGTTATCGTTGTTTGTTGCATCGTGTCGCATGTCGGTGGCGCTTTGCGTGTCCCGGTGCAGTTCTACCCTAAACTTGAACGTAAATGTAGTCCGTCACTAATGAATATGTTATGCAATGCTGGGATATAATAATAAGCTAATTTTACGCTTATTTTTAACTGTTCCGACTATCTGTTTATTTTTTTAGTACCTATCAAAGAAAAGAGAAGTAAATAAGGACGGCAATGAAAAGGAAACTCTGTCACCAGGTATTGTGACAGATATGTGATTGAACATTCTTATTTATGTCAACGCGTCGAACTCCGCGTCACAGTTGGTAACACAGTTGCTGTGGCTTTATATGGGTGCAAGTGGCTACAACAAATTTCTTACAAAAATGCCTTTGACAGCCGTCCTAATTAAAATAAAATAAAACTTTTCTGTCGTACCTATAGCAATACAAAGCCCAAAAAAGTTTTCGAGAAATAGAGGATTCGCCATCATATATTCGATTCGATATATGTAGAGCACAGTCTTTATCGCAATTAAAATAAGAAAATTATAATCCGCTTATTTTGTAGAAAAGAAAACGATTGGGCAATATTTTTAGAATAATATTGCTAACATTTAAAAAATATATAATCATAATAATATAATTAAAATTAAATTAAATATAGATTTTGAAGTAATTTTCATATAGATATTTGGTGTAATTTTTACGTTTTAAAAGTAATTTGTATGTATTATTTGACGCAGGAATTCGAAAAAAAAAACGTTTTTTCGTGATTATCGATATCCTTTTGTAGTGGTAGGACTCTTTTGCAGGGGTCCGCCTGGGGAAGTACCACATCTTTGCCAGTTATTCAATCGCCAACCAGTAGTCTGCAAACACTACTGTGTTCCGGATTGAAGGGCAATGTTTCCAGCGAAATTACAGGGCACATAGAGATTTGACATCTTATATATCTCGGGGTGACGAGCGCAGTGCATTGCCATCCAGGGTTTTGAACTGTTGAAGTTCAATATTGTGAGTGACGTTGAGCTGTTATGGACAAGCGTGAAGAGCCATCAAGCGAGCGACTTCGCTCGTCTCGTCACCCAGTATCATTTAAAAAAAATCCTCCGCCATCTTATAATATATCAACATCAAATTATTCTAAAGATAAATACCCAATCGGGTTTTTTATATATTAATTCAGAGATTTATATCCTCTAAAAAAAATACATTAGCAAAAAGAGAAGCACTGAGCGCGGTCT
The DNA here is from genome assembly GCA_949125355.1 of Agriopis leucophaearia. Taxonomy (NCBI): domain Eukaryota; kingdom Metazoa; phylum Arthropoda; class Insecta; order Lepidoptera; family Geometridae; genus Agriopis; species Agriopis leucophaearia. The sequence continues at coordinate 10,015,827 of OX421287.1, read as the reverse complement.
TAAATAAAAAAAAAAACTACGTTTAAATTAGGTGAAAAATTTGGTGATGGATCCCGTCTTTCCATGAGTGAAGTCGATTGTCTTAATTTGTAGATTTTATTAATTATTATCATATTGGTATGGAATCTAAACAAAACTCTACAGAACCCACGGCACGCTGGTCAAACTCGCCTTAGTTTTTTTGCACACTTCACCATATTTAACATTATATTATTATCTTACGTCATTTCGCATCAATACACACTAAAATACAATAAATGACAAACTTATTTGCAGAAGTGGCCAAATAACGTTACTAAAAAAACCACGGGAAGCAATCGGTTTTGTTTAGAAAATACGATAGTGGCTCTTTTATGTATGGTAGAAGAGTACTGGTAGTTGTTTGTTGGTCTTAATAAGTCGATTGTCTTAATTTGTAGATTTTATTAATTATTATCATATTGGTATGGAATCTAAACAAAACTCTACAGAACCCACGGCACGCTGGTCAAACTCGCCTTAGTTTTTTTGCACACTTCACCATATTTAACATTATATTATTATCTTACGTCATTTCGCATCAATACACACTAAAATACAATAAATGACAAACTTATTTGCAGAAGTGGCCAAATAACGTTACTAAAAAAACCACGGGAAGCAATCGGTTTTGTTTAGAAAATACGATAGTGGCTCTTTTATGTATGGTAGAAGAGTACTGGTAGTTGTTTGTTGGTCTTAATGCAATAACCAAAAAAATATTGCTAGTTTCCATATTAGAGAAAATGCGTTGGTGGTGCCATTTACTTACAGAGTCAGTGACTTGTGTTTGACCATTTGGATTTTCTGAGGTTTTTTGATAAGATTTACATTAATACATAACTAAGTGTAGACTCCGCTACGGTTTCACACACAATCTTACAGCGTTCATACATAAAATGACTACTTTGTGAGTACAAAGTGGACGAGACTACTACAATAAAAAATAAAATGTAATAAGTAAAAAATCTGGAAGTTATTATTTTAGGCTTCGACCAAAATAAAATGAATGGACGGGCCCTAACCATTGAACTTGATCAGTAAAAACGAGTCAAAATCGTCGGACATATACTTCAACACCTAATTATAAAAATGTACAGTATATTTGTTACAAAAAATAGATATCGGTTTTATTTGTGTATTTACACTTCGGTAAAGCATACGAATTCATAATTTTGTCAGATGTTTCGTTATCGCGTATCAATAGACTCGTGTTTCACTTCCTACGGCTAGAGACCGACTGAAACGAAATGAGAGCTGGCGCTCATTTTGTAATCTTCAAAAATGCGCTTCTACTGGGCCCGTCCATTCATTTTATTTTGGTCAAAGATTTTAGTTTATATTGTATCATAGTAAACAAAAAATACTATTATACTTTTTTTATGTATGCTTGCGTTTGACCGCCAACTCGCCTGATGTTAAGCGATGATGCGGTCTACGATAGAGCACGCTTGTCTAGAAGAAACCGATTCACTCGTGATTTGAAAACACCTAGATTATAGTTACAATTTAGGTGTTTTCAAATAGATTCCTCGATAGTTATCGGGGAACACTTATTCAAGCAGCGCATTCCACAGACTAGCAGTTCGCACAATAAAAGTGGAATCAAAGCGCTTCGTACGGGTTTTCGGAATATACCTATAAAGCTGTGTCAATTTTAATAGTTCAGTCCCCTCAGGGGGACAAGCAGGGACTAAATATTCTTATCGCCCCCTGTTACCGACGAGGGGACAGACCGAAGTAATTATTTACGGTATGTCCCCCTGCTGTTTTCTTATAGGGACAGATATGAATAAAAAGTTCTGTTTGTCCCCCTGTTTCTGCAGCTAATGAGCTGAGCAGCTTCGAGTACTTCCTGTGTAGATTTTGATGAGATAATAGCGGAACAATAATACCTATTGTATTCAAATAAAAAAAGTCATATTTTGTACAAAACTAATTCAATAACATTCAATAAATACTTTTTCGTTACTTGTAAGAAGGTTGTTGTCGCTTCAGTGACCCATTTCAAGGCCCTAGTTGGCAAAAAATATGACACAAATAGGTACTTTATTAGTTCGTAAACTTAAATACTTTGCTACTATTTCTGGAACCACGACCTTAACACTTATACAGGTTGATTTACAACTGACTTCTAGAAAGATGGTGAGAAGATAACCTTCTTTTCTGAAGACTATTTTTTGTGTGTATTTTACACAATATCACTACATCTTCAACCACATTGTCGCTTACCAACAGGCGAGTTGGTGGTCGAACGCGGACTTATAAATTAGGAGATGAATCCCGTTAATTGAATTTCCCGTGAACACGGTTTTTATAATTTTGGAAAAAATACATTTAATTAAAATATTACTTAGGTAATATTACTTGTTCCATAGAAGCCACACATTTACACATTTGATAAAATGTATGGAGAAGTTAACTTTTTGCGTGATTTCGGGTTTGAAAGTAGATAGTGTAATACTTTTTTTATAACTTAGAAATCAGAAAAGTTGATTTTGTGACAATGAAATGCAAACAATAAAACAAGAAATATTAATATAGAAGTAAGTAAACAGGTACATTGTTATAAAAACCGACCCCACCTCAGCATGTTGCTGGTTGTACACAACCAGAGCTGGTATTCTGCTGGGCCCGGCAAGTGAAGGCACGTTCGACACTCGGTTTTTAACATAAGTCACTTTTGAACGTCAACGTTTTCCCTGCTCCCACCGTTTATTGGCGCGACTGTAATGTCTGATATTTATGATAGAATTGATGGATAAACACTGTGTTGTTTATCCATCACCCGCTCATCACTGCGCTGGTTATAATATGTCCAACATCACCTCCGCACCTCACGCTTCAACTATTATAAAGATCAGGCAAAGGTAAGTTTTACGAAGGGCAATAAAAAATAAATAGCTCATAATTTTTTTATGAAAACAAATATTGATTGATAGTGTTGACGAGCCATGGATCTGAAGATTTTGCAAAACCCCAGAAGAAGAAAGGTCAATTAAAAAACTTGCTTATTCTCATACACAGACAATATATATCTGTCTGTCTGACACTGTCTGTCAGGCTTGTTTTTGTGTTATTATCCAAGGGTAACCCTGTATCAAATTGTTATTAGCTCTCATTTATCGAAGAAAAAATATATCTCTATTGTATCTAAAAACACAAAATGTGAATAAAATCTTCCTCATTGACGTTTTGCTTGTTTTTCTTCAACGAAGGTAAAAACTAACGGAAGTACGTAATGACTGGGTATAGGTACTATTGGTATATTCATTGTTTGTTTTTATTCGTTTTCTAGGATCTATAAATACATTTTATCAAACATGGTATTTAATATGTCCATTTTTTTTGTAACAAACTCGACGAAATGCTCGTAGCTCGTAAGTGCTTTCTGTCTCTTTGGAATATTTTTTTCTGGTGTACACAATAAAGAGTTTCTAATATCTATTGTTCTTGATACTAACCCACCACGCTTGGTAAATCTTGTCAGAATTTCAGTTTTAAATTAATTATTCGCTTCTAGAACCCTTTTACTATGCACACTCATCATACACAAGCCAATAAGCTAGCTTTCTATCAATGACTGTAACCAAGTTTTTTGGGAATTTCCATAAAGGGTTTTACAACACATTTATGCTTTAGGCTCTATGAATACAAAGAATATGAACGGAAAAAAGGAAAACCATCACATGAGTGTGAACTGCTGTAAATTTGAAAAATTTGATCGCCCTAGATGTCATGTCAGGGCCAGCCAGGCCTGCCAGGGTGGGGCAAGCGCCCCAACTTGCCTACGCCCAATCCGGACTCTTACCTGCCTGTTTTTGCCTTTTTGCGGGTCAACTAGTAGTACTATAAAGATAAACAAAAACTTGAGAGCGATAACGAATGACACAGAAACATAGATACTAAATCTAGATAATAGATAATGACATTTCAACTTCATTAAAATAAAAAGATGGACTTCCGCGAAGAGCGGCTGACTTAACAAAACTACGACATTATTACCTACTTAGTAAAACTATGCAATAAAATGATCCAAAAGTTCCAATACCCGCTTCCAAAACAAAGCTAGTTTTTTTTTTTTTTTTTTTTTTTTTTTTTTTCCGCCATTACAGAGTTGCTCCTACAGTAAAACTTGTTTATAATAACGGATACTATGGACCCCTTTCCGCTTAAAACAGTCCATATGCGTAACCCTGTAGATTTCTTTAAAGTAACACAGTATACCTATATTATAATACATGTAAAAGCGAAATGCCATTCCCGAAAATTTCTTTCCTTATGTGGTGTAGAAGTTTGCTAAGAAAAGATTTTGAAAGAATTATGGGGGTCAAAAGGTAGTTGCAAGTTTACATGAAATTCTATGCATCTAAAGTCGCGGGCAACAGCTAGTGAGCCATTATCTTAAATGTGCAGTTCGATGCCATCGCTTAAAATGTTCAAAAACCTCAAAAGTACAAAGACATAATGACATTCAGCGACATGCACTGGGCCAGCATAGTGGATTAGGGCTCATCTTCTTTCCCTGAGAGAAGGCCTGTGTCCCAGGAGTGGGAACATGATAGGATGTTAGTGATGATGATATTTTCTGAATGTCTGTCCTTTTGTTAATGTGTCAGCGTCACATGCCGTGCGTGTATTAATATAATAATATTTATATCGTGTAAGTGTGCCACATACATAATTAACGAGTTTTCACACCGGAATGGGTTCGCGAGGAATTTTTACTGCCGCGAATTATTTAGAAATAGCCTTAATCTACTAAATACTAAATTCTTTATAATACCTGTCTAGCTGCATCCCGTGGCTTTACCTGCGTTGACAATACCTTAGAAACCGTACATTTTCTGTGATAAAAAGTATTATAATTATGTCACATTCTGGCCCTTTATTTTTATGCAAAAAAATCACACCGATCTGTTTCTATGTTTCTGCGTGAATGTGAAACAAACAAACACACACTTTCGCCTATAATGATAAAACAAAGAGTCCTTTACACTACTAGCATTCGCCTACAGCTACGTCTATGTCGTGTTTTCCTCAAATAAGCTTAATTATTGGTTATTATTGGGTTTGCATCTACTTACATCATATCAGGAGAACACATAAAACAGACAAACATACCATATTGTTTTTGATAGTACGATAAAACACCCAAATAGTAGTATGTTTTAATTAAAAATTTTACGACTATTATTGCCTAAACCGATTGTGATGCGACGCAATGAAACAAAGTATCATGCGCGGATCGGAAGGACTTTTTATACAGGAAAAGTGCACAGTTAAGGTATGACAATGGAATCGAGTTTTATTTTTAATCGAAAAAAATAACAACGATCCCCTCCCCAACATATCCTAAAAAGATAGTTTCATATTAGAAAAGGTATACTTATTCTATTGATATGGTCTCTTTTTAACCTAGTGAAACCTGTGCCAGTAAGTTTTGAAGCGGTTATTCTAATACAACCTGTTCTATAGGCCTTAAGGTTAAGGCGATAATCATTAACTACTTAGCAGGCAGCCATTTATATTATATACTACCTTTGGTCCTCGGTTTTACCCGCGCGGTCAATCCGACAGGAAACGTTATTTTTTTCAATTTTAATTTATTGGCTTTCTCTGTGAAAAAACATACACATATTAGAGGTACACAATGGACGACCTCCTCATTTCTTTCACCTAATCTAAATTGCATTTAAAAAAAAAAAAAATTGAGTCGTTTTTTTTAAATTTATAATTACTGTATTTTAACCGACTTTCAAAAAGAAGGAGGTTCTCAATTCGACTCTTTTTATGTGTTTGTTACCTCAGAACTTTCGACTGGGTGAACCGATTATGATGCTTTTTTATTTATTTGAAACCTGGTGCTTCCCGTGTGGTCCCATTTCAATGTGGTCCAGTTCTGTCCAATTTTTATGGAGTCGGTTTATTGATAATTATTATTTGATGGTACAAAACCCTCAGTGCGCGAGCCCGACTCGCACTTGGCCTGTTTATTCAATTAATCATCACAGATCGTACATGAACGAAGTAGTACCTTGACGATCTTACGACCTTGTGGAACTCGCAATGGACCGAAGAACTCGCTGACTGTGATATTTTTTGTACTAGCAACGTTCGAAGAAACTATATTTTTTACTGACACAATATAATGATGAAGCTCTCGCTTCTCGCTTTGTTATACTGAAAAACCGATTTAAAAAGCCTGACAATATCCAAATTTCACCCCCTTTACTGTTATGGGGCAGCTTAAGCGCGTGGCTATATAACTTGCACATTTCAATGTTATTAAAGAAAATAAAACTGCATTCAAATCGGTCCAACCGTTTTGGAGAAAAACGGTAACATCACACATCAACTAAGCTACAACATGGGGTTCTTCAAAAGGCGAGTTAATAGAGTCTTAAAGGGTCGGCAACGTATTTGTGATGGCTCTGGTGTTACAAGTATCCATAGGCGACGGTGACTGCTTACCATCAGACGGCCCGTCTGCTTGTTTGCCACCTATGGCATAAAAAAACCATTAATTTCTCACATCATCTCACACAAGCGAAATTACAAAATTTCTTGTTGAGAAATAAAGTTCTTTAACCCGAACCTCTTACCCAATCGCAAGTCCGTCTACGAAACATCTGATGGTAAGCGACGCTGTGGCAACATTCATCATCATCAGCCAAAAGACGTCCACTGCTGAACATAGGCCTCCCCCTTTAACCTCCACACTGAACGACATCCTGCCATCTGCATCCACTGGATGCCCGCGACTCTCACAGTGTCGTCGGTCCATCTAGTGGAAGGCCTACCTACGCTGCGTCTTCCGGTTCGCGGTCTCCACTCAAGAACCTTTCTTCCCCATCGGTTATCGGTTCTTCGAGCGATGTGGCAACATTATTGTAACATTATTCCAACACTGACCGGTCCTCCAACTATTAATAGACAAAAAACCCTCTATACTACACTGTACTATATATCATTTGGTACTATTTATTTAATGGTATCACAAAAAGTTTTTTTGCATCCCCCGTCGATCCTATTACGTAAATTCTTTCCATCCAATGGTTGCCTGGGAGAGGTCGCTTTTTGCGATAAGGCCGCCACTTGAGGCACTAGCTCGTAAGTATTTTCTATCTGTCTGTTTGATTTCTGGTGTACACAATAAAGAGTTTCTATCTATCTACCCCTTCGATCCGTTTCTTGTGGAGTGGAGAAAGACTGGTGGAATGCTTCCTCCTCCTGCTGGAGGAGGTAGCATTCCACCAGTCTTTCTCCACTGCCTCCTGGCCTAACACGGGCCGTGGACAAATTGTCTTTCACGGCAGATGTGAAACATGAAGAGGGCATCATGCCATTTGCCGCCACGACATACGAGTGAGGTTTTACTGCCAAGGCGCGCCAACAGATGTTTCACATTAAAAATTAAGTTCACGAAATCCCAACAACCGTGGGAGGTTCAAGTAGGAGAACAAATCAAACTATAGTACAGACATATCTACTATATAATTTACCTACATTATGTAATAATGACCAAAACAAAGGTAACACAAAAACTTAGAGTAATTTGTGATGACGTAATCGTAGACCAGGGCTGACCAACTCTAAACCGTACCGTTCCGCTTTTAATTTTTTTATAAGAATGATCACGGGCCGCACAATGATTTTAGATCAGGGCTGGCCAAGTCTAAACCATACTAGGTTAGGCTGCTTTTAATTTTTACAACATTATCCAACACCAAGAGTTACCTACTGGTTCCAGTATACCATAATTTCAAACGCCCAATGTTAGACGTATGTGGCATCGCTCGAATTTATACATTTTCTCGGACATAACGCAGTAACGTTTGCACACTACTGTTTTTCGTTGAATAAATGGCGCAGACTTGTCCAAGAGCGGATTTTGTAAAAGACTCAACCAGTAGCTGATTTACTAATAGCCTGTTGGCTTGAGCCTATAGCCGGCTCAATAAAAATGTATCTAGTAAATTTCAGACTGCCCCGGTGGCTCAGTTGGTAGTGAACCTACCTTCTGCACTTGAGGGCCTGGGTTCGATTCCCACCTAGGACAAACATTCATGTGATGAACATTTGTGTTTGTTCAATGTCTGGGTGTGCCATATCTATTTGTCTATTTAAAATATATAAATAAATAAATAAATAAAATAAAATATATGTACATATATCAGTCTCTGGCAGCCATATTACAAGCTTTGCTTAGTTTGGGGTCAGATGACCATGTGTGCAAAAATGTCCCAGTTTTTTTATTGTATTTGCGACTAGTTGTGTAAAAATGGCAGAAATTCACCCAACTTTTTCTGTGCTGCCTTCTACATTGAAAAAAAAGAATCTATAATATTCGCGCTCGCTTCGCTTGCGCATTTCGAATTCTTGGTTTGCGTATTTTTTTATGAAAGTCACGTAATATTCTTATCTACAATGCCCAAAAAGCATAAAAAACGCTTTTTAAATTAGAGTTACGAACAAATTCGTACTTGCACTGTACCTAGTAGGGCATGCAAACCGGGTACCCGAGTACCCGAAAAACCCGATTAACCGACTGATTTGAAAACCGGGTTTTTAGGATTGAAAAACCGGGTTTTTCGGGTTTTTCGAGTTTTTTTCATTTACGATGATTTATGTAAAATACTACCACCAGAACATTAATAAACAATGAAACTTCATAAAAACTTACTGTTTCTCTATTTCTTCTATACTGAGCGAATAAATTTAACAGGTTGACCACAAACTAGGTAGGTTTGTAGTGATAGGACTCCTTTGTAGGGGTCCACCTGAGGATGTACCACACCTTTGCCAGTTATACAACCGCCAAGCAGTAGTTTGCAAACACTACTGTGGTCCGGATTGAATGGCAATGTTTCCATCGAAATTACAGGTCACACAGAGATTTGACATCTTATATCTCGGGGTGACGAGCGCAGTTCATTGCCATCCAGGGTTTTGAACTGTTGAAGTTCAAAATTCTGAGTGGCGTTGAGCTGTTATGGGCAAGCGTGAAGAGCCATGAGGCGAACGACTTCTTTCGTCTCGTCACTCGGTATCATTAAAAAAAACTATTATAATAATTAGGTATTAGGGAATAATATATTGTTAGGTCTTGGTTTGACGTTGACTGAGTGAGGCGCTGAGAGTGCCACGAAGTGTTAGCTGCGAGGGGGGTGCCGCGCACGATGTCACCATTTTGTTTGACAGTCAGACTCAGCCAAGTGAAGAAAAGAACGCGCGTTTTTGTTTGTTGAGTTTTCACAAGGAGAGCTAGGTCATTATTATTTTATCATAAATTATATATTATATATTTCTTCTATCGAGATACAATACCTATAGACTCACAATCACTAAGTAAAAGTAGTCAGAAACGTCCGAGCGTCGTTGTAAATACCTAGACATCACATTGACACATCTACTTCAATTTAGATGTTATGTCGCATAGTGTTCAACTTAGCTTGTCAGCTATGGAATTATAGCATCGCTGGCATACACTGGCATCGCGGGGCATTGTAGTCGGATCGCGATTGCCTTACAACTAACCATAAAGTTGACGCAATGTATAGCGTGCGGCCGTGCGCCAAGTTTTGGTTCAGACCAATTATTTTTTTGGCACGTTTATGACTATAGGTATAGTATTTCTATGATTTTTTGACAATATTTCTAATACTACGTATTTTAATGTATAGTCTTTTTCTTTCTCAATTTTCATGTTTTTGTGTTAACATAGCTAAATCTATAGCCATCATCATCCCATATTATTATTTTCAATATTTTGAAGCGTACGCTATACTACTTCTTCATATCAACAGAGAGAAAAAAATTAAGAGGACTGACAGTGCCGATTCAGTAACATTAAAATATATAGAGTATAAAACAACATGGACATTAAACATGATTTTTGTCTTGTCCGTGTTCATTTTATGACCTGTTGGGAAAGGCTACTGAGGTCGCTGAGCATTGTATTGAGGTTCTCCAGTGACTCTGCCATGATAACTATATCATCGGCAAAACAAAGCTGAGTGATGTATTCGCCAGTGATGTTGATGCCGAATATGTTCCGGTCTAAGCTTGAAAACGTCCTCCAATGCGTTCGTGAACAGTTTTGGAGAGATAACATCTCCCTGTCTCACGCCTTTCTGCAATTGTATTGGTTCCGTGCTCTCCTATTATCGGATCGACATGGTGGCGTTTCTATACAAACACTTCAGCACTTCGATATATCTATAGTCGATATGACAACGCTGAAGGGACTGCAATACTACCCGGGTGTCGATTGAATCAAAGGCTTTTTCATAGTCCACGAACGCTACGTATAATGGCCGATTACACTCCTCGGTCTTCAGTATAATCTGGCCGAGTGTGTGTATGTGGTTTATGGTGCTCCAGCCTTTAAGGAATCCGGCTTGTTCGGGAGGCTGGAAGTCTCAACATTATACCAAATGTTACTTGATTAATCTCTTGTCAAAGCTAAACAATAAGAATACGAAAGTGCAATACATATATAATCACATTTCAGCATTTTCTTTACTTGCACACACTAATACAATATTTTTAAGGCTAAAATAAAGAAAAACTCGAAAAACCCGAAAAACTCGAAAAAAACGGTTTTTGAAATTGAAAACTCGAAAAAACCGGGTTTTTTCAACAACCCAAGTTTTGCATGCCCTAGTACCTAGACGATTCGGAGGAAGGCTGGGGTGGAAAGGGTGCGAGGAGGGTGTCTTCGTGTATTTATTTTAAATGGGAAACAAACAGCTACTTATTAACACAGAAGATATGTTTGAAAGACTAGGCTTAAATCTCAGAAATGAAATAAGGATTATTAAGATATTTGAGGATTTATTATAACATTACAATAATGTCCTATTCGCTTCACAGCTCGATATCAAATGCCAGTCTTAATTCCAACTGACAACTATCTATTGGTGATGAGCATCTGTCAAACTCAATGTTACCGTTTGAAACGTCATTACTATTGTATCTGTCAACAGTCAACAGATGCTCGTCACCACAGAACATAAATAAATAAATATAACATAAATCTATACATATAAATAAAAACGTAGAGATAAAAAAAATCTGTAATTGCGAGATAACAAAAAAAATATCACACAGGTCGTCTTAAAATAAGCAGCTGAACACGATAGGACAGTTTTTAGAATTTTTGTCTGTTTGTTTGTTTGTTTGTTTGTCCGCGCACATCTCCTAAACCACTGGACGGATTTAAATGCGGTTTTCACGAATATGCTTAGAAATTACCAGATTAAAACATAGGCTATGTTATATCATTTATTTTAATTCTTTATTTTTACATAAACGAAAATAAAAATCAATGATTTATTTCTTCGTTACCCGAAACGTAATATGAGGATCGTCACATAGCCTCAAGCAAGGAGATCCAAAGTAAAGAGAATGTTATTGACATAGCCATTAAAATTTTGAAACTGTCAACTGTCATTCGGTTAATCAGTTTAAATTTAAAGAAGGTTCCTAAACCTTCTTAGATGAATGAACGTGTAGATCAAGCATGTTATAGGCCTTACAACCTCTTTGGTGATTCATTCCAGTGCATGGAGTAGGCGTATTACATTCTCTTGGTTTTATTCTATGTTAGTATTTAAAACACAAAATATACCGCAGCCTATTTTAATTCCGTCCCGCGAATAGAAATATTCAAAAAAGGCCCTTTGTACATGAACAAAACAAAATTCCGGACGCAATAAAGAAAGAAAGAAATAATATCATTTTTCCAGAATCAACTTCGTAAGTTTCTAACCCAAAAATGTTATTACGAGATAAAATATTTATTCGACGATAAATTTTAGAAAATTATAATTAGAAAATAAATATCGATATATAAATAGTTAAGAAAGTAGCGTCATAAGTTTTGTAACATCTCATATATAATTAAGTAACCTATCACACTAAGTATGTTTTTTTTTTGTTTTGTAAAATTACTTCACCCTAGGTTAAGTTTGAATAGTATATATAATATTTATGTAATAGATTTAACTATACTTAAATTTATATGTTTATGTCTGTGGTCTGGTTTTGTGAACAGCCACTACATAAGTCATTGCTGCACACTTTATGCAGGGTATATAAACTCAGCTTTTAGAAGAATACAGTGTATATTTGCAATAAGAATAAGAATATAGAAATAATTTTATTTTACTGTGATATTTTAACAGACAAATAGAGTAGTTCCATTTCATGGCTTTTTAATCAAGGTATACATACAAATGCACGCGAAATAAGAAATAACTAGCCAAGAGCGTGTTAAGACAAGCATTATGTCAGGGTTCCGTGGCCAGCGAAACTGGACAGTCAAATTTCAGAGATGTATATCATCCCGACATGACATGATATACTTTTAATGGTTTAGACAAAAAGAAAATTTCAAAACATGCTCTGCACTGTGGTCACATTATCTTTTTGATTTGAAAACTGTTGACGGTGTTATTTATTACTTTTATGCTTCTATCAATACTTCACACAGGGCGACTTAAAATAAGCAGCTGAACATGTTAAGGCAGTTTTTAGAATTTTTGTTTGTTTGTTCACGCACATCTCTTACACCCCTGGAAGAAAATGCGGACGGATTTAAATGCGGTTTTCACGAATATGCTTAGCTATGACCAGATTGAAGTATAGGCTATGTTATTTTGCGCAAGGGCCGGATTAAGGGAAGAAAAAAGGATTGAAGGTTTATATGAAAATCTACGCGTACGAAGTCGCGGGCAAAAAAACTAGTATTAAATACTTTTACTATGGTTCATATTAATATCGCATACAAATGATTATATACTCGTAATTATGGTAATAGTCTTACATGTTACACAAAAGCCAAAAAGTTGTTTTCACTAATACAAACTAAAATAGTTTAAACGCCCCGTTGCAACACCAACTTGGTCCTGGATACACAAATAATATTAGAAAAACATTCGAAGTCTTTAACATAAGAGATAATAAGATAATTACCAGAGACAATAATAATAAATAACATCCAAAACATAATTATATAAAACCTCATACAAATTCAATTATTCTTTTTAATTTTTTTTTTACCTTCCGCGTTACTTTAATGGTATAAATATTAGTAAGTAGGTACTATTATTTATTTTATACTGTGGTAATGGTAACGTGTACCACGAAACCAGTGGTATGTTAATATTAACTTTCTCTATTAGCAATTATTTGGCAAAAAACTGTTTTGTTCGCGAAAATGTTCGAGCCACGTAAAAACTCTAGTTTCATAAGATGTTATGTATAAATTCGTGATCACGTTCACTGGCATCTGGTTGCTACAGAACTTCCTTTATTATACACAAATTGTGTATAAAAAAAGATAATAAGATATAGCACAGAGTAAAAAAAACAACACCATCGAAATGAAATACTTTTAACGGATTTATCGTATTATTAACAACTAGCTGCGCCCCGCGGTTACACCCGCGTGGTGATGAAAATCGGTGATGAAGATGATGATGAAAAGTAGCCTGTGTGTTAATTCAGGACATAAGCAATGTCTATTCCAAGTTTCATCTAAATCCATCCAGCCGTTTCTGCGTGATTGAGTAACAAACATCCATCCATCCATCCAAGCTTTCACATATATGATATTAATAATAATAATATAGTGTGATTAACTAAATATTACAGGTAAATAATAAAATATAATAATAAATAATATTTAATCCCTTACTGTTTATTTAGTATTAGTTTTAGCTAGTGTTTTGTTTAGTTAATAAAGGCACTTGCTCAGTAAAAAAAAAACTAAATATTTATTTTCACACTAACATTATTAATGCGAAAGTTTGTGTGTGAATGTGTGTGTATGTTGTCACTCCTTCATGCAGAAACGGCTGGATGGATTTGAAATATAGATAGCTCACGTCCTGGATTAACACATACATTTCATCATCATCATCATCACTATTTTTCGTCACCACGCGACTGAAACCGCGGAGTGCAGCTAGTTAAGCCATGTTTTGTTTTTGTATAAAATTAATAATTACGGTACATATTTTAATGCCACCTATCTAGATTGGTAAGCCTACTAAGCAAAACATGACGCAAACTCACCTATGTTAAGTTGTGCTTACGAAGGTATTAAAATGTGTGATAGGTCAATTTTATTTACCTATCTTTATCCAAAGAATGAAAAACTATAAATTAATAATTATAACCATAGAGTTTTGGTCTACGACATTCGTACTACAAGAATTGTCAAGCCGTTTAGACTAACAGATATTTGACACCTTATATCTCGGGGTGACGAGCGCAGTGCATTGCCATCCAGGGTTTTGAACTATTGAAATTCAAAATTCTGAGTGGCGTTGTGCTGTTATGGGCAAGCGTGATGAGCTATCAGGCGAGCGACTTCACTCGTCTCGTCACGTCACACAGTATCATAAAAAAAAACATATAAACATACATAGATATTGTTTTAAGCTATATATATTTATCACGTTTGTTCACTACAGTTATATGATTATTTACGGGATATTTACCGTGGTAAGGTTGTGGAAGGAGCTCCCGATATTTCGGCGCAGTTACATGCACCATGTTCACGGGTTTCACACCGTCTTCCCGTGAACATGGTGCATGTAACTGCGCCGAAATATCGAGAGCTCCTTCCACAACCTTACCACGGTCAATATCCTGTAAATAATCATATAACTTTATACATAGATACATCCGAAAAACATTACCCTCCTTCTTTGGCAGTCGATTAAAATTAAACCTCATTAATACTCATACTCATACTCTTTATTCGTAACACAGGTTACATGTCATAAAATAGTTAACTAATTGCAATAACAATTATACAAAATAATAATGAGCACATACTGTCAATAGTAAACAATTCGAAAACATACAATTATTAATAATTACCAATTAATTACGGTTAACAAAATAATCAAAAAATGTCAAAAAAAAATTATTATACAATCAAAAATTATTCAATAATATTGAATCTACACTATCTACACTAATATTATAAAGAGGAAAGATTTGTACCTATTTTTGTATGTTTGTAATGAATAGGCTCCGAAACTACTGAACCGATTTGAAAAATTCTTTCACTGTTGGGAAGCTACACTATCCCCGGGTGACATAGGCTATATTATATTTTGTAGCGAGGCCGAAGGCCGAGCTTACACTCGTGCGAAGCCGGGGCGGACGGCTAGTAATTAATATACTGTAATAGAATGATTGTAAACCATAGTTAAGTAATGTACTTATTTAGTTTTGTAATGTCTACCTACCTACCTGTGCAGCAGACGAGAGTGGGTGATGATGAGCCATAGAGAATGTAGAGATGAGACCTTGACACGCAGAGAGGGATCCATTATCTGCCTACAGCACCTGCCAGGTGCAACGAGCGGGCTGAGCTTGGTAGGCGCCACCTGATGGTGGTCGAGTGGTAGTATGTGCGCTTTACAATCTGACGACGCCCGGTTTGATCCTCGACCAATCATTTATTTGGTACCTTAGTAAATTATATGCAGTTTCGATGTCATCACTCAACAACGGTAAAGGAAAACATTGCAAGGAAACCTGTATGTCTAAGATCCTCAAAATTTCAGACTTGACATTCACCAACATGCACTGGGTCAGAATGGCGAATAAGGGCCCACCCTCTATCTCTCTCTCTCTGAGAGAACGCCCAGCAGTGGGAACATGATAGGCTAAAATGATGAAGCGTTACCTCAAGTCATTCAAACAAGGGAGATATGGAGAGGTGGTGAGGCGGGTGCTAAAACGTCCAGTCAAAATGAGTCTGGATGCCTTTAGTCGAACTCACCCTGCAGACGACCTTACCACCCTTTTTTGTATGTATACTATTAGTTGGTTAATTAGTGTAGTTACAAGTTTCTTAGTGTGTGTGAAAACCGAGTAAATAAGCCGTACTTACTGTTTTTGGGCAGTATAGTGTTTTTTTTAATGAAACAGACTTTGAACACGAACGTGTTTGATCTGAGAGTTAGTAGTCTCCTTTTGGCTTAGAACACCCTTTCCGAGTAACCCCGTATTTCCATATTTAGACAAACTGCAGCAATAAGTTGGTACTAATAATGAGAGATGGTGAATGAGTCAGGTGTGCAGCTGAAGGATGTGTGTGTGGGCTCACACATCAATCAATTTGAAAGGTTTAATTGTTTGATGAACTCCTTCGTTTTCAAGGGCTTTAAAAAGAGGAGGATTAACTATTTTAATTGAATGATTAATTAACTTTTTATTGTTTAAACCTAAAATGTCATACTGAGGACAAAAAAACTTGAAAAATTGTGTTACGAATGGCGGCCTTATCGCCAAAAGTGATCTCTTCTATGCAACCTATGGAAAGGATTTATAAAAGACTTAGAAGACGGGGTGTGCAATAGAGGATAGAATATGTTTTTTTTTTATATGAACCATACAACATTATTATACTTATACTAGCAGACCCCGCAGACGTCGTCCTGCCCCACCGGGTCCAATTGTGTTTTCAAACCATCCAGGAACCCATTGCAATCAACATCATCATCATTTCAGCCATAGGACGTCCACTGCTGAACATAGGCCTCCCCCATCGATTTCCAAAGGGACCGGTTGGAAGCGGCCTGCAATATACACACAAAAATTTATCCAAATCGGTCCAGCCATTCAAGAGAAGTTAGGTAACAAACACGTACAGAAGAATCATAAATATATTAAGATAATCTGGGCCTTTTCAAGGCCAGAGTAAATCTTGTAAGTCTGCGTGCTTCATCTTCGACCACATCGTCGCTTACCGACAGGCGAGTTGGAGTTATAACGCGGACTTATTCACGATAAAAAAAACATAAAAATACATTCTTATAGTAGTACTCACTAAATACTACTATATATAAAATACTTAAATAAAATATACTGATAGTTATGCAAGTACCGACTGCCTCGGTGGCTCAGTTGGTAGTGATCCTACTTTCTGTGCTTGGGGGCGTGGGTTCGATTCCCATCTAGGACAAACATTTGTGTGATGAACATTTGTGTTTGTTCTATGTCTGGGTGTTAATATCTATTTAAGTATGTATTTAAAAATATATATGTATGTATATCAGTCTCTGGCAGCCATATTACAAGCTTTGCTTAGTTTGGGGTCAGATGACCGTGTGTGCAATAATGTCCCAGATATTTATTTATTTATTTACTGTTTATAATTAAGAGTATAACGAATCCCTCTATCCGAATATATTTTAACGTATAACCCAATTTTATGATGATGACAAAAAATAACCCTAACTAAGATCTCCGCAGGTGTGAGGTAGGAGTCAAGTTTGACAGCACGTAGTGACTCGTCGCAAATCCACCTGTTATTTTCACAAAAACAAAACAAAGAAAACAAAGTAATAACATGACTAAATTGTTTTAACCTTAGATTAAGAATAACTAACTTCCTCTCCCTGTATTGTGTAAAGTAAATTCGTTAAAGTTAACAAAATAGTAGTAAATTATAACTAAAGTCATGGATCCCGGTGTCTGTGGAGTGATATTTTAATCATCTAAAAAACCCATTTCTAATCTGTGGTTATTTTGTTATCGTCTTTCAACTGTGCAGATAAGTTTGTCGCTGTCATTGGTCTCCGTACTAACTACCACCTAGGTACTTTAGAGTTGCGTCAATACGGAACCCGCGGCACAGATAGTGCGTCGCGAGGCTTCCCACCGCCGCCCACGGATCTCCGATCCCATCTATTGTTCTTGGGTTGCGTAAAGCGTGTCGCAATGGTAATTAGAGATGCTTTACTCTATTAGACGTACGGACTTACAATGTTTGTGTTTTTCTGGTTATTTAAGATAATGTGGAATAAGATACCTTCCGCGGTGTATCCGAGAAGCTACAACATGGCGTTCTTCTAAAGAAGAGTTAATGGATTCTTAAAGGGTCGGCAACGTATTTGTGATGCCTCTGGTGACCCGGTCTGGTGACAGTGACTACTTACCATCAGGCAGCCCATCTGCTTGATTGCCATTTATTGCAAAAAAAAACAATGCAAAAATTTAAATAAAATATTTAAAAAATCGCGCTCATGGCTGTACCTTCGTAGATAGATAGCAGTATTATATGCCTAGTCTAGGCTTAATCTATTCAAATCAATCTTTTTTTTAAATTAAATAATATGCTTACGTTTGGCCGCCAACTCACCTTATGTTAAACCATGTCTACGATGGATCACATTCATCGGTTAATTATTCCATATTGTAAAAATGTCAAGATTAGAATTATAAATATTACACACATTTACACAAAGAATTATACAAAAAAAATTGAGGAAGTGAGAGACTTATACGCAATTTGAAATGAAAAGAGACGGAGATTTTTGTTTTCTAGTTACAGTTTATTATTACAGAATAGACGTCAATGGTATCACTTGCGAGTCTCATGACCAATGATCGTGAAGCTTCGTTATTGAATTAACTAACGGGCAACAAACTTTAATTAACTATGTACCTCACTATTACAAAACAATTGGAATAGTTAACAATTAAAAGTTTAAAAGAGTTTACTCAAACATTCCTGCTACTTCAATTAAACAAGAGTTCAAATTAACTTATGAACACTATAGAAAAAATGTGCTAGCGCCTTAGTGAATACAGTGATTAATTATCAATATAAAAAACCGACTACATTAATGTCAGAACTGGACCAAATGAAATGGGACCACACGGCAAGCACCAGCTTTCAAATAAAAAAATTATCATCAAAATCGGTTCAGCCAGTCGAAAGTTCTGGGGTAACAAATATATAAAAACAGTCGAATTGAGAATTTCCTCCTTTTTGGAAAACGGTTAAAAACTACAGGTGATTATAAAATTGAGTCATATTTATAACTAGCGGTGTCCCGCGACGTCCCAGTTATCTCGCATTTTTTGGAGGGAAATAAATATATTGTCTTTGTCTTGCATCATTTTGTATTTGTAAAAAGGTAGCAAACTAATTACTTTTGCGTTTCTATTGAAGTGTGGAAAAGTACCTAAGCGTGCAGAAGCGTGCTTACCTAACCAAGCGCGGAGCGAAGGTTGACTGCGCTGGGCCTTTATTCCGCACGGGCCAAACGCGATCTATAGTGGCGCGTTAAGTTAACCTCCAAACGCTGAACTTTATTTCCTAAGCAATAGAGGCCAACTTTTTGAGGTAAACTTAACGCGGCCACGATAGCGCGCGTTTGCCCGTGCGGAATAAGGGCCCTGATATTTTGAGACCGCCCTTTGTCACCGCGCGGCAATAGAGAAAGCTGCGCGGCATTTGTCGCACTCGATTACATCAGTCAGAAGACGTCCACTGCTGAACATAGGCCCAGTGCCGTAAACAGGGCTGTGCCAGTGGTGCCCAGGAATAGGGCGCAGAAATGACCACACCAGGACCAAGTTTTGTTTTCAAGGACGCAGTTATAGAAGCTCGCACAGGGCGCATAAAAGGCTAGTTACGGCACTGTATAGGCCTCCCCCTTTGACCTCCACACTGAACGACAGCCTGCCATCTGCATCCACTGGATGCACGCGACAAGTAACGCACGGAACTGCGTCTAGTTCACGGTCCGGTGGCGAGCTGGTGGATGGTAGACGGTAGGACGGTGATCGTGGCCCGACCACGCTTACTTTCGCTCGACACGCGTCGCCGAGCGGTGCTCATTGATAAGCGGTCGCGACAGCGGTTTAGTAGCGGCGAGATAACGAGGCGGCGCGCGGCGTCCATTGCATCTAAGCATTGATGTTATCGCATTGTACAAACTCAGAATCAAATTCTACCTTCAGTGAAAGTCCTCAACATAACTGATGTTTGCTTAACCAGCTCGCAAGTGATAGCCTATTTGTACGCCACTTTATTTTGCTTGCTCGTTTCGCCTTTACTCCGTTTTAGCCTCTTTATTAGTTAATAGCCCATATTAGCTATATTTTGGAACTGGCATAATAGTCGTATGATTATTCATAATATTTTTTTAAGCTAAAACATTCTTAATATGCTCAGCCAGACAGTGCTATTCTAGTTTTGACTTCGCGCGGAGCATGCTGCTTAAAACTTTGAATTATGAATCTCACACTTTACAAAAAAATTACAATCGACTAATAACAAAACTCAAAAAACGATAACGATGCCAAATTTTCCACCGTTGAAGGTGGAATATGTTCTTCAAATTAGACTACCGCTAAGATTTAGCCAATTAAATAAATAAAAAAACTAATAGAAAAAGACAAATGCTCTGTAAAAAAATTATGCGTGATTATAATACAAATAACAAAAATATATAGTCGTTAAGTCAACGACTATATATATATTTTTAAAGGAGTTTATAAAACCTCCTTTTTCCCGACGGGTTAACAATCCGTTCACAATCGACAAAATACAATTTGAAATTGAGAACACCTTTTTTTAATCATACAACGACGACGTGCAAAACAAGGACGCATGGCGCGCGATGTTGCGGCTGCCGCGGTGGTGCAGCGCAAGCAGCATGTTCGCCGAGGGGCGCGCGCCCTGCTGGCAGGCGCTGCTGCGGAGCCGGTCAGCCGCCGTGCGCACCGCCTTGCACCGCTCAGATAACACACTTGTGGCTGCGGTACGAGAATGGTACTCCAGCCCTATACATCGCAACTGGAGGGTGTATCACACGCCTATCACTTAATTATCATAATGACTAATCTTAATTTTCAATTTTTTTAATGTGTGTATCAAGCCATTATTGTGTTATTAATCTTAATTTTATTTTTAATGTGTAGTATAATTTTCATATTTTAATTTTTTATAAGCTATGGATGCAAATCTGGACAATAAATTATTTCAATAATCGGTTGAAAAAAGTGTACATTAAACGCGGCCGCTACCTCTCCTCACATACACACTCCCGCCGAACGCACAGCGGCCTGCAAGTATGTAATTTCCGTGCGCTAACAGTGCACATTACGATTCTGCTAGTAAGGCTGAAGACCCCTGCTGCCTGCCGCAACTATTGGTGGTTCTGGGGCCACGTTGCTGCTCTATCTCACATTCAGTTGAACAGTTATTAACAACTGGCTAATTAACCCACGGCTTCGTTAACTTAACCTAATTTTGTAACGAGTTACCCCCGACACAGAAAAAGTAATTGTACTGCTTAAAGTAGGTAATACATCCGGGGATGAGGTGATTAAGTATGTAGCGTTATGACCACCTACTCTTATCCTATCTACCGGGTAAGTAAGATCATAGGGTAACTGAGAGGGTGGCGAGATTACCTCAGATCCAACAAGGAAGAAAGATGTCCACTGCTGTACATAGGCATCCCCCTTTAACCTCCACACTGAACGACATCTTGTCTGCGTCCACTGGATGCCCGCGACTCTCACGATGTCGTCGGTCCATCTACTGGGAGGCCTACCTACGCTGCCTCTTCCGGTTTAAGGCAGGCCACATCGCTCGAAAAACCGATAACCGATGAGGAATAAAGGTTCTGGAGTGGAATGGAGTTATGCCTTTGTACAATGATGAAAGTCGGAGACATTTAAACATTGTCTCCGACTTTTATCCACTTTTTTCACCCTACCGCTTAACACAAAAACTGTCAGTACGAATCACTTAGTTACTTATTTTTTACACACACTAAGAAACTTGCAATTTGCTAGTTTCGACACCGAAGAACAAACTTATAGTCCACATGAAAAAAGGGCAACAAGGTCAGACGACCTTTTTTTAAGGATAAGTTTGGCTAATGTTTTATTCTGGACAACATGATCCTTAACTTATAACTACAAAACTTAAACACATCATAAAGCAAACATATAAAAACTATACTATTATTAAGATTATTTATTTACACATTTTGTGCAGACAACTTCAAACTCCGTCGTCTCATTGTTGACCATTGTCCGCACAAAATGACTAAATACTCGTATAGGCGAAAACGGGTTCTCTAAGGCTAGGACTAGGCCGTCAAGCGTGATTTAGGCCCCACCCTACCATATCTTCCTTGTTGTCTGATCTGAGATCAATACGTACCAACACAAAGTTGACATTATATTTTGTAGATAAAATTTCATATCTTTTATTTTTTAATTTGACGTCGCACGTCTTGTGCCAGTGTCGAGATTATAAGTTTTCAAGTTTTTGTAAATACAGTCAAACAAATCATGGTTAGGTTCATGTCATGCCCCAATAAAGTTGTGGAGACTTCTATGGAGTTCTGGAAACAACACAAAAATACACGTTTCACCGCATTATATTACTTGTACACTTAATTAAGTAATAAAATACTCTACACTTCATTTTTTCACGTTGACGTGAAAAACCTCATTATAAACTTCAAATGTGGAAAACTGGAAAACTACGAACGAAACCGCGTTTTACAGCTATTTAGCTATTAAAAGACGATGTGGTTAACTTCGGAAAGCGAGATATAAGCGTTTGTGGTAGTGGTGATGGAAAATAATACCGTTTTAGTGGTTTCTATATCAAAACAGAATACAATATCACTTTCTAAGTTTCTCGGTTACCTACTTTATTGACATTGGTTCAGTTAAATATGTCTAATAACTTAATACTTATCTACAGCAAGACAAAAAACGTGGAAAAAATAGTATATGCCAATTATTTCTGAAACTATTGTGTTGGAGGGAAGAGATATAGTTATAATCCTTGTAGCTAGGCCGGGTATTTTTTTTTAATTAAAAGAGCGGCATACAAGCATGCGGTCCGCCTGATGGTAAGCGAAACCGCCGCCTATAGACACCTGCAACTAGCGGTGTTGACGGTGCTTTACCAGCCCGGAGAGATAGTTGTAGACACCCTTTTTGAAATGCTTCATGTAATTGTTGTAAATGATAACAAATGGAGATATGAATAATGGAGAAATGTAATTAATATGCATAATGAAATGAAATAGTTTAATGTCCAGATTTGCATCCATAACTTATTAATATTAAAATACGCAAATTATACACATAAAGAATTTAAAATGAATAATCATCAGTAATAGGAGGTTCCTTAGTGATAAATTGTTTCACATGATAATGGAAAATCATCGATTTTCGCTAACACCGTGGTCATCTACACTAATATTATAAAGAGGGAAAGATTTGTATTTTAGGATGTTTGTAGCAAATTAACTCAAAAACTACTGGACAGATTTTAAAAATTCTTTCACATTAGAATGTTACATTATCCCTGAGTAACATAGGCTATATTTATTACTGGAATGTTTTAAAAAATCCACCCGTGCGAAGCCGGGACGGGCGGCTAGTTAACAATAATTACCCGGCCTAGCTAAAAGGACAAAAACTGTTAGGCAACAAATATTTTCAAAAAAAAAAAACCTTACTGTTTCTAGGCCTTTTTGCTATTCCTGTACAGAGCTAAAACTTAATAGAAATGAAAAAAGTATTTATAATATTAATTCATAGTTCAGGGTTAAAGTAATTATAATATTACACTAGTACGTGTATTTACTTAACCGTTAAGTTACAAAACCGTTCCAGTTAGTTATGAAGTGAAGTGCGAGCAAGGCCGTGGATTATTGCACTATTTATTACCTTAATCACACAAAACTAACATTTTACTGACAATATGCGTTAGCACATGTATTTTAAACTCAGTAAAAAAATTAAATTACACCTCTTAATAACTACTCATAAATTGGTGCATTGCAACAAGTAGTAATAAAGAACAAAGTAGTTAATCTATTACAATAAAGTTTATTAAAAATAACCGGCCAAGTGCGAGTCGGACTCGCGCACGAAGGGTTCCGTACCATTATCTATAAAAACGGCAAAAAATACGTTTTTTGTATGCCCCCCTTGAATATTAATTTTATTTTAATTAATAATTTATTTTTAAAGTGAATATATTAACTAAATATTATGTGAATAGTTCAAGCGTCTACCTCATGCCGTTATCAATATCGAGTGAAAACGAGCAATAAAATCACGTTTGTTGTATGGGAGCCCCCTCAAATATTTATTTAATTCTATTTTTTTGTATTTTTTATTATAGCGGCAACGGAAATACATCTGTGAAAATTTCAACTGTCTAACTGTCACGGTTCAGCCTGGTGACAGACGGACGGACAGCGGAGCCTTAGTAATAGGGTCCCGTTTTACCCTTTGGGTACGGAACCCTAAAAACGACTTCAAGACTACATGTACAAACTAAAACTAAAAAGTAGAAAGAGATTGGAAGTCCTCATCAAAACTTTTGCTGAAGGGAACCACAAACCAAAACTTCAAACTTCATCTATGTATAATATTTTTTATTTGTACTGTTTTTTTTAAAGCGCTGAATCAATTTCGGTAAAATTTATATGGGACCACCTCTGAAGTAAGTATGACCTACCAAACAAAAAAAAACATCAAAAGGAGTGTGTGGCGGAGTAATCGCGTAACAAACATACGAAAAAAACATACAGTCAAATTGAGGACCTCCTCCTTTTTTGAAATCAGTTAAAAATACCTACTTGATTTAGAAATAAAATCATCTAACATTTAGGATCCACATGGATATTCTAAATGTTAAGAAGCTATTACACAGCTCCGTTAGCTCAGTTGGTAGTGTACCTGCCTTCTGCGCTTCCCCAAGCGCAGAAGCGCGTGGCGTGGGGGGCGTGGGTTCGATTCCCACCTAGGACAAACATTTGTCTGATGAACATTTGTGTTTGTTCCATGATTGGGTGTTAATATCTATGTAAGTATGTATTAAAAAATATATATGTATGTATATCAGTCTCTGGCAGCCATATTACAAGCTTTGCTTAGTTTGGAGTCAGATGACCATGTGTGCAATAATGTCCCAGATATTTATTTTTTATTTTTAAAACAGGATATAGCTTGCTACCAAAGATACGATTCCCATATTAGGACTGCGTTCCACAAAAGGGCTACATTCAAGGCACTAGTATCATTTCATCAGGTCTTGTTCTAATTCTTCCTTCTCATCAACAGAGTGGTACCAATATCAGTGAGGAAGAAGGAGAAGTCGTTCGCTATTCTGACGGAGACGCCGGTCACGTCCCGGCCGTCCAGCCCCAGGTCGCTGCCAGTCGACATCAGACAAGGACGAGTCTCGCCTTTCAAAGGTAAGCTGACGTGACGTGACGTGACTAAGGCACAAGCACAAACTCATATGTGATAGAACTGACAGCAAACTACGATACCATCTCCGTAGTCACGAGCTGATATTAAATAAATAAATAAATAATAAATAAATATCTGGGACATTTTGCACACACGGTCATCTGACCCCAAACTAAGCAAAGCTTGTAATATGGCTGCCAGAGACTGATATACGTACATATATATTTTTAAATACATACTTATATAGATATTAACACCCAGACATAGAACAAACACCAATGTTCATCACACAAATGTTTGTCCTAGATGGGAATCGAACCCACGCCCCCAAGCACAGAAGTTAGGTTCACTACCAACTGAGCCACCGGGGCAGTCGGTATTGAACAAGTAATCTAATCTAACTATATATAATGCTAAATATATATATATTTAATGCTAATGTTAGTGCGTAATGACAGAGTTTTCGCTATCACTACCAACTCCAATCAACTTCTCCTTGCGATGGTAAATACCCCTTGGTCTCCAAGTGGGAGTAACGGAGTTTGGTGGCGGGGGATGGAAGTAGGTGGTTGTGGGTGGCAAGAATGTGAAAAAAAAACTGTCCTTTTCTAACTCATAAGAACTTCTGGAAAGATGTGCCAAAATGTGTAAAACTGTTATTATCGATTTCGAATATAATAAATACTTGATTCATTATGCATCCCGTAAATCCATGTGAGTACATAATTCTATAGAAGCATAACTAAGCTTATTTTTCCTCAAGGTCGAGGCTTCAGGGAAGAGACATCTCGCCACAACACTCCAAGGACCTCTGCAGCAAACTCCAGAACCAACTCTCCACCTCCAAGAAGAAGAACGAACTCCTTATCGAGGATAGACAGAATGGCTTCCACAGCCACTCTCCCCCCTCCTATACTACTACAAGCTCACTCTCCTAGGAACTTTCTTAAAGAAAATATAGAGGAGATCAGAGAAATTAGTGAACTAAACAAAGAAAAGCACCAGGCTGAAACTGAGAAGAAAAAAATCGAAGAAGAAGCAGCGATTCTCAAAGAAATGGGGCTTTCGGATAAGGAAGCAAAAATAGAAGCCACCAAAAGTGTCGTTGCATCGAGAAATAATTCTAGAACCAACTCTAGAAGTAATTCGCCGAGTAAAATTAACTTGAGATCAAGGTCAAACTCCCCTTCAACGAAATTGAATAAAGATGGGTCGAAAAGCAAAGAGCTTATAAATGCCAGTGATGGTCTACCTAACCCGGTAACACATAGATCTAGAGTCAGATCTGTGTCTAAATCTCAACCACAGTCAAAAGATGGATCTCCGAAAAACTCCATGATACCAACACGACAAAGTTCTGTATCGCCCAAAGAAACTACTAAAAGAAGAGACAATTTTCTCTCTCGAAGACCAATGACGAACAACCTGAGCCAAAATCAGAAATATATGTCGAGTAGTACAAGCAGCATACATGAGACAATCAGAATTGGAAGTCAAATTCATGATAAAAGAGTCTTAAGCCAGAGCGCTCAGCATTTAAGCATTTCACCGGCACATATTAAAAGTAAACCGCCAATATCTCCTGGTAGAGGAGGCCCACCGCCTTCGAACAAAACCATCAATGCCAAGCGTTTGTCGCCTATTGTTGGTACACCAAATAAAAGTCCCATCGATGACTCCAAAATTGGGACTAAAACTGGAGCAAAAACAGCTATTGCGAAAAAGCCCGTCAAGACTACTGGTAATACGCCTGCCTCATCCAAAGTAAATTCTAAACAGCCTAGCAGGGACCCTAGCCCAGATAAACGGAAAACTGCGACTAAACCTTCTACCACTAGACCTACTCCAAAACCAATTAGTAGAACGCCCAGCACTAAATCTATTCAGAAACCAGCTACTCCACCTAAAACAGAGCCTAAAAAACCAATCAACAGAACTGATAGCATGAAAAGTTTAAATAGAACTTCAAGCACAAAGAATTTAGCCAGCAAGCCTCCACTGAAGAGAAGTGACAGTAAACTTTCAAGTAAAAGTCAATCAAATGGCAAAATTAATGATCTCGGTAAGAAAGATTCAATAAAAGATAAAGTTGGTTCAAAAGAAAAGAAAGAAACAAAAATTATGTCTGATTCTGCAACTGATCCCGAAGAAATTCCAAAACAAGACAACGAAACCCAGTATGATGGTATGAAAATTACAAATGACAAAGGTGAGTTAGTGATAATGACAAAGAAAAGTATAGTTTCTATGACAACCGCTGCGATAACTTCACAACCCTTAGAAATTGTTACTACTGTCACTAACCAGCTACCAACCACATTAGAAAAAGCAAGGGAAAAGCGTAACATTGAGAGACTTAGTTCTAGGGATTCATTATTAGGTAAAGATGAAGCCAAAATAGTAGATGAAAAGAAAAAAAGTGACAAAAATCATGTAAAATCTAAAAAAGACTCTAAAGAAGACAAAGACAATGACAAATCAATGTCTGATGAAAATCATAAGCTGAGACCCCTACAACCTCCTTTTAATGATCCTCAATTAGAAAAAGTAAAACAGAAAATAGATGACATACTCAAAACACCCGAAATATCTAGTGAAAATATTTTAACATCGTCTGCAAAGTCAAGAGAAATTAAACCAGAACCGAAATTCAAAAATTATGCTGAGAAAACTAAATCTGAAGTAAAGCAAGCTAAAGATTCAATATCTAATAAGCTAATAGAAATGAAAAATCAAATGGCTAAGCAACAAGAAGCTACTGCTGAGGCAGTCACATCAGAAATACGTACAGAAGTGACTAAAATCGTTGATAGCATTATAACTCCTGTTGAAGAACCAAAAGATATTATCTCTGGAAAAGTTGAAGAGGTTAAAAAGGATATAGAACCTATTGTAATGGTTGTGAACGAAAAGAAAAAAGACTCAACTGAGCAGAAAAAAGACTTGATCGAGCAGAAAAAAGATGTGACCGAAAAGAAAAGAGACGTGACGGAAAAGAAACAAGATTTGATTGATAAGAAAAAGGACTTGACGGAAACTGTTGAAAAAGTGAACGAGACGTTGGTGAAAGGAGAAGCGGAAGTCGAAGTCCAGAGTTCCAATGTGTCTACACCTGGTTTTGAAAAAATAAAGGTGGAAAACAAAATGGCGGACGGTAACGGATCCGACAGATCGCAGAGCAACGGCGGGTGAGTTTGTTATAACTAATTTAAGTAAATTCTCATTCATCATAAACTATACAAACGGGTTAGTAATAATACATGTATATCGAAACGCATTTTTTTAAATTATGGTTTATAATTCTGATCACGTTTATAGTGATTTTAATTTAATAATTATCGAGGGAACAATTGTTCCTCCGAATAACAAAATGGGTTGTAAAAAAATGCAGTATGTTGGCGATTTTTGACAGATTTCAAGCTAATGTTGAGAAACAACTTCTTTCCTCATGAAACACTTGAAAAAAAGCACGTATTTTTTTCAATTATGTTCGGCATATCAAATTTGTAAGGCAGTTATCACTTAATATGACTGTTTTAGTTGTTATTATTATATACTAATCTTACATTTTAAAACTGAGCATAAAAAATTTCTGGTTCAGTTAAAGTAAAAATTAATAAAAAATATTGGCAACATTGACTGAAGTTATCTACGAGTATGTAGTACATTTATCGATCATTATGTAAAATTTTATGTGATAAAATAATTTATCAAATGTATTATTATTCTAAAGTTTTTTTTTTAAATAAACAACGGTGCCAGGTGCTGCTGCAGGTGGTTTTACCATATTTTTTTTAACAAGTGAATTTGCTACACTATATCAAACTTTACTACCTGTTTAAGTGATGAAGTCTAGTGTAAAGTGAAATTCATTTATAATAACAACTCGGTTTACCACAGAGGAGCAGCGCGGCATCTCTCTTGTCTAAAAGAAAGTCACGTCACGGTCGTACGCAACACCCCTCGAGTATTGCGCGAAGTTTTCACGGCAATCCCCCAGGGCATCCGTGTGGTAATGTGGTTAGAATACTAACCACTCGATTTCAAAGAGAGTTCGAATAGTAACAGAAAGAGTTGGCAGAGTAGAAGTATGCATGTTTTAAATGTCTATCGGGACTTATCGCAACTTCATACGCCTACGAGTACATACGCCAAGTCAAAATCGTGTTCTAAATTTGCCTTCGGTATAGTTTTCAAAGCAGGTCAGCATTCGAATTTCCTTCCCGATTATAGTTTTCGGTCTCTCGTTTATACATATATCCAAGTGCATAAGAGTAAAGGAGACAGAAATCATAGCGATGCCCCCCGTGGTCAGCAAGCGATAGCGTGACCCATGGCCTGATTAGCATACGGGACTTTAACTGGTGCTGCCATACTACCTAGTAAATAAGGCCTTTTCCTATATTTTAAATCGACAACAGAAGGTTCTGTAAATTAAATATACAGGTTGGATTTTATTATCACAACTGGAGGGAAAGCTCCCTAAATACTGGAGATAGCAACTTTTACTCAAAAAAACATTCCTCAATTTTTTAAAGAAACAAATATGCATTTTTTTAACTCGCTTGCCATGCTAATCGAACCAGCTAAAATCCGAAATGGAAAAAAAAGAAATGGCTTCTTTGAGTAAAATTTCCTATCTCCAGTAATTACAGTATTTTCCCTCCGAGTGCGGTTAAAAAATTCCAAACATAATTATATTTATATTAGTACTAGCTGATCCCGCGATTTTAAACCGCAATTTTCCAGTTTTTCTGCATTATCTGGGGCGAAAAAATACCCTATGTCCATTCCTTATGTTGTGCACTAAAATCCTACCAGATTTCATTAAAAAATATCAAGCCAAATAGTAGTAAAAAGCGAACAAATAGACAGAGAGACAAGTTTAATTTAGCATTTATAAAAAATATGAATTAAATATATTGTCATAAAAAAAGTATACTTATCACTTGGAACATAAAATATTTATTATTAAATAAATAAAATTACTATGGAAACTGAGTAGGTTTTCACACATTTTATTTATATTACACGGGAATTACTCACGTAAGATAAAGGTAAGTAAGATCACGTAGTCAGTGCAAACGAGACTCAGCCGCGCGCGCGCATTCACCTTGAAAAAGACCGCCGAATGCGGTTGAAACTATAGTCTGTGTAACCAGCTTAATCTTACGTGAGTAATTCCCGTGTAATATAAATAAAATATAAGAGTATTGTTTTCAGTTAGACACAAATTCTCACAACAGTATAATTGAACGTGCGGTTCAGAGTGCTCTTACCGAGAGTACAGTGCCACACGTTGGGCGCCACTTTTGCCATAAAATCGTACTACTTTACAAACTTATCATTTATTGATTATTTTCAAGCATTATAGTGCAACACGCGTTTATTATATGTGGAAAAGAGCACTGTTACCCTATTATTTGGTTTCTTTTTAACACCAAACAGAAAATATGACTGATGGCTCCTATACTTCCACTTTTGCCTTTTTGACCACGCTCGTATTTTAGAGCATTGACTGTATCTGTCATTGGGGGGTTTCCATAATCCCCATTCTTGGTAAGTAAGAGGATTCTGCTTCCCATCTTCTGGTGGTTCTGGTCGCAGTTTTAGGAAATTACCCCATTGCCACACAACGAGCAATGTAGAGAGCTATGCTCGGAGTTTCATTGCGCGATAAAATCCGGAACGTAGATATTCGCCAAAGAACCAGAGTCACCGACATTGCTATTAAAAATTGCAAGTTGAAGTGGCAATGGGCAAGCCACATTGCTCTATGAACCGATAACCGATGGGGAAGAAAGGTTCTTGAGTAGAGACCACGAACCGGAAGACGCAGCGTAGGTAGGCCTCCCACTAGATGGACCGACGACATTGTCAGAGTTGCGGGCATCCAGTGGATGCAGATAGCAGGATGTCGTTCAGTGTGGTGGTTAAAGGGGGAGGCCTATGTTCAGCAGTAGAGGTCTTCTCGCTGATGATGATTACAGTATCTAGCTAGATAGACTAGATACAGGTAGGTTGTATCTAATCTACCGTCGTCATGACGTTGTGTTGCCTAATGTAATGTAATTTAACGCAACGGAAATTAAACCAATTCTGGGGTAAATTATTTTGGGAATTTGGATTAGGGCAATTACTGGCCGATGACGTAGGCTATAAATATATCATTGATTGGTGAATTAGGAAAGGTTAGCTACCACAAAGCATGGTAGGTAACTAGATACCGACTCTTACAGAGTATAAGTGTATCATAATGTATTTATATTTTACCTCATATAATGTGCATGATCTACCCTCCTGTCCATTTTTCTATCAGATAGCCAGGGTGGACATAAAAAGGCGACACCGCTTTATGGTTGATATCCCGAAAACCCGAACCAAGCGCTTTGATTTCACTTTTATTATGTGAACTGCAAGACTATGGAATACTCTGCCTGAATGGGTGTTCCTTGATAGTTACAATCTGGGTGTCTTCAAGTCGCGACTAAAATAATCTTCTACGCAAGCGCGCTCCATAGATCACAACAGGCGTTTTTTTTATATATTTTTTTATCTTAATTTTTTAAAGAGGGTTTGGTCAGACATGGCCATGCCACCCTCATTGGCCCATTCTTAAACTAGTTTTCTTCTATTAATGCAAACCCTAACCAGCCCGCATAGCATTTTGCACTCCTACGGTAATGGATCAGCTAGTACACTGTTGCACCACCCAACATCTTTTAGGTTAAGGTTGGTGTACTGGTAGAAATCGAACCTTTCAGCCTCTGTCCGGACACACTCCATCACAACATGAAACACATCTTCGACAACTCCACACTCGGTGCAGTTTGGTGAGTCTGATTTGCCTATCAAATTTTGAAATTTCTTGAGTGGAATGTGACCGGACGGAAGCCTCATGGCCGTCACAATGTCTGCCCTACTCATATCAACGTCGGCAATCCACGGTCAACGGGTAAGCCCAGGTTGAATGGACTTATACCAAACTCCTTTTGCGACAGAACGGTCGTCAAGGAGCTCCTTCCACAACTCCTTACCTTAATCTCTGACCATACCTAAACAGTCAGAGAACAAGGGTATGCAACAGAATCAACAGGCGATGTAGTGGTCAAACTCTAGCTACAAATAAAAAAAAAAACAAAAAAAAAAACATCATTCCAACGTCTGCCCGGTCGGAAATCAAACTCTTGCTTATGAGATAGACAAGACAGGTTACCACTGAGGCAACCTGTCGTCACCTTTAGAATGCTACTTCCAATAGAAAAGAGTAGGGAGGAAAAATATTATTTTCTATGCTACATTAATTTCATTAGGTTGGTAACACATCGGTATAAATCTTTAACGTTGGCACCACGTACCCTCAAAAGTTAGCGTCCCAAGAATTTCCACTCACATACTTTTCTAAAAAACTTTACTTTTCTATTCAAGGCTTTATTTACGAGCACGCTACAAGGCAGGTAATTCTTGGCACTCGATTAGAACTGGCCCTTAAGAAATTGCTTTAGTTCGACCTCGCTCGCGCCGCGTCGCACCCGCCCTTTTCTTAAGAAAATGGCGCGAAAATTTACAATTAAAATAAAAAGAAAAAGTGACGTATTTTTTATTTGAATTATAAACACCAATTGTTGGTTGTTTGTTTTAAGTAAAAATTTCGCGATTATGCGATGCAGATGTCAAAAATGTAGACTTTTATACTTAAAAATAGTGTAGTGTTTTGTACCTATATAGAAAATGGTTGTCCTATTTTTGTTTTTTTGATAAATTTGTGTAATACGCTGCAGAAAATGTTGCACAATCGGACTGTTTACATTTTGCCAAATGAATTGTTGCCAAAGCGGTACGACAATGAACCAGGGTAAACCCTACGTTTATTCATTTAAGTACTTACAAATGAATCAAAAAATTCGTTTACGATAATGTAATATACATAGGAATTTAGGTTAAACAAAAAGTCGACAAGTTGATTGCCTATTTAAAAGAAATGGCGGCCTATTATTTTTGATGCTTGACCTCTTTCTGTCATAAACCTATGCGATGCAGTGACCTATGGATTTACATGTTCTTACTTGAATAATAATTCTGTTGTTCTAGTAATTATTTCTCTAATGAAACGGTGCTTTTTCCCAACATATACCTACCTACTCACATGCAAACTTCGATTAAAGCGTTAACCACGATGTATCTAATATATTTTTGTGTCGGAAAATGATATGTATACGCATCACTGACACTTTTTTATATTTACTGGCAAAATAAGTTCATTTTATTTTATTTGTTCTAAATTCAAAATTTGCTCATATTCTAGCTGGCCAGGGACAAGTACGTTGCTCAGGTAAATACTTCCCGAACGGTTGCATGCCTGTCATTCTTATCGGTTTCCGAACGAACTATTTCGCGTCACACGCAAAGTTTCAAGGATATACCTACTACACGTATATAGCCTAACAACTTCCCACCTCAATTAAGACTTTGTACAGGGCAGAAATTTCGTTTCACAGAGAATTGTCGTAGTGAGATAAGACTCGCAAATTTGTGTCACACTCACGACCGTCTTCACTTCAGTTTAAAAAAAAGCCCAACTAATCCGCGAATGCACGGAGTATACTTAATTACATATTGTAATAGTAAATACCAAGGTTTCGATACGAAGATAAAGCGGCGTCTTCAGGCTAGGTGGTCGAAGGCGCGCGTGAAGCCTACCTACTTGTACTATAGTCTACCTACTTGTACTATACTTGGCTATAGTCACTCGCGCTACACAAACAAGAGCTTCTCAAGACCCCCAAGTATTTTACAACCAAGCACACGGTAACCTAACACGGTACGCGCGTAACCTAGTTTTAATCCAATTTAACTCCAAGGGTCCACGAAAAACAATTGAATTTAAAAGATTTTATCACAAAATTACTTATTTCCCAAATGTCTTTTAGAACGTAGGCGTAAATTATTATACCATGTTCATCCTAGGAACTAATTCATGTCGGCTACCGCCTCGGGCCTCTTGTTTTGTTTTCTTCTTCAGGCCAGTTACATTGATATTTAATTTGATTAGTTCATACTACAAATAAATCGCATCACTCCTTGTTATGGAAATAAAGTAGTATCACACTACTTTATTTCCATAACAATGTTTAGGTTGGTCCTCAATATACTTAAAAAGAGTTTCTATGCGATGAGAAGTCGTTGGTTTTAACAGCTTACCAAAAAATCAGTTTATTTATTTTTTCTTCCGGCTTCCCTGCAGTCTCACAAGCTTGTTGTGTCTGCTTTATGGTTTTAATTTGACTTTGCTTACTTAATTTCTTAATTACCTACAACGATCTTCCATGTCGCTCTGTCCCTGGCCTCCTTCGCCATGATGATTTCTTGCTAACTATTACTGTGAAGTTCCTAAATTCATACACACATCTTATTACACAGATTTCCCCAAAGCACAAGTACCACACCTAAACCACCAGCGCGAACACGTAGAGAACAGAAGGAGAAGGATAAAGAACAGCAGGCGAAAGAAGAGGAAGTTAAGGATGACGCAGAAGATGGCCAGAAGAAGCCGAACATCTGCTTGAGGCTCATGGGCAAATGTAGGAGTAAATGTTGTCCTTGCTGCATTAAGGTATTTATTTAAATTTTATAGTAAAAAAAGTAAATGTCCACATTTCAGCACTAAGTTATGCCAGGCGTAACAAACTGGCTAAAGATTTTCCGGGATGAGTGACCGGGAAGAATACATTTACCCAAAAGCTGACCAGCCCAACTGAATTCTTTTGTTGCCCTACGCTCTAAATTGTTTTTGCCTAGGTGACCCTCACACACTACGCACACACTTGAACTAGTTAGAGTGTCTGCTTTGAGTAAACATTCTTTCGCATCTGCCCTCTAACCATGCTGAGTCCATCATATTAAATATTGCCGTGACTTAATGTTTCATAAGCTGTTTTGCTTAGATTTGTTAAGAAGTTCATGTGCTGCATTAGATTAGGTATACACATTTCAAATTTTTCAAGGGCGAAGAAGAGAAAGAGACAGAAGAACTTACAGAGAGGCGAGAAAGGAGCTCAGAAAGAGAAGGAACAGAGGAGAGCACAGAACAGAAGAAGCAGGGAATGATGAACAAGTTCAGCTGTTGTAAGAAGAAGCCAGAAGTCGAGGAACTTGAGAGGGATCTGGAGAGAGCTGCTGGGAAGGTGCGTTATCTTATTTGACCCAATTATCTTTCTATTCTGATGCGTATTAAAGACTGGAGCGGGGAGCAAAGGCTGGACGAGGGCATCAGGTAGCTGGAACGGGAACTAAGCGGGTTTGATACGAGAGTAGGATAGGAACGGAATAGAGCTGGATCAGTTCACGAAAACTGAATAAGGATGCGACGGGAACAGGTTGGAGGAACACCGTGACAGGAGCAGGTTCTTTTTTTTTACCCCAGACGTAAAAATAGGGGCGTTATAAGTTTAACGTGTGTATCTGTATGTGCCATCGTAGCTCCCTAACGGAAATGGAACGGAACCGTTTTTGATTATTTTTAGTTTAGTATTGATTTGACTTCTTAGATTTGGATCAAGAAAATCTGTTCAGCCTTTTGAAGATCATCGGCTCTTTTATCGGGGGTTAAAAATAAACAATTTATACTTGTTACATAATAAAGTTTGCAACTAATTTTACTGATATAGCTTAGGTAGTGTAAGTGTCTTCTGATCAAAATGTCTCAGGATTCGATACCCGGCAGGTAATTAAGCAAAAGTTGGATTTGGATGTTGCGTTTTTTAATTGTGCATGTTTGTGTAAATAGTGATTATTTTCAATGAAAACCAATCTATAGGGAGCAACGATCGAGTTTGAAGACGAAACGAGACGCAAGCGCAAGCTGCGTGACCTGGTGTGTTGCTGCGGCCGGAGCAGGCGCGTCTCCGACGCCGCGGTCCCCGCGCAGAACGTGGCTGACGTCACCATGTCGCCGGCGCAGCTCCCGGGTGCCGTCGGAGACACCGGCTGCTGCGGCAAGAAGAGACAGGTCGAGAGGCGGGACAGTATACTGAGCGACAGGGCGCCAGCTACGTCAGTACATTCATCTATTTTTCCCCCAATTTTTATGTGCTGCAGCTTTGTACCTACTATGATATCACGAAAACATTTTAGTGGTAGTTTAACTGCATTCACAAGGCCAACTGCTGTCAAAGAGTTTTTACCGTTTCACTATCATCAATAACAGCCATCATGTTCCCACTGCTGGGACACAATCCTTCTCTCAGAGAGAGGGTGGACCCTAATCCACCAAGCTGGCCCAGTGCATGTTGGTGAATGTCATGTCTTTGAACTTTTGAGGTTATTGTAAGTATATACCAGTTTCCTCACGATGTTTTCCTTCACAGTTGTTGAGCGATGACATCGAAACTGCACATCATTTATTTAAGTGCTAAACAAGTGATTAGTGCAGGTCCGAGGATCGAACCGTGTGCCGTCAGATTGTAAAGCGCATATGCTACCGCGGACACCATCGCTCATACCGCATCGTCTTTACCGTTTAAAATGGCGCAATTTTTATTTTTGTATTTACGTCTGACTGTGCCAAGATGACGGAGATATGATAGTATTGTGCAGTGTGGTGGTGGAGTGCTATTGTGAATTGTGCAGTGGCTACAGACATGCAAATTAGGTAAACTTGCGGAACCCTCATAAAGTCTGTGAAAGTCTGCCAATATTTCAATTGTCCAATAGTAGCGAGTAGTTTTTTATTCACAATATTACAATACATTCGATCAAATCTCAAAAATGTTTAACAAAATATTATAAATCAAATATTACAATATAAGCGAGTAGTATGTGATTTTGATTGGTAAACTCTCTATTAAAGATCTGATCGGACCTATTCAATACATCACATCGGTAATTACCGTAAGATTTGATCGCTATCTCATTAAACAAAACTTGGCCGTAACTGGACGCCAAGCAGATGTAAAACATGACGGTGTAAGAGAGCATCATGTCGTTTCCTGTCACGGCATAATAGGTACTTGTCAGTTTTATTGCCAAGGCGTGCCAATAGATGGAAGTAGGTATCACATAAAAATAGAGTTACAGGTCATCTTTG
Source organism: Agriopis leucophaearia (assembly GCA_949125355.1). NCBI lineage: Eukaryota > Metazoa > Arthropoda > Insecta > Lepidoptera > Geometridae > Agriopis > Agriopis leucophaearia. The sequence goes on along the minus strand of OX421287.1, from coordinate 9,978,656 downwards.
AAATTATTTGAACTAGTTTGCTCCTACGATAAACAGTAAATTCATAAGCGAGAGAGTGAGAGAAGAGACGGTATATCTGCATAAGGTAGAGAAACTTAAAGTAAGAGAGAGTGACTTTCTGTTAACAAAAGTCTGTGGAAACTGTTGGCTGTGATTAGTATCGTATATGTGTGTCGTGTCAGATGCTGCAACCGGCTGAGCTCGTGGTTCCGCGGCATGCGCCGGCGCCGCGAGCCCACGCACGCGAGCCGCCGCGCGAGCCTCTTCTCCAAGAACAAGAGCCTCTCACCCACCCTGCCGCCCGAGGTATGTCCAGCACACTGTCCTCGAACTAATGCACTGGCAACATTAGATCAGACACTACCATCACCGTGACGTTTACCATCAGGCGAGCGACTTGTTCGTTACATCACTCAGTTGCGTAAAAAAATAACAGGACTGGTCTACTGATAATATGTATGAAACTTGCGACTCGCGCCGTCCGTCCCTCTTCTCGGACCTTTGCAAATATTATGTTAAACAGTTTGGCAAAAAAAAGTTTGTTTAGTTCATATAATATCTTGTTATGGCCTACCTTTCACCCAGGAAAAGTGAGAGGTTCCCCTGGGACAGATGATAAAGTGACAGATGTCAATATGACAGACGTCAAAGTGACAGAGATATGCAAGAATTAATTGAAAATTTTCAAAATGTTCAACTATTTAGTAAACTGATCTACAACAGGCTTCACGATGATGTGGTTGATGCGTCGAACTTGTCTATATATCTATTCAAAGCAAGGTTAGCACGCTGGCTAACCTTGAATCAAGCGTTCTACGGACATTACCTATAAACGTAACAATACCTACATCCTAAATGTATTTAATTATTATTATATTTTAGGTACTTACTTAACATTAATTACGTTTTATTGATATTTTATATTTTTTACATCTGACATATTATTCTCATCGTAAATTTGTATGAAGATGATTTGACTAAAATTGTTCAAACTGTTCTACTGGTACAAATAGTTGAACATATTGGAATAGGTCCTTGGCTCGTAGTCTGTGTATATGTTTTTTCCCACTATACTCCGGAACGGCTGAATAAATTTGCTTACAATTTGGTTAAAGAAGCAAAATAATTTTTTTTGCTTGGTTTTGTATTTAACCTGGATTAACGCATGGGCTACTATTTATCCAAGAAAAAATTATCCTGTAGGGGGTAAAACTGCAAAGCTACACTAGTAATGATATACATTTTTTTTTCTGTTATTTGTTCTATTTTACAATAAAACAAGGTTCTATTGTTACCGGAAAAATGTGATTCACACGCGTGTTTTGAGTTGAGAATGTGACTAATATTTCCCAGCCAATCAAGCTCTAACTACTTACAAAAGCTATCGCGCTGTTCTACTTCATTAATGTATAGAAAAGAACAGAACCGTTACAGAAATAAAACTTAAAGTAAAGTAAACGTCCACTCGTAAAAATGTGACCTTACCGTCATTTGTCCATATATCAACGACCTGTATAATGTAGTGGCGGCTACACACGCAACTCTCACGGCAGGTATGACTCAACGCTTGGACCGGCCATTATAGATGAACAATCATTTTCAAGAAAACTACAATATAATTTGTGAGTTGTTTATGTTAATGATTGGCTTGGGACCGGGACGAACGTCGTATAACAGAAGTCCATGCCCATCAGAGTTGATGAAATGAATATACTACCGTTGCTATCTTTATTGTGAATTAGCCTTCAAGGTTTCCTCCGTTATACTACAGGGACCATATTTTTTCCGGAATAAAAAGTATGCTGTGTTAATTCAAGATATAACTACCTCCATCCCCAACCAAATCAATTCAGCCGTTACGAAGTTGAATGCGGACACACAAACAATCTATATACAATATTATAATATAAAACTCAGTCCAAGCATACAATTGCTTTGACAGCTGCAATAACATTGTAAAAAGCTATATGAAAACCAGAAATGCTGATCGCTTTCGTTAGGTTTTTGAACGTAAGACTGTAGCAGGTACCTGATAAATTAAAACAAAAAAAAATAGCTTTTACAATGTTTTTGTAAATGTCAGAGTAAATAAATGCTTGGATCGAGATTAATATTATAAATTCAAAAGTTAAGTTTAAGTAATTTAAAGTATTCAATATGCCAACCACAGACCTTCAACAGTTATTTATGTTGACAGGTACAATAATTTATATTAAACGATAGATTCAGTAACGGTAGAAAATGACAAAATCTGCGTAAAACAAAAGAAGTATAATTGCTATAGTATAGTTTATTATTTGCATAATTACAAGTTTGTAAAGCTAAAGTCGGTAGCGGTTCAAGTTAATGGTATAAGTGGCGCCCAACAACTGTGGTACTGAATCCCATTTTGGGCGCCAATTTTACTTTGCATTGTATTTTTTTCATATTCCTATGTAGAAAATTAATCTTTAAATGAATTATACATACCTACTTTATTTAAACATCGGTTTGTCAATTTTATATAGGTTGGATTTATTTGTTTGTCATTTAAAGAAGGTAGTTGTAAAATAAAAGTACCCTCATTTATGACTAGCATATCAAAACCTGCGACACATCATTTAAAATGTTCTTTCTCTTCGCGTGAGGAACTTGACACGCTCGATTTTAATCTAACTCCATACTTTAAAAGTATAATTGTAAAAACTTCTTTTGTGTTGTTTAGTAACAAGGTCAGTATGACGACAATGGCGTCAAATCGATGTTTGATTGTAAACTATGATTTGCAAGATTATTCATATGATATCGAGTGTCAGTCATATCGTGTTGAGTGTAGAGCGAGTGTGTATGTTCCATTAAAAAAATATTTCCTCCAATTTTATCATTTACTTTGGTAATGGATTAAAGTCTGTGGTCAAATCTCGATTATTTTGATTCCTCTAAAATAATCCTGCAAAAGTGTGGTCAAGTTTTATCGGCTTTGTCTTCGATGTGTCCTTAAAACGTGTAATTGCATATCTTCGTATGTACCTACTACGCCAAAAAGGAGCCTCTAAACAGTTAAACGTTACAATACCAACCCGTTTTTTTTCTTTTTGTCCAAAAACAGTCTGAAATATTTTAAATCTTTTAAAGTTGACTATAAAGAATAAAAATGACAAACTTACTCCAAGTAACGCCCATGCCTTCTCCTCGGCCCTCGCTCAAGTTGAGGAGTTCCAAGGTCCTCGTCTCGACTGACTTCATGAAACGAGACGTTGATTTGGAAAAAGATAGCGAGGTATGAAATATTCACAAGTGAGCTGTTATAAGAAGTTCGTAAAAGAATAGTGTCAACATTTTTAGACCAACAGGGGGCCTTAATAATAAGGCAACAATAATTTAAGGACATCCAGAACTTATAATCCTACAGTTCAAACAGTCACAGCTGGACAAACCCTGCTATCACTTCATCGAAACCCTAAAAAACTGTTTTTTTATGAATCCTGTTGTTTGTGATGTACAGGACACGCGGAAGAAGCTGGACCCGTCCCTGATCGAGCACACGAGCATGATCCGCGCCGCCGTGCCCATCCTGCCGGCCGTGCTGGCGTACTGGTGCCTCGTTTGCAACGTGCTGGTGCCAGGACTGGGTGAGTGTTCCACCATCCTGCTACTATATTATACAAAAAATAATATAATGTTTAATTATTTAATCATTATTTTTCATCACTAGTGCTCGGTAAGTGGATTACCTACTCAAAATGCGGGCGGTAAATATTACTTTGCCTACCTGAGGAGGCAAAGATTCATTTAAAAATCGAACTAGTCTGATGTCAAAAAATACCATTTAGCTTTAGTTTTCTTCGACCATGGTCCGTACCATGTCAGAAACTTTTTACCCTGTGAAATGAAGTTATTAAAACTTCTGTGGTGTGAACCTGGTGCTTTGCTAATTTTTTGACGGGAAATAAAAAAATGTTTTTTTTTTATATAAAAGCTGTAAAATAAATATAGCTCATTAATTTTATTTCAACTTACCATCATTGAAATTCATAAAATATAAAAACAACCGAAATAAAAAAATACTAAACGAGACGAAACGACATTAAATGAGTTCAACCGTTCAACATTAAATTGGGTAGTTCAAAATCTTTTACCAGCGATCTCTAAAGAATGACATCTAAACGCATAAGAAGAATTTATCAGGTGGAGGAGTAAAAAGAAAGTGAAATTCGTGTCAGAAAGTGTATTAATTTCGTAATCTACTATTAATTATATTTTATGCGTTTTGTTTTTAGGTTCTATCTTCAGTGGCCTGTTCTGCCTCTGCTTTGGCATACCGAGGTTCGGACCTCATGACGGCGCGAAATACAGAATAGGTAAGTAATTTCTCTTTCAGACGAGAGTGTATCCCGGTCAAAGCTAGGGTTCACTTTCCTTGTGTTCCTTCCAATTCGCAGGGTCAGTGAATGAGGTTGGCTACTGTTAATTGCGCTAGTATAGCTTGTGCCGTTTTTTTCGTAATTATGACATTTGTCTACATAACATTAAATGTCATATTGATGGTAGAGGCCCTGAGGCGAAGACTAGAGTTAAAAGGTATTTAAAATAAGTTAAATTATGTGTAATAGAAAGATGGTTATAGGTATTGCGTGTATACCCAGAGCATGCTCCTTATTGCGGCGGCGTTGTGTGGTGGGTCGCCCTCTTTCCTCAGATATGGTTGGGGAGAGCGATGGCTGGCACATGCATGCGTCAACTCGTGAACGGGTGCTGCTTGCGGGAGCTGGACTGCTCGATGTATACACGCAACATAGTAATAAGACTATATAAATATTCTTCTTGTAAAGTCAACAATTTTATGTTATATTTTAGCAATAGTTGACAAAACAAATTGTATAAGTTGACAAATGGCACGGACCTCAGAGTCCGTGAAGCAGCACAAGAAAAAATAAAATAAAGTTGACAATGACATTGATAAATAACTGTCCAATGCATTTTCCAAAAATAAAAAAACTCATAAAAAAGAACAAGTTATGCTAACGCCATCTGTAAAAAGTTTCTGATGTCCAACCCCATATGCTCTCGTTAGAGAGTAGTATATTCCTTGCCCATATGGCATCTGTCACGATGTCTAGGTATATAGGTTAGGTAAATAAATTGTTTTTATATTATAATGATTTTTGTGTGTCATACCCTTCGACCAAAATAAAATGAATGGACGGGCCCAGTAGAAGAGCATTTTTGAAGATTACAAAATGAGCGCCAGCTCTCATTTCGTTTCAGTCGGTCTCTAGCCGTAGGAAGTGAAACACGAGTCTATTGTTACGCGATAACGAAACATCTGACAAAATTATGAATTCGTATGCTTTACCGAAGTGTAAATACACAAATAAAACCGATATCTATTTTTTGTAACATATATACTGTACATTTTTATAATTAGGTGTTGAAGTATATGTCCGACGGTTTTGACTCGTTTTTACTGATCAAGTTCAATGGTTAGGGCCCGTCCATTCTTTTATTTTGGTCGAAGGTCATACCAAGGATTCATAGAATCATTCTTGGAACGGTCCTTGGAATCGGTTAAACCGTCCATACGAATAAGAATGTGGGTAGGTATGATCCACGTAATTCCTAGTTTCTTCAAGCCGTTTCTCCACAGAATGTTATAGTGTATATTTGTTATTGGACAGGGTCGTTCATAATAAACTTGCTGGTGGGAGCGGGCCAGCTGTTCACGGTGCTGTTCTGCCTCGTCGGCTGGGGCTGGTCTATCTGGTGGGGAGTCATCATGGTTAAAATATCGCGTGAGTATAACATATCACTACATAGTATAAAACAAAGTCGCTTCCCTCTGTCTGTCCCTATAAATGCTTAGATCTCTAAAACTACGCAACGGGTTTTGATGCGGTTGTCACTATCAATTAGATAATTTTTCACGGAAGGTTTATATATATATATAATAAAACATATAGTGCGAAGCCAGGGCGGGTCGCTAGTTCTATTATATACAGATATTGCAACCAATAAGATGCATAATACACCCCAAGCAAGTACAATATAAGCCCCAAGCGATTCACTATACACCCCAAGCGAACACAATACACCCTAACGGCCGTACTCATTAACGTTACTTAAGTTAAGCAATACTTAAAATTGCTCTCTCTCTCGTATTCATGTCTGCCAATTTCCGTCAGCGAGAAGTTAACAGAGCAATTTTAAGTATTGCTTAACTTAAGTAACGTTTATGAGTACGGCCGTTAGTGATGCACATCAGATACACTCCATGATAAACATTAGTGCAGAACTCATTTCCCATACTTGTAATAAAAAAATAACCGATAAGGGTAGGTATGATGAACATGGGTACACAAAGTATGACATGTGATCCAATTAATCGCCCCAACCCAACCGATAGTAAGTACCTACTGGATAATTGGATCGCATCTGAGATCGCTATCCATTTATTAGATGGGTCGAAAAGCAGACAGTATGGTGAAGGCAATCATGGCCTAGAATAGAATAGAAAAAGGTAATTAGAACAGAATAAAAATAACATTATAATATAAGAAATCCCAATGACCAAACAGATAGCCTAACCTATTCTCCAACCACCAGTCGGCACCATGTTGGGCGCCACTTTAAAAACTCGTGACCACAGATCTATCAAGTTAGCAGCCAAATTGTATAAAAACCCAGAGAGTATAATTTTGTGGTGTTCAACTCAAATCGCATAGCCAACTGCTTTTGAAGGGTTTTTAAATTGTCTATGGCTCAGTTCGACACATTTGACTTGCTATTGCTAAGACGACGGAGATCGAACTGAATTAAGTTGGTGCACTGATCGAATTTATGATGGGAACACAGACACGCAAACTAGGTGAACTCACGGCATATTATAACCTGATATATATCTGTGCTCGTGACCAATAATACCCCACAAAGCCACCACAGAATTCTCAGACGGCGGATTTTTCTTTCTTGTTCTCACTCTAATTCTCATGGACCATTTTATCCTTTTACTCTCCTAAAAGTGCTTTGTCTAAAGGTAGCTAAAATTCTCAATGTACAACCATTGTTATTCAACGTGACTGTTGGGGACTTACGGGAAATGGATGATGGTGGCTGCGTTCTCGATTCTTTTGTTTAAACTTGAGGTGAGCTGGTCGCGTGATGATGGTGATCGCGAACTTGGCGTGTGCACCAACTGGTTGGTAATCGCGGCAGCCGTTGAAGCGTTAGGCTGAGGACGCGCGAGCTATCCATACGACGGTTGACAGCGGAAATGAATTGGCAAAAATGGCGGGGGAAAAGGAAGGAAGTGAGAAAGCATGTGTGTGTGTGCGTGCGTGTGAGTTAATGAGTTTCTTGTTTTCTATTACAGATTATAAATACGGCTCAGACAGTGACAGTGGCAATATTAACGAGACGTGCACATTTAAGATTTTAAATCCTGATATGGTCAATTTCCTTTTGCATTTTACAGGTAAATACCGCAGATTGAAAAGAGAAGCACAGATATTGGAAGCTGAAGCGGTAGGGGCTTTCCCTGTCACTGCCAACAATCATACGCGCGCGTAACACCTGTCGCTGACATTACAGTGCCAGCTGTCATCGACTTTTACGTCTTATTACATAAATAAGCGGGAAAATTTAATTGATTTTTAAAATATCAATGTCTTGCTAGGTGCTGTCATCTCTTCTTTATGTGATTGAAGTGAAAGAAACGAAAATAGTGAGAAACAAAAGAGTGATAAAATTGGACCAGACAGACAAAATTTAAAAAAACCTAATAGGTTGAAAATTGTATTTGATATTACTGTAAATATGAAATTTTAATCGTTAGTAGAAATTATTGGTAGTAGATAATAATTTGGGCTTTTAAAGTAAGAAAAATGAAAAAGGTACGAGTGTAGAAATTAGCAAGAAATCTGCTGGCCAGAATAAAAAAAAAACGACGCGGCAATACATGAAATAAAACAATTAACTTACATTTAGGAGTTTTGCGACTATGCATAGTGTTTTTAATAAATTAATAATGTAACAAGGTATTTAAGGCCCCAAGTGCTTCTATTAATAGATATTAAAAAATTAAGTAATTAAATAATTATTAATTACCTACTTAGATAGATACGTAAAATAATTACCGACTTATAATTATGTACTTGCATATTAGGGTACATTTTATACCTATCAGTGTAGACTAAAAAATAAAATAACAGAAAAAAAAAAAACAGAAAATAGACGTTTTTTTAATAGTCAAGTAGGTAGGTATATTATGGAAAGGAAAAACAAAAACTAGGCTGCAAATTACCTACGGATAAAAACCACAACCACGTCAAGTTATGAAAACAATTTTTCATTACTCATACTCGGAAACTAGGTCTAAAGTTGCCTGAGGAGCGGGTTGAAAGTAATACATTTCCGCCCTAGGGAGCATCTCTTTCAACTGACAGTGACAGATGACAACTGACATGCACACAAATTATAAAAAAAAAAGTAGTTTTATTTCACATTATTTTGTATTGGACCATTTTCCAAGTGTCAGTTCATGTTTTTATTTTTAGTTTCCTTGTATTCGTAATGAAAAGCAGTGTTTACCTCAGGATTATAGACTTTTGACGTTATTCATACATTCACATTTTTTGACGCTACTTGTCTTTTTACTAAACTCCAAATCATTTCAATTGCATTTAGGTCGCAGTGATATGGCGGTAACCTGACAACGGTATGGCCATGTTCTTCAAGTATTTGATCGATTTCAAATATTGGTTCTCCTTTGTTCCTTTTTACTAAACTTAAAAGTTCCACTTTTAGTGCATTATCTGGATATTCCACTCCATTGTCTTCTAACCACTTTTTTAAACTGTCTTTTTTGTCATTGTTGTTTGGAGGCTTATTTAAGCGAGTACTGTGATAAGATGCGTTGTCAAGCACAATGACAGATGGTTCAGATAGGTTTGGCAAGAGTTTTTCTTTTATCCACTTTGTAAAGTTTTCCCGATTCATGTCATGGTGGTAATCTGCTGACATACTTTTAGTTTTATATGCAAGCAGGCAATTTTTTATGAATCCATCTCTGCTGCCAGCATGAACTATAATATATCTTTCACCTAGTTCTTTTAAAACTTCGCGCAGACAAGTGATTCCGCCGCAGAAGTTTATGTTTTCTTTTAACACACGATGTAGTTTTTTCAGAGTCGGCACCTCCTTTCTTACAGTATAAAATTCACGAATTTTGTTACGGATGACGCACTTATGAAAATCATCAAGAATGACTTTTTTTGGTCTTCCTTTACGTATTTTCCCCGGTGTGCACCATACGCCGTCATTTGTAGAACCTTCTTTTTTTATTTTAGATACTGTATATCTACTTAAACCTGAAAAAAAAAAAAAAAACATAAGTTAGTAAAAAAAATAAAAGCATTAACACACTTTAAGCCTACTATCAAGAACATTGGTTGAATCAAAACATACAAATATTGTCACATGTTTATATGAAATCCTTTTAGTTAAATACATTTGGAAATATCAGGAACCGGAGGTTATCTAGGAAGGACATAAGTAATAATATAAAACTGTTATTTACCGGACATTGCTGCCACACGCTCCGTTACTTTACTGAGGTCAACAATGGTGTGTTTTGCCACTTTTTCTCGTTGACAAAACTGTATAATATTAAATATTATTGCCCTTGTGGAACTGCGTAACGATTTTCCCCTTTTAGACATAATTTTATGCAAAATTCACTTAAAAACAACACAAAACAAAGCTGTATCCGTCACGTAAATACCACGAAGTATAGTTTGACATTTGACAGATGGCTGGGCTGGGCTGCCATATAATAATCAAAATCATATTGTTTTGTAGTTCCATTTTTCGCCACGACGGTTCTCTTTCCGCACAGACTCTATCCCTTAAATCGCAGGAAAATTCGCAGAGCACAGCTACCTGATTCCGTATTATTTTAGTGCAAGATTTATTGGTTTTTAAACACGAGATAACTTGAACAAACTGACTTTATACTATTTCTGAAGAGCTGTTTTAATTGCTAAATATAAATCTATATCACTTTGAATATTAAAAATATATGTATTTACCTATAATTTTCATCAACTTATAAATTTACCCCAAATTCAAACACCCTATAGATAAGTATCTAATTATATGATTAATTTTAATGAAATATGGTTGGATCTGTAATCTCAGAATTAATTATTATGCTTGTACACAAGGATTCAAATAAAATAATTCTCATTATAATTTGTATTTTTTGACTACCTACCTGGGGCCTTACCCCTAGCTCGAAAAGTTGACCCGCATAGGTGTTATTTGTCTAAACGGTACCATCAACTACGATAAGTGGTAGTTATTTGATAGCCGCCAAGCTTTGCTATTTTCACGCACACACGCATAGTAAAACGGATTTTTGTTCATTCAAGTTAGACGCTTTTAAACGATGAAGCTTAAATGAGTTGGTTAATTTTAGGTACCTATCAGGTACCTACTAAAAGTGAAGCTAGGGGTAAGGCCCCTGAAATTATAAACAAAACTGGATACTTGTTGGCTTATTTGTAAATAACTTCTACGAGCTGTTGACACAACTGACAAGCTTGGTGTGACCACAGCTCAGTGAGGTGCGGTGGAGTGACTAGCGGCTGGGCCAACTTTACTAATCATTTTATATATGAAGAAAAAACCGAAAGAAAATAGCAGAAAGCTGGGTGATGGCCTTTACCACCAAGAATATTCCCCCCGCCTCCTCATTAGCCCTCTACCATCATATTCACGAACGGTGATTAGGGTGCCTTTCCACCAAAGATGTGCTATGCAGCTATGCTTCGAGGATGTCAAAGCTTAGCGTTTCCACCAGTGCTATATGGACCTAAATATGATTGGTGGATCGCATCCATAGCAACGTAGCATAGCACATCTTTGGTGGAAAGGCAGCCTAAGAGTTGCGCGCGTTTCCCTGATATAGCCGTAACGTGTCGAACTTGGCTGAGGAACCGCCCTCTGACCAACGGGAAAGACATTTTTTTCTCTCTCCCGTTGGTGCGAGGGCGCTTCCTCAGCCATGTTGACGTGTCTGTTACGGTTCTAGAACATGCCTCTTATATAATTTGTGGTAGTCCCTTTAGCACTCACGCTTTAGCTTTCACGAGGTGTTCTAAGGATTGTAAGGGGAGTCTCAATACAATAATGATATAACCATTTGTCAACTCATCCTTTTACTTTACCTACCCCGCCGCGTCGCGATGAAAAGGGTACTAAATTTTCAGCATATTTTTCGAATGGGCCAATCCGAGACTCGATTTTAATGAATGACTTTTGTTTTCTCCAATCACAAACCATACAATACCCCGCCCCCCGCGACTGACGTGACCTACCTCATGCATAAATAATGATGCGTGATGCGTGAAGTGGTTATATTATCTTATATCTCCAATATAAGTAGAAATATTTGAAGTCAAAACGCTCCATAGCATCTACACTCCACTGCATAATATTTAGAGGAGACACGAGTTTTAACTCGAAACATAAATATCATTAAAACTCCAATATCATTTACAATATCACTTTAATACCGGACTGTTCACCAATAAATACCAGCTACAGGGTGTTCGGTTAAACAATACACATCCTTGGAGATTATTCAGTACACGAAATATGTATACGAATGACATCAAAATTTGACCTATTTGTCAAACAAAGTAGGAAATTAGTAAATAGACATATTAATATGGTAAGCCATGAAATAGTTAAGAGCCGTATTACAAGGTGCATCGTTCAATTCTAGGTACTTATCTGGTTTTTTTATTTTTTTTTTATTTTAGTTTTTTTTTTATATAGTTATTTAATAAATATCTGGGACATTATTGCACACATGGTCATCTGACCCCAAACTAAGCAAAGCTTGTAATATGGCTGCCAGAGACTGATATACATACATATATATTTTAAATACATACTTTAATAGACCCAAATGTTCATCACACAAATGTTTGTCCTAGGTGGGAATCGAACCCTGGCCCTTGCACAGAAACCAGGTTAACTATCAACTAAGCTAACGAGGCTGTCATTTGAATGTACATTATCATTTATCCTCCAACATGTCAGTAGTTTAACCGAGCAACCTGTAAACATTACGAGCATGGTGGCTACATGCCCTTATTGTAGTGTCGAAGCTTAGAACGTACAAAACTAACAGGCACCATATTATTGGCTTACTTGTCACGTGACGAGAGCCTTAAACTCCTAACGCTGGTTTACAGCCAGCATCACGCCGAGTTGAGGCCTATTGTGACTTTATAACCTTTGTCTTTTAAAACGTATTTGGTCACAACTTTTTCTTCCTTTCTTTTTAGTCAGGGGGTTTAAGCTGCAGGCGTCCATTTTGACCGTTTTATTTAGCATCATCGCGTCACCTCGCTCACACGATTGAGCTGACGCGAAAGAGAGCATTGCGATCGAGAAAGGCAGCTAAAGTCATGCTGCGGATAATTATTGCACTTACTAAGCGATGAAAAACTAGTTTCTTTAAAGCCTTGAGTATCGGCGTGAGGTAGGTACTTGGCAATTTTTTTTATGATACTGAGTGACGAGACGAGCGAAGTCGCTCGCCTGATGGCTCTTCACGCTTGCCCATAACAGCACAACGCCACTCAGAATTTTGAACTTCGACAGTTCAAAATTTTTTACAGTTTGCATTTCGGCGTGTGCGCTTGAACTATACGACCTAATCCCTCCTTCCCCTTTCTACAACAGTACAAGTCAGAGAACACAAACACCATCCCTACACAGCCGACATGCCCCCGGCTCGAACTGGCCGGCTTGCCTGCACATTGTTAATGCGAACCGTTAGGGAATGGAATGCTTTGCCACCGTACTTGATACGTCATGATAAGCAGTTGTTGGTAAGCAAAGATCTATATTAGGTTTTGTACGTTCCAAGATTCTTACAAACTTGTGAAATACAACAGTTACAGCATATCCTTCAGTTATCTTAATATTACGGATTTTTTACATTATGACAAAAATTTATTTTAATATTACCTACACACGGAAAAGTGACGATTAAACAAGTTTTATGAGTTTCCGAATGTTAATTTTATACATTGATTTAAGCGCCATCTACATAATAATTATCAATTTAAAAACCGATTTCACACATTTTTCAGTTATTTTGATTTAAAAGCCAAACTACTGATTCGATTTTGATTAAATTTCTATGTGACCAATCTGAAAGCATATCCTTTCAATTAAAAAAATAATTTTCCAAATCGATTCATAAATAATGGAACACTGAAGTAAAATATATAAAATATTTAAAAAAAAAATGGGATTCGGTTAAAAATACTTGTAATTGTCGTCTCAAAGAATTTATAATCTGTATACATAGTACCCACATAATATAACCTGATATTATTTGAAAAACACTATTTTGTAGCTGTGGCAAAAATAAAATAAAAATCTACATTATGTCAAACATAAATTATGCCAAATTAAAATTCATAATTAATTTATGTCAAATATAAAAATTATGATTTAAAATGTTGCACCCACCTAATGACACAAGAAGTAAAATCTATAATATATTTACATTTTGTCATAGCTTCAGTTATTCATTGCACATTTTTTTTTTCTTCAAATGATTCACAAAAATCAATCTAGCACCGCATTAGCAACAACGAAACATTCATAAAATATGAGAACTGGTTTCGTAATAGTTTATACTTATGACATTGGTGTTGATTCTGATAGTTTTGTCTGACGACCGCATTCCGAGTTATGTACGTACACGGAGACACATGCTGGCCTTTTTCGAGCTGAGGCACACATAATGCCCATACGCACATACACACAGCCAACACATCCTCGAGGAATAGGACAATAATCAATAATTTATTGCATGTTATGAAACTCACGTACAGATGGCAGCATGTTTAAGGCTAGATTTTCCCACTTTTAAGCAACGCTTACTACAGATGACCGTAAAGCTCAAGATATTGTATTAAAGTCGCATTTAGTGGAGCAAAACCATGGCGCTTACACACAGTCGTGCGTTTCGCTACTTCTATTTTTAAAGTTTTTTTTCATATATTTCTAAAAGTATAGTTGTAATGTAAAATATACCTTTACGGTTCCCTCCGTAAGTATGAAATCTGTATATTAAAATATCGTAGACATCATTAAATTTACTAAATAGATATTTGAATAATTCCAAAAAAACAGAGAAACGCGCAAATCAGTGATACTTTCGTTTTTTTATCGAGCGAAATGTCCTGTTTCAGTCTACGATTTCCTACATAAAACATTCAATTTTGATGTGACACAATTGTTTACGCTAAAGCAATTAATTCGATTCTATTTTTTATGCTTTAATTGTAATGGCAGAAGTCATGTACCTCTCCTTTCATCCTACCTAAATTTCCTCTCCCCGTCCTTGTCGGACTCTCATGCATATAGTGCGTTGAATGCGGAACGCATTCTTAAAAATAATCGTTTTCGATCAATGGTCGGCGACTGTTCTGCTCTCGTAATAATTACACACTTTACTCATTTTTGATCGTGTGTGTGCCACTAAAATAATAGAAAACTTAGCTGTGAAGTGTTCAGTGCCCTTTCGAAGTTTGCAGATGGAATCCAGGACGATCCTGGCTGAAAACCACTAAATAAGACGTGAGTCCCTCCCATTTCATTCCTTTCATTTGAATTTTGCCATACATCGAGATTTCTTGTTAAATACAATACCAGCGCGCATACAATTTGTAATTTTCATCTAACCATGGAAGTTGACAAATTAAAATGATTAAAATTGCTAAAAGTGGGAAAATAGGACCTTAAGGTAGGCATTACACAATGACCCTGACTGGATATGGCAACACACAACTATCAGCATTCTCTAAAAGTATAAACAAATGTGATAGCTTTCAAGTGATCTGCGTCACTTTCCTTCAATGTGTGGAAAAACTTCGCAACCATTTAGTGCTGTCTCTTTAGTTTATAAAGAAAAATGGCACACCATCATTTTTTGTAATGTATTTGAATAGATGAAAAGTTAGCATAATTGTCATTTTGTAACGTCATTTATGGTATCAAAGGCAAGAAGATTTCTTTAATAAAGCGACATAAATAAATAATTTTACAAAAATATGCCTACTATTTACACATGAATTTGTTGTGTCAAAAACTAAAATAATAAAAATATAATAAAAAATCTACTCTATGCAGTGTTACAAAATAAAATTATTTTATTATTCGTGCGTTCAAGTTTGTATGGCTGTACACGATTTCGAAACGATTCAAAACTTGCGTAGTTTTTTTTATTTTATAATGCTACGAAAATAAACCTTGAAAGGGTGAAACAAAATAGTCTACTAGCTGCGCCCCGCGGTTTCACCCGCGTGATGAAAATCGGTGATGATGATGAAAAGTAGACTATGTGTTAATCCAGGACATAAGCAATGTATGTTCCAAATTTCATCCAAATCCATCCAGCCGTTTCTGCACGATTGAGTAACATACATCCATCCATCCAAACTTTCACATATATGATATTAGTGTGATATTAGAGCCAAAGAACACAATTTTAAAATATTAAGTGTCTATATTTTTTTTATTTGTACCAAAAAATTACTTTAGTAATCCTATGACTGCACCATGAAGTATCGATTTTTTGGCGCAAACGATAAAGACAATAAATTTGTAACTTCATGGCCTAGATAAGTCAAAATTGTGTTTTAAATTTGGCTCCAGTAATGTACATTAATGAGACATACTCAACTATAATGGACTGTAAGCCAATATGGATCAAATTATAAATTTGTTTATTTTATAGCAAGATAATATGATACAAACTTGAACGCACATAATATTTATTTATTGTACTTATTTATCACGGTTCTACGTAAAAAAGCTAAAAATAATATATTTCTCTTTGGTAAGTTTATACCAAATCACTCGTAATGCACGTTGCTATGTTACTAACTATATACTAAAACATTTCATATGGCTTCAATATGATCACAATTTTAAATGTTATAATATGTTTTTAATGTAAAATACCAAAACAGTAATAATAATTTTTAAACTTTCGCGATTCGAACACATGTTTTCATATTTATCGGGACTTAGTGCGCGATAAGTCCCGATAAATATGAAAACAAATACCAAAACACTTTTAAAAACTTAATATTTGGAAAATATTAAGTGTTTCAATTTTAAATACTTAACATTTGGAAAATATTAAGTGTTTAAATTTTAAACACTTAACATTTGGTAAATATTAAGTATTTAAAATTTCGATTCACATAAAAAATGACCATATTAAAACCACATAAAAGTCACTAAACATATTTTATAAATAATTATGATTATGAATTATTATATTATAGGAAACAAACATTATGAGTATTATGACTTGCGAATACAATAAGGCCATTTTTTTTTATTAACACCAATTTTAAGCATGTTACCTGAAAAATGTATTCAGTACACATTCTATCGATATTTCTTCAAATATAATAAATTTATTAATAGTAATGTATAATTATAGGTATTCAAATACAAGTGAATCGGTAGAAATAAAAAGTTAAAAAAATACTTCTCGCATATTAGAAGCAATGAATACTATGAATAAATTTTTACGGTACAGATTTTTTTTTCCTTTAAATACTAAAATAATATTTTCAGGAACAAGCATAACTTAATTACATCAATTTTAGTTATTAAAGTTACAGATTCGTTTTATTATAAACTTATTAACATTCCCTTTTTTTTTCTTTATTCCTAATGGACTTTTAATGATTTCATTTTTTTTTACCCGTTTGTTTTGTTGAAACCGGGCAATTGTTACAATTTATATGAAAATGGGTCAATTTTATTTTTATTTTTTTATTTAGCAATTTAAATAATATGCCAAATTACTTTATGGAAACATTTAAAAAAAAAAAAACAGTTTAATTGCTATTTGAAATCTATTCACCCGTTATTTTGATAAAATTAATTTGACATACATAAATTATGACCAATAATTTATGTCAAGTGTGAACGTTGCAAGTAACATAAATTATTTTTCATAATTTATAGACAAGAGTCAATTTATGTGATTAAGATTGTGTATATATCCTATACCATCAGGTATGTAACACAATTTTTACTTATTTCAAAATAGTTACCTAGAAATACTATGGACTAATTTTGGTATATTAAAAAAAGTTATGTTTAATAAATAATTGGTGATGGTAGTGTGAGTGAGTCGTGTATATATGTGTGTGTGTGTCTGTGGGTGGGTGTGTGTGTGTGTGTGTGTGTGTGTGAGTTCACTGCAGGATGCAGTTGTTCTTCCTTTGTATTTCTACTTGCGAGAGGTTGCGTTCGATCGCATCGTCATCTGCTATCCTGTAATACCATTACAATAACATTACAAATGTTCGACAATTATTACAATATTAATTATTATTCATATGATGATACGGATATAATTATATTATACAGATCTGCATGATATAATTCCCTCCTGCTTTTTTTTTATCCGAGTGCCAGAGCGGGCACGAAAAATCGACGCCGCTTTATGGTTGTAATTCCAAAAACACGTACGAAACGTTTTGATACCACTTTAAATGTACCAACCGTTAGTAAGTCTGGAATGCGCTGCCTGAATGGGTGTTCTCCGATAGTTACAATCCGGGTGTTTTCAAGTCAAAAGTGAATTGATTTCTTCTAGGCAAGCGTAATCCATCGTAGGCCGCATCATCGCTTAACATCAGGCGAGTTGGCGGCCAAGCGCAAGCAAAATTTTCCAATTTTTTTTTTATAAATAAATTAACGGATGGTCAAAACGTTGCGTTTATTAAGAAAGATGATTTCCTAAAATGTATATAAAAAAATAATTATAATACGAATTACTTACGCTTTTTCTTGTTCGTCCATTTCTTGTACAAGTCTATCTCTCTCGTTGACAGCTGACAGGAGTTCCTGGGAAACACAAGAATTATATTCTCATAAATAGTGTATTTTTGTAACTTTGATGGCCGGGTCGCTGTATTTGCGCTTTACAGTCTGACGGCACCCGGTTCCAGACGGCGCAGGCGCCAGGTGCAGCAGCGACGACTCAAGTCAGAACTCAGACCAGTCTCTTCTGGTCCACCAGAAGTGACTGGTCTGGTCCTTTCTGGTGACCAGTGTACTGACCTGCAGCAGCAGCCTCTCCCGTCTCTTCTGTCCGGGCGTCTTGCGCCACTCGTCCACCCCGAGCGACAGTCGCAGCTCACGCGCCAACAACTCGCAGCGACGACTCAAGTCTTCCTCCTGCTCACTACACACAAACAAACACATTTACATTACTGTCGCAGAACAAACAAACAAGTGTGATAAGGTGGCGTGGCGGGCGTGAACGCGTCTGACTTAATTTGGCTTGATGCCTTTGCATCCAGCCATAGTCACCGACATAGCTATTACAATTTGCAAGTTGAAGAGGCAATGGGCAGGCCACATCGCTCGAAGAACTGTTAACCGATGGGGAAGAAAGGTTCTTGAATGGAGACCGCGAACCGGAAGACGCAGCGTAGGTAGGCCTCTAGATGGACCGACGACATTGTGAGAGTCACGGGCATCTAGTGGATGCAGATGGCAGGATGTCGTTCAGTGTGGAGGTTAAAGGGGGAGGCCTATGTTCAGCAGTGGATGTGTTATGGCTGATGATGATGAAGGACTAAAGAGTCACTTTCTTATGATAAACATAAAACGAAAACAAATATTAGTAGGTAAAGTCACCAAAACCGGCCCCAACTCAAGATGAATATAAGAGTAGCGTGGTATCAGTTCGGGGCGAACTACTAGCCGGCAGTATACTCACAGTATGTTGAGCTGCATCTGCCGACGCAGCAGTGCGTTCTTCTTGTTCACCAGATTGAACCACTGCGACATCAGATGCGCCTCCTCCTGCACACCACACCTCCATCATCAGACACACTATACTAATTGTTTATTGAAGACATTCATCATTAAATCTCGACAATGCAGTTCAGTAAATTGCCAAGAATCTGTAGCCGGGGAACATTTCTCAAATGAAATGAGCTCAAGGACTCTCGAAGCAGTGTGTATGTATGTTCCCTATGGACTCCAAACCGGCCGGACCAATTTTGACAGGAATTTCACTGGCTGATAGCCAGGGGGTCATGGGGGTCATGACCCTCTCTGGACCCGACCCATACCTACTTTTTACTTGTATCTATGATTATAAAAATTAAATTATAACTTCTTGTGACTTAACAACGACTATGTGATCCCCCCGGGCACCAAAGCTGGATCCGCTCTTCCTGATAACTGATGATATAAGAAGTCATCCACGCGTTTGAAACCGCCGGGCGCAGCTAGTAATCATATATTTTGTGCTATATATATAGGCTTGTTATTGATCAAAATTTACGTAGTTAAGTAGTACGTTTATACAAAGTCTCAGATCAAATAAAAATAGCCAGATGGATTAGGGCGAACACGAAAAGTGAAGCCACTCTTTGAAACGTGTGTGCGTTTGATGTCTTCAGTATGAAATTCACGTATTTTTGAATGCGTATGTGTTTAAGCCGTGTACTCATACTGGAAATACACGTAGTTTTGGAAGCTATTTTGGCGTCACTTTGGCAGTACGCCGTAATCCATCTGTTTTTTTTTTGTTTTTTTTTTTTAATTTCATC
This sequence comes from Agriopis leucophaearia, assembly GCA_949125355.1. NCBI lineage: Eukaryota > Metazoa > Arthropoda > Insecta > Lepidoptera > Geometridae > Agriopis > Agriopis leucophaearia. The sequence continues at coordinate 9,958,992 of OX421287.1, read as the reverse complement.
TGAATACAAAGTAAATAACTTGGATGTCAAATATTAATATGGTTTTTGTTGCAACTGAAGTAGAAGGAATACAACATTCAAAAAACCACTACGACACTAGAATTCTTAAAACAATTCAATACATATGTTAAATACTGAATATAAATACTTTTATAAACTATATACAGACGGTTCAAAGACAAGTGATGGTTGCGGTGCAGGATATTACGTACCCAGTCGCAATGTGGAGGAGAAATTTAAAATTATGTCAGTGAAAAATTGTATTATGTCCGTGGAACTATTTGCAATCTCAGAGGCATTGTCCTATATTATAGCCACGTCGGATATAAAACAAGTCGTGATTTTAACCGACAGTCGCAGTGCTTTACAGCATATCGCTCGATGCGCTTCTAGTGCCAGAAGTGCTACCGTAGCATATGCAATTATAAAGAAAGTTTTATTTCTTTTAAATAAGGGCGTGAATCTGAGGCTGCAATGGATCCCATCGCACACTGGTTTTCGAGGAAATGAAGTTGTTGATCAACTGGCAAAGGAAGCTAGCTTGAATGGAGCAGAAGTATACATTCTACCAGAACAAACAGAAATTTTAGTTAAATACAAATATAAAATATATGAAAAATGGAAAGATAGATATTTAACGACATGTTCGGATAAAGGTATCTGGTATAGAACCTTGCAGCCTGAACTTCCTCGAATACCATGGTTCGTAAACAGCAACTTGAGAAGATGCCTTATTGTTATAGCTCATAGACTTCGCTCCGGCCACATGCCACTTAATAACTTTGAGCATCTGATGGGCAGAGCCGAAGATCCCACCTGCTCACTCTGCGGTACGCTAGAAGATGTTTCCCACCTTCTGGTCGACTGCGGACGGAGCGAGTCTATGAGAGAATATATGTTGCACGAGTACGGCGTAAACCCTCGAGATGTTGGCATGTTTCAAGGTATCCTAGCTGCACCCACGTGCGATGCGACGAAGGCCTTGTATGCCATGGTCTCGGTCATATTAGATCAGCGTAGGGACTTTGGTCCCTTTTGACCGTGTAAGTTGCCTTGTAAAACGGGGCTGGCATAATCGCATAGCGACTAAAGCCCCAAACAAAAATTAGATTTAAAAAAAAAGTTAATAAATTATTAATATTACAAATTACAAATAATAGGGTTACGCTTGGCCGCCAACTTGCCTACAACATACTGCAGTTACTAGTTATGGTCTAATGCAAAACTGAGTCTAAAATGTGATATATCGTGAAACAATTTGATGCTTAATGGATACTCTTCTTGGTTTTCCTCATCTATACTAAATATATTCACTTTAAACTTACTTTATATTTATAAATAATAAATCTACACTAATATTATAAAGAGGAAAGATTTGTATGTTTGTAACTAATTAACTCAAAAACTACTGGACCGATTTAAAAAATTCGTTCACCATTAGAATGCTACGTTATCCCTGAGTAACGTAGGTATAACAACATAGCTATTAAAAATTGCAAGTTGAAGTGGCAATGGGCAGGCCACATCGCTCGAAGAACTGTTAACCGATGGGGAAGAAAGGTTCTTGAGTGGACACCACGAACCGGAAGACGCAGCGTAGGTAGGCCTCCCACTAGATGGACCGACGACATTGTGAGAGTCGCGGGCATCCAGTGGATGCAGATGGAAGGTTGTCGTTCAGTGTGGAGGTTAAAGGGGGAGGCCTATGTTCAGCAGTGGACGTCTTATGGCTGATGATGATGAACATAGGCTATTAATTACTACAATGTTTTAAAAAAACTCCACCCGTGCGAAGCCGGGACGGGTGGCTAGTACTGAATAAACAAGGTTACACGGAACGGTGATACGAAACGAATAAGTTAGAAAAAACATGCTATCTACATATATAGTTACATGTTAAATGACAATTAGTATATAAGTGTGCATGTGGTGTACAGTTCGTGATTACCATGCTGAGAGGCGGACGCACACACGCTAACATAATTCTTCTCCATTTCTTCTACAAATAGAGACAAAGTTGACATAACAAATAGAACAATATACCGGGTGTAGAGGAAACGCTGGCCAAAACGATAAACTAAACGGTATTGTTTTACTATCTAAACACAATCGAATACCAATCATTTTGTAGTGGTAGGACTCTTTTGCAGGGGTCCGCCTGGGGAAGTACCACACCTTTGCCAGTTATTCAACCGCCAAGCAGTAGTATGAAAACACTACTGTGTTCCGGATTGAAGGGCAACGTTTCCAGCGAAAATACAGGGCACACAGAGATTTGACATCTTATATATCTCGGGGTGACGAGCGCAGTGCATTGCCATCCAGGGTTTTGAACTGTTAAAGTTCAAAATTCTGAGTGGCGTTGAGCTGTTATGGGCAAGCGTGAAGAGCCATCAGGCAAGCGACTTCGCTCGTCTCGTCACCCAGTATCATAAAAAAAAACGAAACACAATCGAATACTAATAAATCATTTACTCAAAAAGTAAGTCTTAACCAGCAGCAAATACCTTTGAAAATCTATTGTTGTAGAGTTTTGTTAAAAAAAAATAATCAGGTGTTCCTACTATACTGGGCTGATTTTATTTAAATGTCTCGCATTGTGTTAGTGTTGCGCTATACAAGTCTTGGTTCGCAATGACTGCACTGCTGGTCACGCTATAATGGCCTCGAGCTAAGCTTAGCTTACGTACGAAACTTAAACGTAAGCTTAGCTTTAACCCGTACGAATCGCTTAGATTCCACTTTTATTATGCGAACTGCTAGTCTGTGGAATGCGCTGCCTGAATCGGTGTTCCCCGATAGTTACAATCTGGGTGTCTTCAAATCACGAGTGAATCGGTTCCTTCTAGGCAAGCGTGCTCCATCTTAGAACGCATCATCGCTTAACATCAGGCGAGTTGGCGGTTAAACGCGAGCCTATTTGTAATAATTAAAAAATAAATAAAAAAAACTCTCGGTCTTTGCTGTCCACGCTGTCCATCCAGGGCTGCAAAGCTGACCGCGCTGTGAAGGCCTGGAGCTGCACTTTCGGCCATCATCAACGCTGCCAGCAACGCACTCGATACAGACCGCGACACTAATGTACTCATACTATTGTCTAATACTTGTTGATTTAGTGGTTTAGCATTTCGCAAACCAGCAATGTAAAGCGTACAACACTCGGGGTCAATGCACTGCGTAGGTAATGCACGCGCGTGCAGAGGTCGTTCGTTGACCTCTAGCATCAGTTGGATATTTTATTTTCATTACATTGCGAACTTTTTTTTTGTGTAATTAGTACAGTGTATCCAACTCCACATCGAACAATTGTATCAAATTCTCCATCCAATTGTATCTTTTCTAATAAAAAAATACAAAAAAGAAGCGTTTTTTTGTAGTATTGTAACCATAATTTCGAGTACTGTTCCAGTCGTAAATATCTTGTGAATGACCATATAACTTGTTCGTAAAATATACCAGCGTAGGTAGGTCTCCCACTAGATGGACCGACGACATCGTGAGAGTCGCGGGCATCCAGTGGATGCAGATGGCAGGATGTCGTTCAGTGTAGAGGTTAAAGGGGGAGGACTATGTTCAGCAGTGGACGTCTTATGGTTGATGATGATGATACAAGTATATCATACTTGAATGATGTACTCTGATATAATGTGTGTGTGAGAGATTCTGACCTCTGTGTTGTCTGCCTTGTCCATGACGGCGCGGAGCAGCTTCTCCAGCGCGGCGGCTCGCTCGTCGATGGCGCGCTGCTCGCGCTCCAGCGCTTCCAGCTCCGACTGGATGTACGAACCGCTCTCCCCCTTCTGTACACATAAACAACTCTTACAGTCTTAACTAATTCAAATAACTTTTCTTAAACAGTGTTTTAGTTAATCTATTTATTACATAGCCCCGTTACCTCAGTTGATAGTGTACCTGCCTTAAGGGCGTGGGTTCGATTCCCATCTAGGACAAACATTTGTGTTTGTTCTATGTCTGGGTGTAAATATCTATTTAGGTATGTATTTAACAATATATATGTATGTATATCAGTCTCTGGCAGCCATATTACAAGCTTTGCTTAGTTTGGGGTCAGAAGACCGTGTGTGCAATAATGTCCCAGATAATTATTATTTACGTATTTATTTTTCTTCTTAAATTTAATTTTGATTACTATTTATATAAAAACAAAATATTATAAAAAAACTAGGGTGCCTTATTATTATTTATTATTGACAAAATTGGACTATAAGGCCTCGACCGCAGCTTAAGTAATCGGCAGCCAATTCTTGTTTGTGTGTACAATATTTAAAAGTGCAAAGGGTTTGATAATGTTTTCCACTATAAGAAGTAAATAATTGACATTTCCCGATGGTGTTCTGAGAAGGCACGGGAACTTTTTAACTACTAATGTTAAGTCTGTAGAGTTGGGCAAATTTGTTTAGTTATCACAAATATTATTAAACACATCAGAGAAAGTGTATTTCAGGCGGAACGTTTTACATTTGGCGGGAAATTCAAATTTCAAACAGTTTTTTTGTCCTTGTAGCTAGGCCGGGTAATTATTGTGAAATGACACAGTGTTTGCGAAAATTGTTGGTTGTCCTTAACATTATCATGTACAGCTATTAATCAATAACTAACCATATTACTTACATTTGTCAATAAACCGTTTGAAACAGCATACATTTGTTTATTGACAAATGTATGTAATAATGTGCATTAGAGATAAATAGCTTTACGTGAGTTTGTAAAGAATAATAATCAATTTTCGCAAACATCATGATCGTTTACAATAATTACTCGGCCTAGCTACAAGAACAAAAAACTGTTTGAAATTTGAATTTCCCGCCAAACGTGAAACGTATCACCTTAATGTGGTAGATATACGAACTGACCTCGTCGGAGTCCTTGTCCGGCGTGAGGCGGTCCACGAGCGCGGAGAACGAGTGCAGCGGCGACCGTCTCTCTTCCACACTGCCCGCACTCTTCACACTCTTGGAATCGTCGCTGTTACGTCCTTCTGACAACACAACACACATTCCATAACTGTTTACGACTATTCGAAAATTCGCCGACTGGCAGGATTCGAATATCTTTAAAGATCGTCGCTTACCAACAGGCGAGTAGGTGGTCAAAGGCGGAATTATTCAAGATAAAAAAATACGCGTATCACACTCATTGTATAAATACAACAGTATGTGTGTGTGTATATACAGGTTGTCCCAGAACTCAACGTCAAGCGGGCATGGGGTAAGAGGGGGGGGGGGGTCATACCTGTTCCAGGGAAAATAAAAAATAAATTCCATAACAATTGGTTAAATTATAACTGACAAATTTATGAAAAAGGGGAAAATCGACACCTTTATTCATTTATGTGTGTGTAAGTGTGCGGATTTGTGGGTGTGTGTGTGAGTGCGTGTGCAGCCCTCACATTTTCCGGGATAAATTCGGGCTCAGTAAAGTCCCGTTGGCTATGGAACCCAAAAAGTGTAGTGTAATCGGTAGGTACCTGAGCGATCGGGACTGAGCGAGCTCCTGGAGTTGGGCGTGGAACACTCCCGCGCCAGGAGTGCGTCCAGCTGTTCCATGCCTCCAGCTGGATGTTACACATTACAATACTTTTATTACGTACATACATAAGAACGTATCACACTCAACACAACTCGTAGACTGACGGTGACCGTGCGGTTCACAATCTGACGGCACTCGGTTCGAACCTCGACCCTGCACCAATGACTCAAATAGTACGTAAATAAATTATGTACAGTTTCAATGCCATCACTAAATAACGGTGAAGGAAAACATTGCAAGGAAACCGGTATGTCCAAGATCCTCAAAATTTCAAAGACTTGACATTCACCAACATGTACTGGGCCAGCATGGTGGATTAGGGTCCATCCTCTCTCTCTCTCTGAGAGAAGGCCTGAACCCCAACAGTGGGAACATGATAGGATAGGAAAAACGAGCAAAAAAACCAAGTTTGTTATATGGGAGCCCCCTTAAATATTTGTTTTATTCTGTTTTTTAGTATTTGTTGTTATAGCGGCAACATAAATACATCTGAGAAAAATTTCAACTGACTGATTATCATCATTCATGAGATACAGCCTAGTGACAGACGGACAGACAAACAGCGAAGCCTTAGTAATAGGGTCCCGTTTTACCCTTTGGGTGCAGAACCCTAAAAAGGCGGCAAAAGAAACACGCAATCTGATCGCTAAACAGTTTGATCGCAGGACATACGCGGGGTGACGAGCGCAGTGCATTGCCATCCAGGGTTATGAACTGTTGAAGTTCAAAATTCTGAGTGGCGTTGAGCTGTTATGGACAAGCGTGAAGAGCCATCAGGCGAACGACTTCACTCGTCTCGTCACCCAGTATCATAATTTAAAAAAAAACAGGGCTCCGGACACACCACTACATACTAGTATCCATTCACCGGGTAGCAACGGTATGTATACCTGCTGCCAGTTCCTCCATCACAGAGTTCCTGGAGATGATCTCCAGCGTGGGACGAGCCGCGCGCGCGGGGGACAGCGGGGACGTAGGGCTGGAACATAACCACTTTTATCATCAGACTAATATCATAATTATATAAGCTGCGCACCGCGGTATCACTGGTCAAACCGGTGATGATGATGAAAAGTATGACCGAACTTCCAAGCCGGAGGGGGTTCTCAATACAACTGTTTTTTTTTTTTTCATCATCATCATCAGCAGCCAGAAGACGTCCACTGCTGAACATAGGCTTCCTTCTTTAACCTCCACACTGAACGATAGCCTGCCATCTGCATCCACTGGATGCCCGCGACTTACGCTGCGTCTTCCGGTTCGCGGTCTCCACTCAAGAACCTTTCTTCCCCATCGGTTATCAGTTCTTCGAACGATGTGGTCTGCCCATTGCCACTTCAACTTGCAGATTTTAATAGCTATTTATGTTTGTTACTACCTCAATACTTTCTACTGGGTGAACTGATTTTGATGATTAAATTAAAAAAAAAAAAATGGTGCTTCCCGTGTGGTTCCGTTTCAATTTGGTCCAGTTCTGACATTTGTATGAAGTCGGTTATTAAATTTATAATTATTCATTTGCTGTATAGTTATAAAACATCGTTTACTCATAACTTTACCTGACTAAGCCCGCTCTCGCGTCGGCGATCAGCTTTCTCGCTCTCTCGCGGAGTATCGCCTGTCTCTCTTCCTCTGTCATCGGCTGCGAATACAAAACGACAGATTAATAAACTAGATTAAATACAAATCTACCTCCATTTATGATTCAATGTTTTTGACGTAATAACGTGTTATAAATAGACGAACGCTGACTGCACGCACGAACAAGCATGACTCATTGTCACGTTCCGCCTGAGCCGAGCGTGCAAGCGAGAGCACGGGACAAGCGCTAGAGAGGCACGATCGGCCTGAGCGTTCGGCTTGTGACGTATACTTTATCATGTAACATTATCCTCCGTAACCCGACTTTACAAACTTTTTTTTTTTCATCCTAATTACAACTATCATTATGCGGTTTTGTCCGCGTATACAAATATCAGTGGATATCGTTCGTTCATTTATTTATTAGGCATATACTCTCGGACTTTTTAACCAGCCCATCCAAGAATCAACTCAATTCGTGGCTCTGAGAGAAAACATACCAAGAAACGTTCGCATTTATAATATTAGTAGGGGTATTGTGATGAATAACCAAGCAAGTTTAATACATTTATTGCAATATGTGTTTGCAAATTAGATCCTGGACTTGTGTACAGTAATATCAGATGTATAACATACCTTCTTAGGGCTCAAATCCCCATTCCGAAGTCCATTTTCTTTCTCCTCCTTTTCCTTCGAATTCTGTCTTTTCATTCTGTCCTTTTCCCTCGCCTCCCTTTTCGTAGCTTCAAGCAGCTGTCTCGCTCTCTCTTTCAGCTCGTCGTGACGAGACAACAATTGCTATTTGACCAATGAGGCGTGATAATATCAACCAATGAGAGGATATCGCACGTAATTTTCAACCAATGAGAGGACAGCGCCCGAATATTTCAACCAATGAGGGGTCAGCGCGTCGACATTCGGGCCAATCGCAGCCAAGCGTTGTAACAACGGTCCAATTAGCAAGCGGGGTTGAGAAGCGTTGTGACGTCACACGACAAGCCATGTTTGGAGCGGATAATGAAAAAAAAATGTTCTCATGTAGATACAATTGTTAATTTCACACAAACACGTCAGCATTGAACGAGTTTAAAAATGAAGGTGTTAACTTAAATGTGGGTATTTTCACTTTTTTGTTTGCCAAATTTCTGTGTAAAGTAACCACTAAGTTACCACCTTAGTACAAATTTTTATATAATACATTATACTATTTCCATTCGTTTATTTGCTCTGACAGCTGCAAACCCCGAATGAAAACCACGACTTTTGATAATTTCGCTAGGTTTTTGAACGGAAGATTTGCAGCAGGTACCCAATGTACTTCAGTGCAATATTAATAGAAAATGTTTCATTCGGCTTTTTTGCAATATTATTGCAACTGTCAAAGCAAATAAACCAATGGTATTAGTATAGCGTCAATTTTTCTGTACCATTCTTTAGTTTATTTAAGATGGCTTTATAAGGGTCTCTGACGCCTTTAATTTCAAAGAAATGACAGTATTTAGGGGGGGGGGGACTCCCACAAACGCGTGGATCAAGGCTGGCTTGAAAAGCCTCGAATGTTTTCTGTTGAAATTCAAAAGAAACTAAATGCGAATACAACACATTTGGGCCTTTATCAACCCACTTCAAAGGAGTTTTTAGGGTTCCGTACTCAAAGAGTAAATTACTACGACTCCGCTGTCCGTCTGTCACCAGGCATGTCATGAACCGTGACAGTTAGACAGTTGAAATTTTCACAAAAGATGTATTTCTGTTGCCGCTATAACAACAAATACTAAAAAATAGAATAAAATAAATATTTAAGGGGGCCCCCGTATAACAGACATCATTTTATTGCCGTTTTTATAGATAATTGTACGGAACCCATCTTGCGCGAGTCCGACTCGCGATTGGCCGGTTTTTTTGTTTTATTTATTGTATATCCGCCTATTATCAATCAAACTTTAATATTTAATTATTTAATTATTAAATATGCTAAATATCGAGTGCTATCATTAAATTTTAAGAAAATATTCCATCTCCAAGTGTTGAGCATTAAGGTATCAATCCATCCTTAACGCGGGGTCGAAACAGCGTAGTGCGGAAAATCACGCGAACCTGAACCTTATAGCGCGGAGATACGGTTTGCGGTCGCGTAACTTTTCTCATCACCATATTCAGAATTGTTTAAAACAGGTAGCGGTAAGGCTCATTGAATTTTACCCACTTTTCATGAAATCGTTTTTTGTAATAAAATTATAATTATGTCATTAAAAATGGACTTCAAAAATATATGAAAAACGTAATAAAATACGTGCCTATAAAATTTGAGGGTTGCTCTCGATTTCCCTGGGATCCCATCAGCAGATCCAGACTTGGTGACAATGGGACCAAATTGGAATACTTATACCCTACCAAACAATTTTTTTTTTAATCTGTGTAGTTGGCGGAGAAATCGGTGAACACACATTTAAAAAAAAACAATGGAACATAGAACCATCCTCCTTTTTTGAAGTCAGTTAAAAATAAATAAAAACACATAACGACCAATTTCTTTGAAAAAATATGACATTTCAAGCCAGCCTACCACCACACTCATTTGGAGCATTCCCATCTTAAGATGGTAAGTTGATGACGCAGTATATTTAGTAGTTACTACGCGACACTACAAAACAAACTAGCGTTTCAAACTGACAGCCACAACACAAAGTTCCGAAGTGAAGTTGGTTTCAAACTCACCGGGGTAGGTTTCGGGAGCTCCGGCGTGGTTGGTTTCTGTTGGACTGGTTGTTTGTCGACCGGTTGGTTTCTGGGCTCGGTTGACTGGTTGGTGGGTGGATCGCCTGGTTCGAGGTTTCATTTTGTATAAGAATTTACTAATGTAAAATCATCAGCATTATCATCCTATCATACAGATAAATATAAAGATCGTGTATTTGCATATAACATGAGATATTTTGTGCATTTTTATGCACAAGAGATGTTAAAAAATCAATAATTATCAATACAATAAATCGACGCCATAAAAATGTCAAAAATTACCAGCTTTCAAATAAAAAAAGAATCATCAAAATCGGTTCACCCAGTCGACAGTTTTGGGGTAACAAACATTAATAAACATTAAAAAATCAGACAAATAATTTTGAATTTGAATAAACAGAACAGCTAATTGATAACCTCCTCTTCTTTTGGTCTTTCGGAAGTCAGTTGGAAGTCCCAAATCACGTTGCGCCGGTTAGGCGTACAAATGTCAGAGCGATGGCACTATGCTCGTACAAAAATTTAACAGTTATATCATTTTGATTCATAGCTATAATATTCGGCATAAAAGTAGCCGAAAAGTATAAAAATCGAGGGTGAAACCGCGGGGTACAGCTAGTGTAGAATAATAATAAAACGTAAAACGTATTCCGCTTTTTGAAACTATCATTGATTTTAATGTAGGACGTCCACCCACAAGATGGACAGACGACCTAAAAGAGACCGCAGGAAAACGCTGGATACAGGCCGCTTTCAACCGGCCCTTTTGGAAATTAATGAGGGAGGCCTATGTTCAGCAGTGGACGACCTATGGATAACACGATAATGATGATGATTGATTTTAAATCAGGTTGTCTTTATCAGTTATAGTTGGTTGTATGTACAACTCGAGTATGTTACAAGTGGGTGTGAAGTAACTTACTTGGTTGTCTTTCCAGTGGCTTGCTGTCGCTTTCGGTAATCTTCTCATTTGGTTGTGAATCGGTCGGCTGCGGATCTGGTTGTCTGGTCGGATGGTTGTAGGTTGTCTCCGGCGGCACGGTCAGCGGGTCAGTTGTCATTGGTTCTATGGTTGACGGTTTCGACACCGTTTTAACTGAATCGGTGAAATACAGGCATTATTAACTCCATTATTCGCAAACTATCCTATACAGGGTTACGCACAAAGAATAGGTATTGTTAAAACATAATAAATGTCAGTGTCAAAATGTATCACATTATATGTACTCGCTCTCTTCCATCCAGTACAGCAACCGGGTTTCGGCACCATTTCATGGACGAAACAATTTTTTGAAATGAATTATAGGTTTATTCAATATAATCAACTTGCTTGGTCGCTGTAATGGATGGAAGAGAGCGAGTATATATCAATTTGACATATAGTGTCATAACTTTTGACACTGAATTTTTTTATGTTTTAACAGGTATCTATAGAATATGGGATAACGTGTCCACATGAAACAGAAAACCATATATATCACCTCGGCTTTTACAGCCGATTATATTTATACAGCCAATTTACCATCACTAAATACACTTCTAGGGAATATCAACAAAGTCACAAATGATAAAAATCTAAGGGTTTCACAGTTCTTTTCAGCAAAATGTCTTGATTTGTCTACCACCAGTTGCAGGACTGGCCATCTAATAACCGGACATTTACTGCAGGATGGAAATAATATAGCTTTGTCCTTTTCATTCATGAGTAATTATTCTATATAATATTCTTCTCTTGAAAGAGTGAAAGGATCGCGTCCCGATGTTTATTACTTTCTTTGTCTTTGGTTACGCATATTGACTGTACTAATCCGAAAGGAGGTCATTGTACTCATCATTACGAACAACTTTTACTATGGGACCAAATAGGTAAAATTGTTCATAATGCTGAGTGGAATGACCTCCTTTCAGGTTAGTATAGCATATATACGTAATCCTGTATTATTATAATGTTTAATCAACTTTCCGCTGAAGGCGTGCGAAAACGAAACAAAGCATATATCAGCCAAACAGTCGTATTGTACTCGATGGATATTGTGCGAAACGCTAGACTGTGGAATATAATTGTTATTCCCCGATAGTTACAATCTGGGTGTCATCAAATCACGAGTGTATCAGTTTTATACTAGGTGTTAACGCACAAACACGCAACGCATCGCGTCGCGTGTAAAGCCATCACCACCAAGAAATATAGAGAACTGCTCTTGTCTATGGACACGGGTCCGTCGATAGAAACTTACTTCCGTTCCACAATTGCACATTGGATGCACAACGCATACAATATTTCTTTTATTCAAAAGTAAGATACCTATATCTCTGTAAAATTAAACCATGTAATAAATACATTCAAGATACAAATAAACTAAGATTCATTGGAAGTTTCCACACCAGCGCCGAAGTATTACCTTAAGGTGAAACGTTTCACGTTTGGCGGGAAATTCTAATTTCAAACAGTTTTTTGATGTTCGCGAAAATTGATTATTATTCTTTACAAACTCACGTAAAGTTATTTCTCTCCAATGCATATTATTACATACATTTGTTAATAAACAAATTTTTGCTGTTTCAAACGGTTTATTGCCAAATGTAAGTAATATGGTGAGTAACTGATTAATAGCTGTACATGATAATGTAAAGAACGACCAACAATTTTCGCGAACACTGTGTCATTTCACAATAATTACCCGGCCTAGCTACAAGGACAAAAAACTGTTTCAAATCAGATTTTCCCGCCAAAGTGACACGTGTCACCTTAAAACTAGACAAGAGTGCTCTATCGTAGACCGCATCGTCGCTTAACATCAGGCGAGTTGGCGGTTAAACGTAAGCCTATTAATACATTTTTAAAAAGTTCTGGGTTGTTATTGGACTAAAGTCAACATGAGTATTGCTAGTCTGTGATATTGATGGTAACGTGTTACCAGTATCGTGTCCATCGGAGGCAGGTGGAGGGTTCTTCTCCTCGTCCTCATCATCAGAGCCGAACGGATCCGTCAGCTCCTTGCGGGTCATCAGCTTCTCCGGACGGGCTGGGATCGGCTGCGGGGGACATCACATCACACTAATTACACTAATATCATATATGTGAAAGTTTGGATGGATGGATGTTTGTTACTCAATCATGCAGAAACGGCTGGATGGATTTGGATGAAATTTTGAATATACATTGCTTATGTCCTGGATTAACACATAGGATACTTTTCATCATCATCATCTTCACCAATTTTCATCACTACGCGGGTGAAACCGCGGGGCGCAGCTAGTATTTTATATTTGTTCTTAGTTATTATATTTGTTCTTAAAGCCGGAGACATGGGATATTTTATCCCGGAAAATAGTATGGTTTCTGGGGAATGTCCACGCGGGAGAAACCGGGAGCCGCAGCTAGTTTTACAACAGCAAATGTAGACAGCTTTGCTATAACATAGTAAACAAAAACCGTCATATATGCTTTTATTATTTGTGGATAAGATATCAGTTCAACGAAACTAGTAACTAGTATCAAAACATAATTTCGCTTCGATTGTAACTGGTTACGAAACGGTGGTTACGTAGAAGGCCGAAGTGTCCCCAGTTCGTTGGATGCCGGTTTTTTACTACTACTGGTCCGTACAGTTTACTCACAGAAAAGAGAAGTAAATAGAACGGAAATGAGAAGGAAACTAAGTCGCCAGGTATTGTGACAGATATATGATTGAACATTCTTATTTATGTCTCCGCGTCACAGTTGCTAACACAGTTGCTTTGGGTTTATTTATTGTGGCTACAACAAATTTCTTACACCTTAACTACGTATGTATTTTATATGTTACCCATTGTCGTTGTTTCATAAGCTTGTAATGACTTAATGTACCTCTGTGTCAGTGAACCAGTTGGCAGTGGGCGTCGGCTGCGTGGTCGAGGGTGGTAGCACGCGAGTAAAGATGCCGCGTAGTGCGCCCTCCGGCGAGCGACGTCGACCCGGACCCAGCGGGGCTGCCGGGGCCACCGGCGCAGACTCCATGGACCTGTGGAGAGACAGTCAAACATGACGCCTCAGCCTGCTACAGCGGACCATAACATGAACGTACCAGACTCAAATGAGACAAACAAGGGCTTTGGGGATATGCCTTAGTACAATTATCCCAGGGTTTACCCAGTACCAAATTTTAACAACTTTCAAGTACCAAAATTTAAATAGAATACCTGAATAGGATCCAGCAGAATAAAAGCTAATAAAAAAAAAAACATGGACTCACTAGTATTTAAGTTTAATCACAAACTTAAACATACTTAGTGTGGTTGTACACATCTAGCTAATATTCTGTTTTTTTTTGTTTTTTTTTTTTTGTTCATTTTGTCTCATTTAAATAATATTTTTCTCTTTACTTAAATTAAAGCCAAATATTATGTCTAAGAGAAAAATATTATTTAAATGAGATAAAATGAACAAAAAAAAAAAAACAGAATACTAGCTAGGTGTGTACAACCACGCTAAGTATATTAAAGTTTGTAAGTACTCATGTACAAATGCGTATATTTTTAATTAAAAAAATATCACTATAGCACTAATCCGCCCGTCAAAATTAGTGGTCAAACGCAAGACTATTACAGTTTTTTGTTTAAAAAAAACATTATTTTAGTTTAAAAGCTGTGAGCGAAAACAATTTCTAATACCTATATGTAAATAGTAAAGAATGTACTAACACAGGTCGAGGGCGGTCGACCATATTCCTGGAGCGACGCGTGGACACTTCTCTTGAGAACATGTCCCTGGAGAGCGCTCCGTCCGTGTCATGTCGACCCACCAAGTATGACGACTCCGTCTCATCGTTACCTGAACATCATTACATTTCATATTATATAAAAGGAGTCTCTGCATCCACTGGATGCCCTCGACTCTCACGATGTCGTCGGTCTATATAGTGGGAGGCCTATCTACGCTTAGGGTTGCCATCTCTAAAATTTGGCAACTAGGACAAGACGTGTGAAAACCCCGGATTTTAGAGCCCAGAATATTAGGCCAGGGTATATCAGGAAGTAAACTCGCCTAGTCTGAAATGAGGACTGGGTATGCGACGCCAGCAGACTGGCTTGTCAAGTGTTTGTGAATGAAGGAGTGTATGTATCAACTCACCCAACTGTTCCACTTGCAGCTCGCTGCCGGTGAAATGTGCCCGCAGTTGGAACAAATACGTCATAATCTGGAAAATACAAATTGGAACTTAGTTCGGGGCTCCTTGAAGAAACCTAACAGCAAACTCTTCAATACCACAACACCTGGCGAAATATGGGTACCTAGAACAGTAACCCTTAGTACAAGATTTGATAGTTTTCGAAAACTTTTTTCGTTTTCGTTTTGTTCCATACATTGCTGGGCTGAAAGATATTCGAAACCTTTTTTCGTATTTTAGTGAAGAAACATATACTGTCGACTACTACCGATTTTAGTTCCTCCGCGTTTCCACTGGAGGCGCTTTACTAAAATGTATGGAACAATACGAAAACGAAATAGTTTTCGAAACCTGTCAAATCTTGTACTAAGGGTACAGAACAAAAGCGACCCAAAGCTTTTTTTCTTCTTCATAAGTTGCGCTTGTAAAAGGCGCCCTTTAATTTAATTACTTACTAGCCTAATATTAGGCTAGTAAATAATTTAATTCCAACGTTTTTTATTAACTGTTGTTCTAGCGTAAAAACTGACAATTAAATATACACGATTTTTACTAAACATTTACGGCCTTACTTATAAATTGCTCTTTCTCGTTTTCATGTGTGATAATTTCCGTCGGCGATAAGTTAACAGATCAATTTTGAGCATTGCTTAACTTAAGTAACGTTTATAAGTAAAGCCGTGAGTGTGTAGTGAAATGTTTAATGTGTGAGAGTCAGTTCTCCCCACGGTCAGACCTTGCAAGATGCCGACCGACGCGCTGGCTTACTGTGTGTGTACTTTGTGTAGTGTGTTAGTGTGTAGTGTGTTTGTGTGTAGTGTGTAGTGGTTTAGTGTCTTAGTGTATACTGTGTGCTGTGTTAGAGTGTGGTGTGTTAGTGTGTGTAGTGTTTGTATGTAGTGTGTAGTCTGTGAGTGTGTTAGTGTGCATAATACGGACCGCGAGCCGGTCCGGCGTGGGCGGCGCGCACACCTCCCCCACGGTCAGCACTTGCGAGATGCCGAGCGACGCGCTGGCTTCCAACGCACATCGGACATTCCTCTCCGCAGACTCCGGCTGCAGCCCGGAGAAATCACTGCAACCAATATACACATCATCATCTGCCAGAACACGACCGCTGCTGACCATAGCCTCCCTTAGACCTCCACACTGAACGAAACCCTGCCATCTGCATCCACTGGATGCCCGCGACCCCCCACGATGTCGTCGGTCCATCTAGTGGGAGGCCTACCTACGCTGCGTCTTCCGGTTCGTGGGCACCACTTAAGAACCGTTCTTCCCCATCGGTTAAATATACAAATAGAAAAAATAAATACGCTAAATAATATAAAAACGCTATTACTGGGTAATTTTGGAAGACCAATCCACATAAATGGATGTCTGTGGAAATAGCACACTGTACGTTTTACACGATCTTTTTTGCCTCACACCAGGCCCCGATTCTACTAAATCAATTGTTTATCAATTGTTACTGAATATTTGCCCTGCTATATTTGGTTTGAGCTTCCCTCCTGCGGCATTTCCGAGTAACTATACATGGGGTTCTTCAAAATGGCTGTTAATAGTATTTAACGAGTGTTAACGAGTGTGTTACGAGTATCCATAGACGACGGTGATCGCTTACCATCAGGAGTAACCCTGTAACAGACCCCGTTACAACCGTAAGACCGTTAGTTTACTATCACGTGCCTAAAGAGCCTCAAAAAACTAAACATCAACGATGTCGGACGTTGTTATGTAAAACAGCTAATTAAGCAATCCATCTGTGACATTGACAGTGACAGGTGGTATTGTACTCACATGAGATCGGGCCGGTAGTGGTGTATGATGGCACAGAAGGCCAGCCCGCTCCGGAAGCTGGTCGTCAGGTTTGTGATCTTGCACGACTTGTACTCGCGAGTTATATACTGACACCACTCCAGTAGGTCTTGTACCTAACGAAATAAACAACTACATTAATAATTGTTTTTTTGAATTGAAAAATACTTTATTTAAACAAGCTTTGTGACGTTCGCCATATTGAATTTAGTGTCTTCATTTTATTTTTCGTATTCTTTTCAGCAAACTCTTTTTTTTATACCCATATCGTTGGGATGTATAAAAATTGCTGGTGGTTTTCTCCTAATTTTCCAACCCTAGATGTTTTCAATAAATTTTAATGGACCACCCACGAAATTTAGCCTCATTATAATCGGCAAAGATATCGCGTACCACACACATTAAACATTAAATTAGTCAGATGAAAAATATAACTTACCGGAGTCTTATCCTTGTCAAATTTCCCCGGGAAAAGCTTCTCCATGTCAGCTGTGGGCGTTTTATCGACGTCTTCATCTTTTTCATTGTCGTTCCGATCCAACGCTATGTTCAAATTAGTCTTTAACTCTAGCGGCTTAAGGTTTCTTTTGGCCACAGTTTTAGATTTGAACACCACTTCTTTAAAATTGTCTATTTTCTCTATGGGCGTAGAGCTCTTTAGTTCAACATTTTTGATGTCGAATTTTGGAGTATTTTCAAGCTGAAATGTAAATCACACAAATTTAGTGTAGCCCTATTGTCAGAGTTGTTAGGCCACCCGAAAGGGGTTGGGGAGGGGTCTTTACTTTACTTTTTTTGACACTAGAACTGGGGGGATCAGGATTGTGATTACAATAGTAAAGTTTTTTTTTTTTTAATGGGGGACGTTTGCCTTGCAGTGGGATAATATAGATTAGGCATTATTATTTTTTAGTTTTTTTTTTTAATTTGATTTTTCTGCAAAATGTAGTAGATTCTGACTTGAACAAATATGGCAACCCTACTTTTCTATGCTCGAAAGCGAAAAGGACATAGACATAATTTATTTGTGGCAAAGAAAACAATGTACATTAGAAAATTAAAACGATAAAAATTTATTTTATTTTATTTTTAATTTATTTTAAAATTAAAATTAAACTAATCTTATCATATTTTTTTTTTGTCACAATCCGGCTCCAACTCAGCATGATGCCGGTCGGGTGAGGGATATTTAGGGATTCCCCAATAAAGGTCATGAATAACAACTGAACAGATTAAATGTGTGTATATGTGTGTGTATGTGTGTGTGTGTGTGTGTGTGTGTGTTACCTCGTCGTAGTCCCGGGGCGTGGGTGTGGTGGGAGAGAGGCCGGTGGGCGTGAGGCTGCCGCGCGAGTCGAACCTGAGGCTCTGCACGCTGTTGGGAGTGGCGGCGATGTCGCTGTTCGTGAGGCTCTGGGTCATCTCCTCCATCTGCTGCCGGAGGTCGAACATCTGGGGGAACATCGACATTTACTAAGTAGTTTGTTTCGGAAACAAAACTTGCGCGCTACCCCTATATCACTCTTCACAATCTCTTGCAACACTTAACAGATCTTTTTTTTTTTTAGAATTGGCAAGCGCCTTAATTAGCTCTGACGCGAACATAGAGGTGTCATAATTTTAACGTGTGTATATGTGTGTCTGTCTGTAGCATCGTATCTCCCAAATGGCAGATACCGACCTTATCCTACCATCCCCTTTCTACTACAGGACAAGTAGGAAAACGGCCCATTACCACCCATACATTGTGGACTTTCCTTGGATACGTACCAAACGTTTCTATTCTACGTTTGTAATCCGTACGGCCAAGGATTGGAACAACCTGCCGGCTTCCTTGTTTCCGGAGATATATAATTTTGGGCTTTTCAAGGCAAGAGTGAATAGGTATCTTCTAAGTCTGCGTGCTTCATCTTCGACCACATCGCCGCTTACCAACAGGCGAGTTGGTAGTCAAAGGCGGACTTATTCGCGATAAAAAAAAATGCAGAACTAATTTTTATTTCGTTTTTTAGTTTGTTTGAATGGAGACTTTTTTTTTAATTGTAGAATAGGCTTGCGCTTGGCCGCCAACTCTCCTGATGTTAAGCGACGATGCGGCCTACGATGGATCACGCTTGCCTAGAAGAAACCGACTTGATCTAGCTAGGGTTTTTTTTGCTATGATTCATAAAAATTTGCTTAGCCCAGAGGTTCCCAGTGGTCCCCCAGGGGTCCACGGGAGTCTACGTTTTAATCGAGTTTTGTGAATATGGTAGAAATATAGCTGCAGGGGGTCCATCGGAACCAGCTAAATTTTGAAAGTGGTCTATGAGAAAAAAGTTTGGGAACCTCTGGTTTAGCCGTTTGAAGATTACCGGGGGCTTAAAAATAGTTGGTACATGTTAGTGTGTCTCACCTGTCTGGTTGAGTGGTCGGAGAGTGTGTATGTGTCGTCTTCCTCCAGATCCTCCAGCACGGCAATGTCGGAGTTGTTGTTGACTGAGAGCAGGGACGCGAGCGACTGCATGTCTTCATCCCTGCAATAACATACATCACATTAATATCATATATGTGAAATTTGGATGGATGTATTGATGTTTGTTACTCAATCACGCAGAAACGGCTGGATGGATTTGGATAAAATTTGGAATATACATTGCTTATGTCTTGGATTAACACAAGGCTACTTTTCATCATCGTCATCATTGCCGATTGTCATCACCACGCGGGTGGAGCCACGGGGCGCAGCTAGTTGTACATACACATTTGAAAGGTTCTTCTGAAAGGATATGTTTAAGGTGAGCCCATTGTGCCCGTTGTGTACAAGCGGATAGATTCATCATTTTATTATCATCATTATCAGACTATCATGTTGCTACTACTGGAACACACACAGGCCTTCTCTCAGGGTAAGAAGATGGGCCCTTATCCACCATGCAGGCCCAGTGCATGTTGGAGAGTGTTATACTTGTTTGGACTTGGAAGTTTTTGAACATATCGGTTTCCTCCAGCTGTTTTCCATCACTGTTAATGAGTGATGCATCGGAACTGCACATAGTTTATGTAAGTACCTACTACATAAAGTTATTGGTGCTGACTCGAGTCGAGTAAGGAACCGTGTGCCGTTAGAAAGCGCACATGCTACCCCCGGCTATTGTTTCGTGATTTTAGGGTTGGTCCCAACCCATAGTAAAACTTTGGGTCACATGATAGACACATAGGGATCTAATATATTTAATAGGGTCAAATGACGCGTGGGGTCGTTTCACCGTTTAATGACTGGTGGTGTCAAACAATGCATGGTCCCAAATGACGCGTGCTGTCAAATGGCGGGGTTTATCAAATGACGCGAGATATCCAATGACGTGAGATATCAAATGACGCGGGATACCAAATGACGCGAGATATCCAATGACGTGTGATATCAAATGACGCGGGATACCAAATGACGCGGGATGTCACATGACGCATGGAGTCAAATAACGCATTGTCAAATAGCATATGGAGTGAAATGAGACGTGTTACTCACGTGGCCTGTCCCTCCCTCAGCAGCACGCAGTGTAGAGTGAGATGCACGGAGGCAGCGGCCACCTTGTGTGTGGTGGGGTCCAGAGTGACGGAGACAGGTCGCGCGGAGGGCTCGAGACTCGCGTACTTGCGCATGTTGATGGACGCCACCGCCAGCCGGCGCCGCTTGCCCGTCACCGATACCTGCGTACACACACAAACAAACACGTAAAACATTCATTATTTAGTTGCATTGTAGGTCTGGAGTTCTTTGGGCATATCTCCAGAAACATGAACTCGATGGAGAGGCTTGTGGTACAGGGCCCGGTAAAAGGCAAGCGTAGCCCTGGTCGGTCACCAACTCGCTGGACCGACTCCATCAAAAGTGCCACGCAATCTACCATGGAGCAGGCAGTGTGCTAGTAATGCAACCAGCCGCCAGAAATGGAGAAGCATTGCTAGAAAAGCGGCAGCCCTGGGAACGGACGACGACAGCGAGCAGCCTTTTTGTACCATCAATGCAATCACGACCACTCTGCCAAGAGTGCACGACTAAGATTGTAGTTCAAAACTCTTGCCCACAAATTGGCTGCTCGATGCCACGCAACTTATAATCGTGTAACAAGGATTTAGGGACTATATAGGCAAATCAAAGAACAATATTCTATTGAACTGCAATATTGTATTTTTATCGGATCTGCATGATCTGATTCTCTCCTGCCCATTTTTCTATCGGACTGCCAGAGTGGGCACGAAAAATCGACACCGCTTTATGGTTGATTTATCGAAAACATGTACGAAGCGCTGTGATTCCACTTTTATTGTGCGTACTGCTGGTCTGTGGAATGCGCTGTTTTAAGTGTTCCCCGATAGTTATGCATATTTTTTTTACTAATACGTAAAAAGTAGCCTAGTTCAAAAAATAAATCCGCGGGTCTAAAGAATCATCAAAATCGGTTCACCCAGTCGAAAGTTCCGAGGAACAAACAAAACACAAAAAACAGTCGAATTGATAACCTCCTCCTTTTTGGAAGTCGGTTAAAAATGTGGTTATTGTTAGTTGTATGAATATACTCACATCCTCAAGTACAAACGTCCAGTCTTTATCCTCCAGCTCATTGGTACGAGAGTCCTTGAACAGGGTGACGGTCACCGTCTGGTTCTCGGGCATCGAGTACACCACCGACCCTCTGGAACACGATCAAACATTCATCATCACAAGTTACAAGATGAAACATAATAATCAGCCCACTGGATATACTTCTATGTATATTGCCAAACACGTGCGTGTGTGTTTTTGTGTGCGTGTGTGTTTGTGTGAGTGTGTGTGTGTTTGTAAGTGTGTGT
Source organism: Agriopis leucophaearia (assembly GCA_949125355.1). Classification (NCBI taxonomy): domain Eukaryota; kingdom Metazoa; phylum Arthropoda; class Insecta; order Lepidoptera; family Geometridae; genus Agriopis; species Agriopis leucophaearia. The sequence goes on along the minus strand of OX421287.1, from coordinate 9,937,321 downwards.
GTTTTATGGTAATAATACAATGAACTTACGAAATTAGTGAATATGAATATAATAGGTCGGGGAAAAAGTCTTCGTATTTTGTATGTATAAAGTAGTAGTAAAAATCTTATCCGTTGTACTGTTTGTATCTGGCTGGTTTTGATACCATTAAAAATATGACATTTTAAAAAAGGAATACAAAACGTAAAAAGCAATTTCTACAAAAATTCTACAGCAACGGGATCATGTCACTACCTACAAGATGGCAACAAGTTATCGAACAAAATGGCACATATCTAATATAAATATTATAAAGGCGAAAGTTTGTAAGTATGGATGTATGGATGTTTGTTACTCTTTCACGTAAAAACTACTGAATGGATTTGGATGAAATTTGAAATATACATTGCTTATGTCCTGGATTAACACATAGGCTACTTTTCATCATCATCATCACCGATTTTCATCACCACGCGGGTGAAACCGCGGGGCGCAGCTAGTATATTATAATTAAATGTAATTAAACTTGAAAAAAATATGTCTTGAATTTGTTTAAAAAATACGAAGAAACTTTTTCCCCGACCTATATAATCCGGAGGACAATACAATAAATTGGTACCATATCTTATCTGATGATGGGAGCCAGGAGGTGATGAGTGGAACTGTGCGATAGCTTCTAGTAAGCCCTTCGATTTAGAGCTCATTTGGCTTGTTTTAAGGATTCACATGAGGGTGTTTTTTTAAGTATAGTAAGTATTTAGGGCACTCATTTGAGCGGGTCTTTGAGTGGCATAATAAGTATTAAGTACAATCACTTGTACGGCTCTTTGATTGAAGACCCTCATAATAAGTATTAAGAACAGTAACTTTCGCGGATCTTTGAGTGAAGGCCCCCATAATAAGTATATAGAGCACTCACTGGAGCGGGTCTTCGAGTGAAGGTTCCCATAATAAGTATTTAGAGCACTCACTTGAGCGGGTCTTTGAATGACAATAAGTATTAAGAGCATTCACTTGAGCGGGTCTTTGAGTGACGGTCCCCATAATAAGTGTTTAGAGCACTTACTTGAGCGGGTCTTTGAGTGAAGGCTCCCATTCGAGCGGGTCGGTGAGGACTCTCCGCGAGCGGCGCGTCCACACCACGCTCAGCTTGTTGGGCTTCCTGCAACACAACGGATACCACCGTTACACTATAATCCTTCTTAATCAATATAAATGTATGATGTTCGTCGGTAAGCGCATCACTTGAGACCAATTTTGTATTTTTGAAAAGGAAAGTTGTTTAGGAACGCTAACTCTTTATTTTGAGGGTATTGAATGAGACTGAGCCGTCACCCTCGGATATGTAACGCTCGTTCGGGCAAAGTCGGCTTGAGTTGCCTAATGGAGTGAGAGAGATATAGTCAACCTTGATGAAGTTTCACTTCTGTGGTAAGCACACACACATTTTTTTTTTATTTATTGGAACGAACAAGATTTTTAGACAAAGAAATCATGAAAAAGTTATCCAGAAAATTTTAAAATCCCATAGAAAAAAGGTCCTTATATTCTATGTACTATGTTATGTTTATACATACTTAAATAGATTTATTAATAGCTAGGTATAAAACAAACACAAATGTTCATCACATGTATGTTTGCCCTAGGTGGGAATCGATACCACGTCCCCAAAAGCGCAGAAGGCAGGTTCATTACCAACTGGGCCAATGGGGCTGTCAAACTACCTGACTAATACCCCCTGACTTTCTTACCATTTGGGCGAGGTCTCGAGGTCGATGCGGTGGTAGGAGGCGGTGTACTGGAACTTGGCGGCTCGCTTGTTCACTCGCTGCAGCCGCTTCCACACTGACGCCATCGCGGCTGCCTCTGCACATCAACACATTATCACCACATCACCATTGGAAGTTCATTTCGCCTGTGGCGTCCATTACATACAGCGACATCTATCCAACTTTCATGGATCTATCAACGCCATCGACATGCATCGCCACCGCCGATGACCAATCAGACGCGAATATCCTGAATCGCGCAAACTTAGTTTTTACACAGGTATATATGAGGGATATTAAAATTTGCAGGTTGAAGTTGCAATGAGCAGGCCACATCGCTCGAAGAACCGACAACCGATTGGGAAGAAAGGTTCTTGAGTGGAGACTACGAACCGGAAGACGCAGCGTAGGTAGGCCTCCCACTAGATGGACCGACGACATTATGAGGCGCAGGCATCCAGTGGATGCAGATGGCAGGATGTCGTTCAGTGTAGAGTTCTAAGGGGGAGGCCTATATTCAGCAGTGGGCGTCTTCTGGGTGATGAGCTTTATTGTAGTCTAGTGGCGATGGCATGCTATCCGTAAGGTGAGGTTGACGGGTAGTTGTACCACTTAAACAGTGAGGCCTCAGACTAATTCTAACGGGAATAATATCTAGCTCGGTAGAAACACTTCTGTATGGCAAGTTAATGTTAGAAAGTTGTTCTTAGGAAGTCTTATTGTACTACCTACCTACTTACACCTAATGAGAGTGAATTTATTCGGGTTTCACGTGAGGGATTTATCGGCGAAGCAAGAAAATTAATTGCACGGACTTGGGACTTTGGTTTCTTTGCAGTTGGCTACATTTTTTATATCTCTGGGGGGACAGCTGCCCCTTTCTACCCCCTTCCTAACAGCTGTTCCTTACATTTGTCAATTAATAGGTCGGGGAAAAAGTCTTTTCGTATTTTGTATGTATAGAGTTGTAGTAAAATCTCATCGGTTGTACTGTTTGTATCTGGCTGGTTCTGATACCATTAAAAATATGACATTTTAAAAAAGGAATACAAAAAGTAAAAAGCAATTTCCCGCCATTTTTCAATTGTTTTTTTGTTCGATCTAATGAGTGAATCTAACGAAGAAATTCGATATATTGTGAAATTTTATTACAAAAAAGGGAAAAATGCGACACAAGCCGCGAATAAAATTTGTGACGTTTATGGACCTAATTCAGTGTCATTAAGAGTAGCACAATGTTGGTTTAAGCGTTTTCAGTCCAGGAATTTTAATGTCAAAGATGCAGCTCGCTCTGGTCGCCCTGTTAAGGATAAAGTCGATGCCATTTCTGAAAGAGTGGACCAAGATCGGCATAGTAGTAGTTACGACGTAGCTGAAGAACTGGGGATTGACCACAAAACAGTTTTGACCCATTTGAAAATTTATATGTACCATTTTGTTCGATAACTTGTTGCCATCTTTTAGGTAGTGACATGACCCCGTTGCTGTAGAAATTTTGGGAATTCTGATCAATAAAATGCAACAAGTAGTTTTGACAGTCCTCTCTTGATGTTAATCTAACACTACCCAAAGAATTCTGAAGAGATCGAAACAGGTGGAAATCTGAGGGTGCAAGGTCAGGGCTATGTGGTGGATGCATTAACACTTCCTAACCAAGCTCTCTAAATTTTTGCTGAGTGGCCAAAGATGTGTGCGGTCTGGCGTTATCATGATGAAAGACCACACTCTTTATGTTGATCAATTCCGGCCGTTTTTTCTCAATTTCTTGTTTGAGTCTCATCTGCTGTTGGCAGTAGAGATCCGAATCGATGGTTTTGCCCGGCGGTAAATGCTCATAATGAACGATGCCCTTCCAATCCCATCATACACACAGCATCACCTTATTACGTGTTAATCTGGGTTTCGCTACAGTCTGTGGTGCTTCACTGCCCTTTGACCATGATCGTTTGCGCACATTCTTGTCGTAGGTGATCCATTTTGCATCACCAGTGATCAATCTTTTAAAAAACGGTTCGGTTTCTTTACGTTTCAATAGAGAATCGCAAATGAGTACACGATTCATTTGGTTTCTTTCAGTGAGCTGGTGTGGCACCCAAATATCGAGTTTTTTTGTATACCCAGTTATTTTCAAATGGGTCAAAACTGTTTTGTGGTCAATCCCCAGGTCTTCAGCTACGTCGTAACTACTAATATGCCGATCTTGGTCCACTTTTTCAGAAATGGCATCGACTTTATCCGTAACAGGGCGACCAGAGCGAGCTGCATCTTTGACATCAAAATTCCTGGACTGAAAATGCTTGAACCAACATTGTGCTACTCTTGATGACACTGCATTAGGTCCATAAATGTCACAAATTTTATTCGCGGCTTGTGTCGCATTTTTCAGTTTTTTGTAATAAAATTTCACAATATATCGAATTTCTTCGTTAGATTCACTCATTTTATCGAACAAAAAAACAATTGAAAAATGGCGGGAAATTGCTTTTTACTTTTTATATTCCTTTTTTAAAATGTCATATTTTAAATGGTATCAAAACCAGCCAGATACAAACAGTACAACCGATGAGATTTTTACTACAACTTTATACATACAAAATACGAAAAGACTTTTTCCCCGACCTATTATTATAATTAAATGTAATTAAACTTGAAAAAAATATGTCTTGAATTTGTTTATAAAATACGAAGAAACTTTTTCCCCGACCTTATATATCCTCGAATATTTCAACTGCCTAACCATGAGATGCAGTCACGTCATATATAAATCCGAAATACCTCCGACTCATTATCTAACTGACTAATAACGATATCTCGACTACTATACAATACAATATCACTTTATTATAGATAAATAAAATAAAAAAATAAATATCTGGGACATTATTGCACACATGGTCATCTGACCCCAAACTAAGCAAAGCTTGTAATATGGCTGCCAGAGACTGATATACATACATATATATTTTTAAATACATACTTAAATCGATATTAACACCCAGTCATAGAACAAACACAAATGTTCATCACACAAATGTTTGTCCTAGATGGGAATCGAACCCACGCCCCCAAGCACAGAAAGTAGGTTCACTACCAACTGAGCCACCGGGGCAGTCAGATAAAAAAGTAACTTAAATTAATACGAAACCAGGCAGTAAAATAGGTGGCCTTATCGACCACTACTTTACCTACGGAGCTGAAATTTGGCAGGAAGATTCCTTATGAGGTGCAGAGGTTCGCTTAGAAGATTTTACGACAGGGCTTAATCCCGGGCTTTAGGAGTCAAAGGGGGATGAAAGTACACGTTCGAAGTCGAGGGCAACGGCTACTACATACATTAATTACTTACAGTGTAGTTGTTCTCGGCGTGTGCGTGTGTGTGTTTGTGTGGGACTACCGCGTCATTATCAGTGTCCCTGGAACAAGAGGAAACAGGATTATTGCTATCTATTGCTACACGGTTACAACCTACATATTGTCGAGTGTCAATGACCGTCTTTAACCGACTTCCAAAAAGGAGGAGGTTCTCAATTCGACTGGTTTTTTTTTTTAATGTTTGTTACCTCAGAACTTTCGACAAAGTGAACCGATTTTGATGATTCTTTTTTTTTATTTGAAAGCTGGTGCTTCAATGTGGTCCCATTTCAATTTGGTCCAGTTCTGACATTTTTATGAAGTCGGTTTCTTATATTGTTAATCTATGCAACAGCTGATATATTATCCGCGATTACAGAGTTATTCCCATAGTAAAAGTCGTTTATAATGGTGGGTACTGTGGACCCCTTTCGACTTAGTACACCCTTCCCGCGTAACCCAGTATAAATAACCATAGCGATAGCTTAGTGTGTCGTGGCTGTATGAAGGAGAACGAAACTGGAACATGTGGCATTATGAAGCCACAGAAGAAACTAGAAATAGAAATCTTGAAACTACTTGACGTTCGGCAGGTAGATTAGAACGGTGTAGTTCGCTAAGAAATGATTTTACGAAAGGGCCGAATTAAGGGAGGCCAATGGAGATTAAAAGTTTAAATCTATACTAATATTATAACGAGGAAAGATTTGTATTTTTCGATGGGAACGAAATAACTCAAAAACTACTGAACCGATTTAAAAATTATTTTACTGGTGAGAACCTACACTATCCCCGGGTGACATAAGCTATGTTACATTTTGTAGAGGCCGAAGGCCGAGCTTACACCCGCGCGAAGCCAGGGCGGGCGGCTAGTGTACAATAATTTTATTTTAGAAAATATCCATAGAAATACTTGTGAAAACACGGACCCGGGTATGTCCTAAACTGCGAGCAGAACCACCGGAGGATAGTCAGCAGCGTCCTAATAAGTACACGGTGAACGTACTGCGATTCACAAGCCGCCTGACAAGCGAGGGGGTTATGGCAACACCTCTCTAAGAGGGAGGTCTTCAGCAGTGGACGTTTACTGGCTGATGATGATGTGATGTGATGTGACACGTTAAAAACATAGTCGAATTGAGAACTTCCTCCTTTTTGGAAGTCGGTAAAAAATATATAACCTAGATACTATACTACTTATACTTACACTACTACTTTATAGATATAAACTTTTAATCTCCATTTGCCTCCTTTAATTCGGCCTTTTCGCAAAATCATTTCTTAGCGAACTACACCTACATCTATATATATAAAAATCTCGTGTCACGGTGTTTTTGGCCACACCCCTCCGAAATGGCTCAACCAATTTTTATGATTTTTTTAAATGTATATTCAGTAGATATGTATAAGAATTGAGAATAGGTCGTAAAGTACATATTATAATTTTTTCATCATCATCACAATTGTTCATCATCATTCGGGTGAAACCGCAGGGCACAGCTAGTAACATTTAATTAAGTTTAAAAAAATCGATGTTTTTTTTTTGTATGTTTTCATTTTGCATTTATAATAGGTCGGGGAAAAAGTCTTTTCGTATTTTGTATGTATAAGGTTGTAGTAAAAATCTCATCCGTTGTACTGTTTGTATCTGGCTGGTTTTGATACCATTAAAAATATGACATTTTAAAAAAGGAATACAAAAAGTAAAAAGCAATTTCCCGCCATTTTTCAATTGTTTTTTTGTTTGATAAAATGAGTGAATCTAACGAAGAAATTCGATATATTGTGAAATTTTATTACAAAAAAGGGAAAACTGCGACACAAGCCGCGAAAAAAATTTGTGACGTTTATGGACCTAATGCAGTGTCATCAAGAGTAGCACAATGTTGGTTCAAGCGTTTTCAGTCCGGGAATTTTGATGTCAAAGATGCAGCTCGCTCTGGTCGCCCTGTTACGGATAAAGTAGATGCCATTTCTGAAAAAGTGGACCAAGATCGGCATATTAATAGTTACGACGTAGCTGAAGAACTGGGGATTGACCACAAAACAGTTTTGACCCATTTGAAAAAAACTGGGTATACAAAAAAACTCGATATTTGGGTGCCACACAAGCTCACTGAAAGAAACCAAATGAATCGTGTACTCATTTGCGACTCTCTATTGAAACGTAACGAAACCGAACCGTTTTTGAAAAGATTGATCACTGGTGATGAAAAATGGATCACCTACGACAAGAATGTGCGCAAACGATCATGGTCAAAGGGCAGTGAAGCACCACAGACTGTAGCGAAACCCGGATTAACACGTAATAAGGTGATGCTGTGTGTATGGTGGGATTGGCATCGTTCATTATGAGCTTTTACCGCCGGGCAAAACCATCGATTCGGATCTCTACTGCCAACAGCAGATGAGACTCAAACAAGAAATTGAGAAAAAACGGTCGGAATTGATCAACAGAAAGAGTGTGGTCTTTCATCATGATAACGCCAGACCGCACACATCTTTGGCCACTCAGCAAAAATTTAGAGAGCTTGGTTGGGAAGTGTTAATGCATCCACCATATAGCCCTGACCTTGCACCCTCAGATTTCCACCTGTTTCGATCTCTTCAGAATTCTTTGGGTAGTGTTAGATTAACATCAAGAGAGGACTGTCAAAACTACTTGTTGCATTTTTTTGATCAGAAGTCCCAAAAAGTCTACAGCAACGGGATCATGTCACTACCTACAAGATGGCAACAAGTTATCGAACAAAATGGCACATATATATTATAATTAAATGTAATTAAACTTGAAAAAAATATGTCTTGAATTTGTTTAAAAATACGAAGAAACTTTTTCCCCGACCTTATATGTACAGATTGTTGGATTTTTGTAGATGAATATTTATATGAAATTCAACGCGTACGAACTGTACGAAGTCGGAGGCAACAAGCTAGTAGAATATAATATTAGAATTAGTACATTCCTTACTCATCCTACACTTGAGATTGATTCATAAGTGTTTCTTAACATAGCATCCGCCTACCGTTGCATTTCAGATCCTGATGACCTCATCTCTCGACATTGGGTTTTGACCTTTGCTGCTAAGGTTACAGAGAAGATTTCGAGTTGTAGAGGTGTAAATTAAACTGGATATGAAATAAAGTAAAGCAAGCAATCACCTTAGTAGGCCGTATAGTGTGTGCCAAACTTTGTGATGAACATACATATATACAAGGTTTAAAAAAAAAAAAAAATTATCGATGACCAACCTGGCCTCGCATCAGACAAATATGGGAGATATGCCTAGTACAATTATTGTTTGTGTTTAAATGTCTCCATTTTTAGGGTTCCGTACCCGAAGGGTAAAACGAGACCCTATTATTAAGGCTCCGCTGTCCGTCTGTCACCAGGCTGTATCTCATAAACCGTGATAGACAGTTGAAGTTTTCACACATGATGTATAACAACAAATACTAATAAATGTAACAACATAATTATACTAAAACAGAATAAAATAAATATTTAATGGGCCTCCCATACAACAAATGTGATTTTTTGCCATTTTTATAGATGTACGGAACCCTTCGAGCGCGAGTTCGACTCGCACTTGGCAGGTTTTTTATTCATACTCGCACAATTTTCATAACACATGTGCCAGCCATCACCCTCCTCAACCATATGAGGAAAGAGAGCGACCCGACACACGACGTAGCCGCAAGAAGGTGCCTTCGATGGTGACCAATTGAGCATGCTCAGCATATGTTACACACAATCCTTATTTCTAAACACTTTCTTTTGAAATTTCAATCGCCTCCTTCCGGCCCAGGGCCTCCATCACAGCCGCACCGCATCTGTAATTCTGATTATACTATCAAGTTTTGTGTTTAAGTTTTTGAACGTAAAACTAGCAGGTAAGTCCGTAATCGAGGTTCGAACTACTAATGTGCGACGAAGAGGTAGTTCGAAGGATAGATGCTTTGAAGAGTGCGAGACATGCGAGAGCATGTCTGTACGACGCACAGACATTCTCTCAAACAAATAACAAATTTATCAATTATCAATCAATAATAAGTCGCGAACAATTCTGCGACAGGCAAAAATTACTTAATTGTTGTCATTAATAGGAAATTATTGTCATTAATAGTTCATCATACTTAGTTCAAACCTTATACTCGGAAAACATAACACTTGCGCGATTTAACAACGTACAGCGCCATCTAGATTGCTTGACCTGAACCATACACCTCAAAAAATGTATAAGTTTTAATTTTTTTGTTTGGATTGGGAAGGGATGCTCTGTCCCTTTCTTGCAAGGTGAGCGTCAATGTGACGTCATAAGTAAGTATAGTGCTCTCTCTATATAGAAAGACATTAAAATGCTTTATATCTTGGTATTGTATCTGGATATATATCTTCCTTAATTTTGAACACATTTCAATTTTATTTTCGGTGTTCGGGTCTATATAATTATGGTCAACTTTTTTATTAAATATTAAAAAAAAAACATCTAGTGGGAGACCTACCTACGATGCGTGACATTGTGAGAATCGCGGGCATCCAGTGGATGCAAATTCGATTCGATAGCCTATTTTATCTTAAGCCCGTAGCAGACGATGCGCAGTAAACTCGTACTGCGCATCACCTGCAAGGAACTACAACATTTTTTTACTTAGAGCGAGACTACTAAGCAACATCCACTGCCATACGCGTGACTACTGCGCGTCGTCTACAACGGGCTTTAGTTGCTATCAAAAGTTAAATCACAATGACATATTAATACATAATTATTTTATTTTACACTATTCGGAAAACAAACAGGTGAAAATTTATAAATTTAGGTTTTTAGTAGACACAAGCCATATAAAGTTTCTGTGATTAATAGACTTGTATTCCTATTTCACAATTTTATGTTTTGCTACTTGTTTTTCAGGCTCAATATAAATATATATGCTTTGGCATTCAGCATGGTAATACCGGCAGCATGCTGGGTACGCTGCAAACTGGTATGGGACGCAAGCATTTGGATGGTATTTAGACCTTCAACGGCCTATTGAAGCTATTTATAACATCCCTCATTTTGCGAGAATAAATAACTATTCCTACATAATAAAAAGATATTTTTCATGGCTTATGAGTTCACTATAAAGCTATAACCGCGGTTCATTTGAGAGGTGGTCGAATATGGCTTAGCGGGAAGTTTTATTTGAGAGGTGGTTAAATATGGCTTTTCGTGAAGTTTCCAAGAAAACGCTGATACATGAACTACGTGATTCTATGACCTGAATCTCAGACAATAGAGCTTGCCACCATCCATCATATGCGCTCCGGGAAGCCAGCTACGGCGAGCTGCTGACCTACATGGGGAAGAGCAGGTGATTGAACTAGCTGCAGCCGTTTCATGCAAAAACGGCCTATGCTACGTAACGTAACATCCTTCATATGGAAGGTAGAACTCTTCAGAGTCCGCCTGGGGAAGTAAATCCTCTTGCCACTTGTTCAGCCACCAAGCAGTACCATGTCCCCACTACTGTGATCCAGGCTGAAGGGCACTGTTTCCAGTGAAATGACATGACATAAAGCGATTTAACAGGGTGACCAATGCAGTACCAGGCAAAGTTTGAACTATACAAACTGGGTAGTACTCAACTCTTACGGGCAAGCGTTGCGCTTACTATCAGGTGAGCGACTACCTCGTCTCATCAGACAATGGTATAAAAAGAATCTCGTTTTGTTTTGAATTTGCATCATACTAATGTTGTAGTAGCAAAAATGTGTTTGTTTGTTCCTCTTTCATCAGAGCAATGGATCAACCTGATTTTTTCCAACACACTGATGGAGGGTCATAGAGTGACATAGGATCATTTTTACCCAGGAAAAACTATAGTGGCTAGTTCGTGGGTAAAACAGCAGGGGACAGCAGTAACTGTATGAATCAGAACTTGTAAAAAGTTTAATAACCTATTATTAGTGCAAAGTTGAAAACCTGATCTTCAGAGGTCAAGGAAGGTTAATGCACAAGGATAATATATTTACTTCCTGTCTCGTTTTGTTGTGGGTTCAATAATTATTATCACAAGCTTTTTTTAATTTACACTGTTTGTAGGTACCTATATGCTTCCTGTTTGTGTGTAATTGTGATTGTTTAACCACTATGGGGGTGTCCATTAATTACGTGAAGCGATTTTGGCGATTTTTCGGACCCCTACCTCCCACATTGGTGAGATGTCGGATTTAGCTCGACCCCTCACTCACCTCCTAATCTCACATGAGATCTTACAAAATTCGTATTTTTTGTGTAAATACACGTAACATTACGTACACGTACGTAAGTTTTGTATATTACGTAATACGTAAATGTGTAAACACTACTGTAATATGTTGGGTAGGATTTCGCAATATATTTTAGTGCAGAAACATGTCTTAATTAATTTCACATCACACACACATCATCAGCCAATTAACGTCCACCGTTGGACAAGGCCTCCCTCATAGAGAGGGATGTTACCATAATCCCCACGCTTGGCAGGCGGCTTGGGGATCGCAGTAAATTCACCGTGTACTATTAGGACGCTGCTGCCCATCCTCCGGTGGTTCAGGTCGCAGTTTTAGGACATACCCGGGTCCTGGACATGGGTATGTCCTAATTAATTCAACCCAGTTTAATTCTCGCAATTTTACACTGTTTCTTGTGGAAAAAAACTTACGTGATATTTACCGAGACCCCCCCTCTCCCCCACATGTGATTGGGTTATATTCGGCTCGACCCCCTACGCCTCACGTAATTAATGGATGCCCACTATAGTGTCAGTTTGAGCTGAAATTTGACAGGTATAGATGAGTAGTTCTCAAATAGTTTTTTTTTATGGTTGTTACCTAAGAACTCCGACATTTATAAACCGATTTGGAAAATAAATGGTGTAACTATGGTTCTATGATGGTAATATGGTCCGAATGGTAAAGTTGGTCACTCCGCTGCTTTTCTATACTATTAGACAAAGACCTCAATACGATGCTCAGTGACTTCCAGTAGCCTTTCCCAACAGGTGGGTCTTAAAACGAACATGGACAAGACAACAATTTCTGAACTATGAATGTAACCACAAAATTATACATGATACAATGGCCTTGGCTACAGAACCCTACCATATGCTTGTCTCACACGCTCCTTAACATTATTTATTTTAGGATTTAGTAACTTACTCGTTTGAATTGTAGGAAAATATCATTGCAAATGCATTTGCCTCGTTTCATTGCTATATTTAGTCCCAAGATCATAGGATAAAACCAATTGAAATCTATAAACACTAATGATTTCATATATTATTTTAGTATGTGCTATAACTGTGCAACATTTTCTATTTGCATAATAGCACATTGAATAATGGTAAAATAAATTATCGAGTAGTTTTTAGGGTTCTGTACCCAAAGGTTAAAAAGGGACCCTATTACTAAGGCTCTGCTGTCCGTCTGTCACCAGGCTGTATCTCATGAACCGTGATAGTTAGACAGTTGAAATTTTCACAGATGATGTATTTCTGTTGCCGCTATAACAAACAATACTAAAAAAATAAATAAGGGGTTCCCTTACAACAAACGTGATTTTTTTGCCGTTTTTTTTTTAGATATTGGTACGGAACCCTTTGTGCGCGAGTCCGACTCGCACTTGGTCAGTTATTAAAACTGATCAATCACATAACAATAAAATGATCTCAGTGCCAACAGAATACTGACTTAGGGTTTTAGACAAGGTTTACTTACAATTTATTTATGTGATATATGTGTAACTTCCTGCAACTAAATCTTCGAAAATAAGCCCTAATGCAAAAACCGAGGAAGGGGGGCAATTGTTCACAATTTTTTTTGTTTCAAACACGAAAACTTGGAATAGTTGAGATACAAATGCAGTTTCTACCTTATTCTACATGATGACTGTGGCATGGAACCCTTGTCAAGTGCTTTAATCCTCGTTTCCTAGATTCGGACTTGGAGCGGAGAGCTTACAAAGATTGCTTATAGCGTAGAAAATTGCTACTAAGTCTAGTATTTTTTTATTTTTTTTTAATGACGAAATGGGCTAGCGTTTGACCACAACTCACCTGATGGTAAGCGACGATGCGGTCTAAGATTAAATGATTTATTTTAAGTCCACCTTCTGGGGACCTTGAATCAAGAAAACATTACCCAGCACAATAAAATTTACGTGTAGGTATTTTGTACAAGGCAGACAAACAAACAGACATGCGCGGATTTACGTCTAAAAATAACACTAATTATATTCGTCAAAGGAAGCCCCACAGGTATCTGACCCACAGGTGCGACCTCATTACATCACTGCACAACAAACTGTGATATCATTCATTGCTTCCTCGTTGAATATTTAGTTAAAATTATTGTGTTCCAACAACGGGCATCGAAAATATGTACACTCACTTGAAGACTATCCACGCAGGGACACTAACATTAATAATATCGGGTCATTGCTTCGGTTATCACTTGTTATTTATAACTGAAAACGATATTTATTAACGATAAATAAAGTCGCGACTGTTTTTGTGACCGAAAATCTCTTTTGGTGTAATATTTTTAATAAAATTACTCTTCTTTCAGATTGCTTTCAGAAAACAGGAAAAATTGACTGACAGACTGACAATCTTTTTGTTTGACGTAACGTTTTTATAACTTTCTTTCCGCTCTTACTGAGCTGGCTCAAGCTATTAATGGCATATCGCCTCCGCAAAGTGCAAACGCATAGAATTTTGATCTAAGTTGCAAACGTATTATTATATTAGCCTGTATCGTCCCATGCAGGGCAAAGGCCTCCCTTCCCTCCTTCCACTTGTCTCTTTTTTCAGCAATTTGGGTCCAGTCTTTCAAGTAGGAGTCCAGTTCATCCCTCCATCTCCGTCTGGGCCGTCCGGGAGGTCGTTTGCCATCCTGAGGAAGCCACTGTGTTGTGGTTTTGGCCCAACGATCTTCCAACATTCGACTGATATGACCGGCCCAGTTCCACTTTAGGCAAGCGGCCTTCTGAGCTACGTCGGCAATCTGAGTCTTGGAGCGCAGTTCTGTGTTTCTTATCTTGTCTGTAAGTTTCAATCCTAAGATACTGCGCTCCATGGCTCGCTGGCATACTCCAAGAGCGAACTTCTGAAACTTTGTCAATGACCAAGTTTGAGCGCCATATGTGAGGGTGGGAAGAACACACATGTCCATAAGTTTACGTTTCAAGGAGAGTGGTAGTGGTCCCTTCATGTGATCTTTCATGGACCAATAGCTCTTCCAGACCTTTTCAGTGCGTCTAGCAACTTCTTTCTCATGTCTCGCCTGAAAGGAAACTATTTGGCCCAAGTAAACGTACTCCTGGACATATTGTATTTCCGCACCCTCGATATATATTTAGGATATTTAGTTTAGGTTGATATGTGTTGTAGTTGTATCTGACTCTTGGATTTGATGCAGAAGGTTATCCTAAATAATATGAATGGGTAATTGAAACTCCGGTAGATGGATTGAGTACGTGCGCTTTATTTGAGCGCCAGCGAATGACTGTTGAATGCCGGTGCGCTTCATTAATTTGTTTATATTATAATAATAACAATCTGTGATGTAGTGGGACGCACAAGCCCTACATCTACATCCCCCTTAAAAATAAATTTTTGGTAAAATTTACATGATAAAATAGATTTTTGTAATGTACTGCTTAGGTGGTAAGTACTTTGTTGCAGCTAAAAGTAGATTAAACATACATTAAAGTTGACAACATGACTTAAAATTTGATAACATTAAGGGTGTAAATTGTATAAAAATTGAACAATGAAAAATAAGTGTGTAAAATGTAGTGAATTAAAAATTAATCAAATTAGAATGTTTACATTTTTTTGTTTGTTAACAGTGCATTGTTTGTTTACTTAAAAGAAAAAATAAGCTGCTACTTGTTATTTCACATAGAATATTTTTCCGTAAAAACAATAACTAAATACACTAAAATTGTCTTTTGATATAATAATACTTGTTAGTTGTTAGTTACGCGCACTTTAACTTATACGTTTGTTTTGTTTTTTATTTCACTTCACTGCACTACCCGAATTTAAATTTGTTTAAACGTAAAACGTGCTTTTCTGGGAGGTTGCCGGAAACGCGGAGGTGTGGTTTGAATCGACGACACACGTAGCGCTATGACTATGGTGACGCGCTTGTCCACTGAAGTCTTGCTTGATCCGCTTTTTATATCTCCACGTGACGTACAGGATGCCAGTGGAGATTACGGCGCTGACGATCATGACGGTGACCAGTGACTTATAGTGTGTGTCCTGGATGTGGTCGACCTGCGCTGTTTGGGGCGCAGCACCTGCGGCGTTCTATGGTGTGGGCTTGCTCTCAGGGTGATCCATGTTGATGTGACGTAGAGTGCAGCGTCGAAGTAGATGTAATTGCAGTAAAGTTGAAAATAATATAGATGATGCTTTGTGAGTAGTGAAGTGGTCTGCGGTCGAGTGGTGCAGATGAGTGCGGCGGCGCCGGCGGCGGCCCGGTTCAAATATCAAAACGAACCGTTTTCTTCACCGCGCGACCCGATCTTGTTATGACTGGCGGCGTCTTTTGTGCTTTGTTCTCTGTGTTGCTGTGCTGTGTGGCCGTAATGACTGTATTATTGTTAGCTATGTTATTGTTAGTTGAGTCGGGTGACTCTTTCGTCGCTAAGTTGGTTGCGGCGTCGGGTGACTCGTAAGGACCACTAGTTACAACATAAGCGGGTTTGAGTCTATCAAGTGAGATGACGACATCTCGAGAACCCATACGAATGGTGTAGTGTTTGGAATTTCGAGTAATTACTTTGAAAGGATTCGAATAAGGTGGTGTGAGCGATTTGGTCGTTGATGTTGCTTTGTACAGGTACAAAAAATCTCCAGGTAGTCTGATAGATTTTCCGAACGTCATTTGAGCGGGACTAACCAATGTCCTTTTTTACGGCGTATCTCAAGCCTATAGTAGGATCAGTGGTAGCTCCCTATCGTACGTGCTGTACTTCATCTGTGCGGTCGCTAGTTTTTTTGAAAAGAAAGCGAGAGGTTGTAAACTTTTTTTCTACTAATTGGTGTAGAGCGGCCCCGACACAAGTATTTGAAGTGTCGGTAATTAACACCAGTTTGGCGGTCGGGTCCGGTTGCGTGAGTATAACTGCCTCTCGTATCATTTGTTTACATTTGTGGAATGCGTTTACGGCTTCTTCCATCCATGTAATTTTGGTCATGTCTTTTTTTTGTATTGTGTAAGTATTTGTCTAATATTGATTGTGTTTCCGCGGCTTTTGGTATACTGTTTTTGTAGAAATTAATTAGTCCGAGGAAACGTGGTAGTTCTTCGATGGTTTCAGGTTGTGAAAACTCTGTGATAGCTTTGACCTTAACTTCGTCCGGCTTGATGCCGTCACAGGTGACGTGGTGATTATTAACCTTTTTGTAAACACATCGTATTTGTTTATTTTGGGTGGGTTCTCCAGTATGTCGCTAATCTGACTTAATTCGTCGCGCCCTAACCTTGCAATAACTAGTTGGTACTTACATAAGTCTGTTGCTTTTTGTGGCGCGATGATCGCTTCAAACTGGTGGAACCAGAGTCGAGGTCGTGAGGCCCAGAAGTCGCTGATGCGCGTCGAATGGTGACGGCACTTGGTGCGAGTTCTGCTGTGATGCGGCTGGTGCTGGGCTGCTGCGGTGGTGGTGCGCCTGGTGCGCTTTGGTCCGTGAGCAGTCTGTGTTGTTCCTCGACGTTGGTGATTGGTGTGGTCATCGCGGATGTTTGAAACGCACTCAATAGTTTATTGGTTGTATTGTTCGTCGGAGTCACCAATTTAGGATAATTTTTGTGTTGAATGTGAAAACTCCGACGTGATGAATTGGTGTTGTGTGTTGTTCGTCGGGGTCACCAATTTAGGATTTGGTTTGTTCACGTCGGGGTCACCAATTTAGGATTATAATGTTGTAGGTGTGTATTGTTCGTCGGGGTCACCAATTTAGGATATTTAGTTTAGGTTGATATGTGTTGTAGTTGTATCTGACTCTTGGATTTGATGCAGAAGGTTATCCTAAATAATATGAATGGGTAATTGAAACTCCGGTAGATGGATTGAGTACGTGCGCTTTATTTGAGCGCCAGCGAATGACTGTTGAATGCCGGTGCGCTTCATTAATTTGTTTATATTATAATAATAACAATCTGTGATGTAGTGGGACGCACAAGCCCTACATATAGACTATGCTCGCTAAGGTTGGTCATCAACTTAGTTTTGGACATATTCATCAGAAGTCCGACCTCGGAGCTCGCCGCTTGCAAATCTTGAAGCATGATGCCTAGCTCAGATGCCGAGGAAGAAAAAAGGACAATGTCGTCGGCAAAACGAAGGTTAGTTAACCGACGTTCACCTAGGACGATTCCTTTCTTCTCCCAGTGTGGTGTAAGTTTTTTGAACACTTCTTCTAAAGTGGCGGTGAAAAGTTTCGGAAATAGAGGGTCTCCTTGTTTGACTCCTTATTGAATTGTGAAGGGTGGACCGGTGGTGTGAATCTGGATGGCAGCTGTGCTATTACGATAAATGTTCTGCAAAATTTGGATGTAGTTTGGTTCTATTTCTTGGCTTTTGAATAATCTACGAATGCAAGGTAAAATGGGAGCCTATATTCATTATGTTTCTCAATTACTTGGTTGAGGGAATGAAGGTGGTCAGTGGTTGAGAGGCCCCTGCGAAATCCTGCTTGCTCAGGTGGTAAGACAAATGACCAGTGTGTGTTGCCAGTGATGACATATGGTACTGAGACGTGGTCCTTAACTGTTGGCCTTTTGGAAAACTCAGAATAGAATAGAATATCATTTATTATCATAAAGTCACATTTGTAATAATTTTAAAAATATAAATATGTACTACGAATGCTTCAGAGTCACACAACGGGCAATGGATAG
This sequence comes from Agriopis leucophaearia, assembly GCA_949125355.1. Classification (NCBI taxonomy): domain Eukaryota; kingdom Metazoa; phylum Arthropoda; class Insecta; order Lepidoptera; family Geometridae; genus Agriopis; species Agriopis leucophaearia. The sequence goes on along the minus strand of OX421287.1, from coordinate 9,919,282 downwards.
AGCTATGCTCGGAGTTTCTTTGCGCGATAAAATCCGAAACGTAGATATTCGCCAAAGAACCAGAGTCACCGACATAGCTATTAAAATCTGCAAGTTGAAGTGGCAATGGGCAGGCCACATCGCTCGAAGAACTGTTAATCGATGGGGAAGAAAGGTTCTTAAGTGGAGACCGCGAACCGGAAGACGCAGCGTAGGTAGGCCTTCCCCTAGATGGACCGACGACATTGTGAGAGTCGCGGGCATCCAGTGGATGCAGATGGCAGGATGTCGTTCAGTGTGGAGGTTAAAGGGGGAGACCTATGTTCAGCAGTGGACGTCTTCTGGCTGATGATGATGATGATTATTTATTAAGGACTTGTGAACGTGCTCGAGTGATATAACGAGGTGAAACATGTCTTTTCATGTTGTTTTCAAAAGTCCATAGAAGCCTATTGTAAAGCCTCCACTACTTTACTGGGGCATGAATTTGACTTGACCGTGATTTACTTTTTGCTTGACTCTGATTGTGACTATGACTTATTTGACGCTATTTAAGACTAAGTAAACTTGAATAATATTACGACCGAAGGAGTTTGTATCCATAGTCATGAAAAGTTTTACAACAACGATAACATACAAGAATGACAAGAATCGATTGTCGAGTCTCGATTGACGCAAAGATAATAGGAATGAAATAATAATTTTGTCAAAAAATACGAAATAATGGAAAAATGAATTGATTTAGATTTATTTACAAGTTAGTTGTGTATCTATTTGTTTGCCACAGTGTTGAATTTAATAGTTGAGTTAGGGAGTTAATAACTTGGATAACCGGTAGAGGTTATGAAATATATTTTTTCTATGTTTATTTTCCATTGAAGTCGTCCCTTGGTTATGAAATACTTGTTAAATTGAAGAAATTACGTAAACGATGTCGAGGATACTACACAATCGTATAAGGTAAGCGTCTCCAAAGTGAAATAGTATGTCTCAAAATTCACATGATCTGTATAGTTTGTCTAACTTCTGAAAATGATAATGTCCCTCAGTATTTTACTCGGTATTCGTGCTATTTCACTTGTCAAAGACGTCTTCTAGTACTACAAAGCTGAAAAGACTAACCTTGGCCACAGCATGTCGCATGGTGGATACTATTTATTTGCCGTTTTTTGAAATACCTGAAGACACAGCTTCACTGTGTGCAGTTGGACAGGGCTTCAAATGTCTTGGATGAGAGCGCTGATGGGGCGCCGGTACTACGTTTGTCTTTTTAACACTAAAGAGAAAACAAGACTGTAGCTGTAGTTCTGCTTTTGACCACATTTAGATCTAGTCAGACTAATGCCCGTACTTATAAACGTTACTTAAGTTAAGCAATACTTAAAATTGCCCTGTTAAGTTCTCGCTGACGGAAATTGGCAAACATGAATACGAGACAGAGCAATTTTAAGTACTGCTTAACTTAAGTAACGATTATGAGTACGGCCGTAAACATTGGCATTGTTTAGATAGCACAGGAGCACCTAGAAAACTACAATATAAAAAAATACTACCAAAGATATTTGAAGTTATGAATATTGAGTAAAAAGTAGACTAGATCTAAAATTACAATTAATTTGTTGATATTTGATATTCTAAAATGTATCTCAGTCCACAGTAAGACGTGAGACATTTCAGTATAGTTAATTGTTATGTCGTCATAATGATGGGTACTACAGAACCCTTTCCATTTAACCCAGAATACAGCAAAACAGATGTTTCTAAAATTCCAGAACAACATACAAGCGCACATCATGGACCATCCTGGAAACACGTGCGGTCGCATTCTCTGTGTACACAGGCCGCAGCATGCTGCTCCACCGGCCAGACCCAAGCTGGGTGCACCGGAGACAGTACGGCATGCTGGTCGCCAGGGCAGTTAGAGGGGTGCTCAAGATACGGTATCTTCTGCTCGGGGGAGCTGTAGGAGGCGGTATGACACTTAATAAGGTGAGGTTTTTACTTACAATTTAAAATCAATACTACAGCACAAACCATAAGTCAAAACTTATTTATTGACAGCTGCAACCTACGGCTTCGTTCATGTAGTATAGAAGAAATTCCCTTTACTCCTTTCCCGCCCTTTCAATTTCAGTCCTGCATCCATCCTGCAATCGACCACTCCACTTGTTACTTGTACCACCCACTTTTCTGCTCCAGTTAATCCCATAATGCATTCTACTTCTGTGCCCCTCTTGCCGCTCCAGGCCCGAATCTGTCCGGTAGTCCACTTTACTCCTGTGCTGCTCTTCCCGCTCCAGGCCTGAATCTGTCCCATAATGCACTCTTCTTCTGTCTCGCCCTTACCACGTCAATCCCGTAATCTTCTCTACTACAGGCCCACCCTTTCTGATCTAACTCTGCATCTATCCCCTAATCTAGGGACTAAATAAGTCTTTAACCCCGAGGTAAACACTGTGATTTTCATTATGAATACAAGGAAACAAAAATAAAAACATGAACTGAAACTGGCAAATGCACGAGAAGTGCGGGACCATAATCCTCTAAGGAGAAAAAAAACCAGTTGGAACATGGTTCAATACAAATGTGAAAATAGAACTAGTAGTTTTTTTTTATACTTTGAGTGTTTGTCAGTTGAAAGGGATTCTCCCTAGGGCTGAAATGTATTACTTTCAACCAGTTCTTCAGGCAACTTCAGACCTACTTTCCGAGTATGAGTAATGAAAAATATATTTTTACCTGCAGATAGAAAAATAAGTAGGCATATATACAACTAAATCTACTAATGATATCTATGGCCCCGGGGCCCCGGGCAGCCTAGCTAGACTAGACTAGCGACTTTAGCATCGGCAATCGGTGATTTTCGACTGCATTGATGCTGTATCGCGTTTTGGCAATGAGCCGAGATCGATCGCAGCGCGAATTTTTTATTTTATTTTATTTACTAATTATATTTTATCATAAATTCAAAGTTTTTTTTTTAGAATAATTTATTCAAATTAAAAGTAAAGTATGAATGGTTGATTTAAATTTAGATTTAATTAAAAATAAAACTCTTTTTTTTTTTCTCCAATTTCAGGGTTGGTCCCATAGTAAAAGTTGTTCATAATGATGAGTACAATGACCTTCTTTCGGCTCAGTACAGTCTATATGCTTAACCCTGTATAGCTATTGCATTCAAAAAAAATTATGGACAGAAATCAATCACTCCATTGCTAAGAAACAGGGAACTAGTCATTACGTAAATGAGCATACTTTTAAATGCTTATTGGCTAATTTCGGGTTGTATGTTTTACCGATTTTATATGATTACTTAGTCATAAGAACAATCGATTCGCTATTACATTACATCCCTATGTAACCAAGACTTGTCGGAGAAAAGAGATGTAACATAGCTATAATATTGTTTGCAATAGAAGGGATGGAAGCGAAGCATCAGCTACGCCACTTTAAGACAAAGATGGGGTCCAGTATTATAATGAATTATTATATAACTAAGCAAACAAACTAACTAACATTTTATTAACATTGTTTTTATAGTAGACTTAAACTCCATATGGCATTACTATTAAACCTTAGTGGTTTTAAAATGCCATTATATCCTTTACTGTATAATTTTCTTATTAAATGATAAATAAATAAATAAAAAAAAGTGAAATTGTATTTCATCAACTTTAAAATTCGAGGTATGGCTATTGGCACTATTTTATACTACAACAAGACGTAGCGTGGTTTTAAATAATTTTAATAGACAATAGGCATGATGACTAATATTTTTTTATTACCTCGTAAAAAAGCTGATCATCAATAGAGCCTATTAACGAAAACAAAATTTAAATTAGTTCACAAATAAATAAGTTATAAGTATTTTAATTTCATGCTAGACAGAGAGCGCACTATACTGAGCTATGACGTCAAGCCTCAGGCGCGGCATACAAATGCTATACTAACACACACTTTGCGAGAAAGGGATGGAGCATACCTTCTCTATCCCCACCTAAAACTTTAAACGCTCATATCTCAGAGATTAATTAGCCGATTCAATTTATTTTTTCAGTATGTGTAATGTATTTAGTTATATTCATCGCTAAGCTAGTTATTTGTAATAAATTAAACATTTGGCCACATGCCTATTGAGTTTTCGGGAGTTGGGTCGGTTTATTGACGGGATTCAATTAATTTCCCACCCTAATACAATTTTTTTTATTTAAATGGGCAGTAGATGTCTGCTGGCTAAAGATGATGATATGACTAAAACAACTTAAAACTAGTGAAACAATTGGCGGCCTTATCGCTATAAGCATATCTATTCCAGGCAGTCTCTGAAACCTATGAGTAGGATGTGGCTTGTTTACCAAGTGTGTATTGTTGCAGAAATACGTGGAATGGAAGGACGGGCTGCCGGATATGGGGTGGGTGAACGAGCTGCTGCCGGACAACGAGCAGTGGGGACGCTTCACCGCCACACTGCTCGACGCCAAGGACAAGATCAGCGATCAGCTGCAGATGGGTCAGTCAATCATACTCCGTACTATACGTCTTCTTTCATGGAACAATGGGACTGTTAACAAAGGCGGAACGTGGATATTCGCCAAAGCACTAGAGTCACCGACATAGTTATTAAAATTGCAAGTTGAAATGCAGGCCACATTGCTCGAAAAACCTGCAACCGATGGGGAAGAAAGTTTCTTGTAAGAACCGGAAGACGCAGTGTAGGTAGGCTTCCCACTAGATGGACCGATGACATTGTGAGAGTCGCGGGCACTCAGTGGATGCAGATGGTAGGCTGTCGTTCAGTGTCGAGTTCTAAGGGGAGGCCTATGTTCAGTAGTGGACGTCTTCTGGCTGATGATAACATTTGTGTTATAGACCCGCGGCTGAAGGAGGCTGGCATGTCGCGTGCGCTGGAGCTCCGCTCGTGGCTGCAGCAGCGCTACGAGGATGCCGTGGCAGCCGCCGCCGCCAACAACCAGGGACATGTTGGTAAGTCACCTCACACGAGACCGAGTACCAGATCCAACTACATTAATACACGTATGCCATGCGGCCATATTGCTCGAATGGTCAGCATTTCACTGTACACTGTAGCAATAGGGTATTTGACTGAATTTACGAAACCATCTTAAATTGTTATTTATGTAATTATCAATGTAAAAAAACCGACTTCATAAAAATGTCAGAACCGGACCAAATGAGACCACATGGGAAGCACCAGCTTTCAAATAAAAAAGAATCATCAAAATCGATTCACCCAGTCGAAAGTTCTGAGCTAACAAACATAAAAAAAGAAACAGTCGAATTGAGAACCTCCTTTTAGGAACTCGGTTAATTAAAATAAAGCAATATTGTGATTGACTGACGAGAAGATTGTTGAGCTGGAGGAAGAATTGAGCAAAATACGATGGGACATCATAGGACTATCTGAAATCCGACGAGAGGGGCAGGATACGATAGTTCTGGATTCCGGGAAGGAGAACTAAAGTCCCAGGGTGGTGTAGGTTTTCTCGTCCACAGGTCACTCATCAACAACGTGGTTAAGGTCGATAGTGTGTCGAGCAGGGTAGCATACCTTATACTCAGAATAACCGATCGTTATTCGCTGAAGGTCATACAGGTATATGCGCCGACCTCGATATACCCTGACGATGAAGTAGAGGCATTGTATGAGGAGATATCTAAAGCCATACATACCTCCGAAACATACTTCTCCGTTGTTATGGCTGACTTTAACGCTAAGGTGGGCACACGGAATGTCGATGAGTTAAGAGTGGGGTCATATGGGTATGGACAGCGGAATCCGAGGGGCCAGCGGCTGGTCGACTTCATGGAGAAGGAGGAACTCTATTTGATGAACTCCTTCTTTCAGAAGCGACCATCCAGGAAGTGGACATGGATGAGCCCCGATGGTTCGACCAAAAATGAGATCGACTTCATCATGACGACGAAGAAGCGAATATTTAATGATGTCTCCGTGATCAGCAAGGTGAAAACCGGTAGCGATCACCGTATTGTCAGAGGCACATTAAATATCAACATCAAGCTCGAGAGGTCGTGTCTGGTGAAGTCCACGCTCCGTCCTGGTCATGCCCAAATCCAAAACCCCGAAGTCTTCCAACTCGAACTGCACAATCGCTTCCAGGGCCTAACTGAAAGCGGAACTGTGGACGAACCAAACAATGGGCTGGTGGAAACTGTCCAAGCAGTGGGGTCCAAGTTCTTTAAGACCCCACGCCGGAAAAGACCTCAGAAGCTCTCAGACGAAACCATTAAGCTAATGGAAGACCGGGCTGAGATGAGACTGCAATCTTCAGCTGATATGTCGGAATATGGCAAACTTAATAGACGGATCTCGAAATCGGTGCGACACGATCTGTGTTCCTATAATACAAGATGTATTAGCGACGCAATTGAGCGGAACCAAGGCTCGAAAGTGTTCGCAAAGAATTCGTTTATTGGGAAAAGCCAAATGACGAAGCTGAAGATCGAGGATGGCAGTACCATTTCGTCAAAGCTGGAGATTCTGAGATAGCTCGATAGGTTTTACGGACAGTTGTACACCTCGACACGACAGCCCATTGTCAGTACAGCTCAGGACAAGAGAGCTAAACTGACCCGACACTACACTGAGGACATCCCAGAAATCAGCTTGTACGAGATTAGAATGGCTCTGAAACAGCTTAAGAACAACAAGGCGCCGGGTGATGACGGAATCACGACAGAACTACTGAGAGCGGGTGGAAAACCGGTACTTTTAGTCCTCCAGAAGTTGTTTAATTCCGTCATACTTGAAGGTACTACGCCTGAAGCATGGCACAGGAGTGTGGTGGTGCTCTTCTTCAAAAAAGGTGACAACACCTTATTGAAGAATTATAGACCCATCTCACTCCTGAGCCATGTGTACAAGTTGTTCTCCAGGGTCATTACGAACCGTCTCGAAAACAGGTTTGATGAGTTCCAGCCTCCCGAACAAGCCGGTTTCCATAAAGGCTGGAGCACCATAGACCACATACAGACGCTCCGCCAGATTATACAGAAGACTGAGGAGTATAATCGGCCATTATGTCTAGCGTTTGTGGACTATGAACAAGCCTTCGATTCAATCGAGACCTCCAGCGTTGTCATATCGACTATAGGTATATCGAAGTGCTGAAGTGTTTGTATAGAAACGCCACCATGTCGATCCGATTACAGGACGAGAGCACGGAGCCAATCCAATTGCAGAAAGGCGTGAGACAGGGAGATGTTATCTCTCCAAAACTGTTCACGAACGCATTGGAGGACGTTTTCAAGCTTTTGGACTGGAACGGATTGGGCATCAACATTAATGGCGAATACATCACTCACCTTCGTTTTGCCGAAGATATAGTTATCATGGCATGACTTTTAAGCCCTTTATGAATTCGCCGACAGTGTTTCTTAGAAAGCAATTTAGGAGTACAAAATGAATAGAATTACCACGAATTTATGACTCACGTTAACACGTGTTTACTTGCTTGGTGTCAGGTCTTTAATTTTATTATTTTTTATTTCATTTGAACTTTAGCGAAGCGCGTCATTTGTTGTCGAGTGAAATATTGTCACAAGTAGTTTGGTTGCAATACACAACCTGACACACACAACTGAAGAACAAGAATTTTCTGCTCTTAGACTTTAGATGCTTATAGATAGAGAACAACAGAATTACCTAAAGCAAAAAAAAATACTGACATATTTTAATGTCATATTTTTTTATTTTAAGGTGTTTTGAAATGATGTTGATGTATAGTAAATAAAAATATGTGTTTAAATCAAAATTTATAAGAATGAATGTCAACCTCTTTATGTCGAATCGAAATCCGCCTAACTCGAAATCCTCTATAAGTCGAAAACTCTACAACACGAATTTTTTGGCGTGTTCCTTGATATTCGACTTATAGAGGTTCTACTGTAATTAATAATTTCTCAATGACCGCATGCAATTATTAAAATCTGTTCACACCAATCAAAATGTCTCAAAAACCCAAGACATGTCTTTTCAGACTGTTTTCTTGTAGTTATAATGGTTAACATAGCTGCCCTCACTATCCTTATTAAATTGTCACTTAAAAAAAAATCTATATTAAAAAACCGACTTCATAAAAATGTCAGAACTAGACCAATTTTAAATTGACCGTACGGGAAGCACCAGCTTTCAAATAAAAAAAGAATCATCAAAATCGGTTCACCCAGTAGAAAGTTCTGAGGTAACATAAAAAAATACAGTCGAATTGAGAAGTCGAATTAAACAGGCAATGGGTCCACCTGATGGTAAGCAAAACCGCCGCATAACCGACACCTGCAACACTAGCGTTGTTGACGGTGCTTTGCCAGCCCGGAGAGGTAGTTGTAAACACCCATTTTGCAACGCTTCAAGTTGAAGCTGGGCGGGAAGACCTTTGGGGGAAGGATATTCCACACATTGCAGGTCCGCGGAATAAAGGAGTGGAAAAATCTAACGGTGTGGGGTTTCCAGCTTTTTTTCCACTTGTATTAGTCCGGGCTACTCGCCCTCCAAACTCGGTCTAAGCATTCATTCGCTTTGACAGTTGCAATAACATTGTAAAAAGCTATATGAAAATCAGGAATTCTGATCACGTTCGTTAGGTTTTCGAACGTAGACTGTAGCAAGTATTTTGGGTACCTGCTACAGTCTACGTTCGAAAACCTACTTTAGTGAAATATTAAAAGAAATGTTTTATTCAACTTTTTCAATGTATTGCAACTGTCAGAGCAAATAAAAGATTGGAATGATTTAGATAGTATAAATGGTGACAATGACATTTATCAATTAACAAAACTGACTTCAAAATTAGTACATAAATACGTAATTTCGATTATTTGGGTGATATATTTTTCCCATATATATTGATTTAAAAACCAAACTACTGAAACGATTTTTTTTTAATAATTTCCCAAATCGGTTTCTAAATGATAGAGTTCTAAAAAAATACAACCGTATTGAGAACCGTATCTTTTTTTGAAGTCTGTTAAAAAGAGTACATCCGTCGTAACAGTACGTGAAGGGACAAGTTACCATAACAGGTTTAGTGCATTGTTCTGCAGAGTCGGCGCCCATCGTCAACAATCTGAAGAGCAAGCCTGCGCCGGCGCCGGAACGCCCGCCCAGGGACGACACCAATATATACGGTCAGTTACCATCACACTCATAAATATAAATGTATAAATAGCAAGAATAAAGGCTAAAATAATATATGCAGGGGCGGCTTTGTGGCGAGCCGTCGGTGAGTGTACCCTGATTCCATGGGGCTAAATGAGACTCAGACCCCTGGCCTGCCTTAACCGGCCGTCCAGGGGTGGAAACCGCAAGAGCTAAGAACCTAAGCTCCAGGGTGGAAGTGTTAAAGAGCATAACGCTGAGAGTAGCGTTTAGTGAAATTGCAGCACACCTCTCTACAACCTAAGCCAGCCACACCTATGTTGCCCCTCCGGATCTGTTATCCCATTCACAAGTTGTTCACCTCAATAGCCCAGATTTTTTAAATCCTATACTGTACAATAGTTTGATATTCTTCAGCTCCACCAATGTTTACTCGTACCAAATGCCCGGGCTAGACCCGAGAATGTATAAAAATAAAAGTAATAATAGTTTATGCAAATAAAACCCAAGACCTAATACAACAAGAATTGGCGAATGCACCAACTTAACCAGGGCCCTGATTCACCAACATAAATACGCTCGTAAAGCGGGACGTTAAGATGTCGTCTAAAAATGTCGCGAAGCTTTTAGAGGTTAACTTTACGCGTTACAAGCATGTTTGTGGTTAGTAAATCAGGGCCCTGTAATGACACATGCCTACGACACTGTCCAGTTGCCACTTTGTAACAAAAAGAAATTGGGGAGCAAACTTGTAAAAAATCCATAAATAAAATTCTATTGTCATTTTGTTTGTCCATTCAAGCAAAACAATTCCAGTTAAACAAGAATTTAATATGTTAAACATATTGTATAAATCAAAACCACTCATCAATAGTTTTATCGGATTCTCCCACAGGTAATAACGGTGATTGGGGAGTTATGATTTCATGCTACTGGTAACACAGCGTCGATGACGTAGGCTTGTGTTATCCACGTGAGCTTTGTGTCTCAGAATGCCACACTGGCGGAGTATATTATGCTAGAACCCAAAGTGTAGTGAAGGTAGTACGTTGCAGAGAAACGAGTCCACGTGTTACAAGAGGAGGTGCTCGCGCTGCAAGCTCGCTACCAGCGCGAGCTGCAGCGGCTCGAGCAGGAGAACAGGGAGCTGCGACAACAGAACATGCTGCTGCGGCAGGGCAGGACGCCGCCCGCCAGGAAGGCCAAGGTACTGTTAGTACTTACATTACAACCCCCCACCCCCAGCCTTACCTAACTACTACGTAGCCTTACCTAATTGGCCCATTCAATGTCACTTCAAAACGTTGACGAATCGCAGGCTTGATCAGTACTGACGTTACATTCAATGTCTTCAGTGGGCGTGTCTTTACATCAGACGTTTTCATCTAATGTAGTGTCTGAACATGTTCGCCCTGCATTAAATGTCTTGTTCTAGAAAGTCTTTGAACCCCCATTATTTGCGCGCGCTACAAGTCGTTTGATGACTTCTAGCAGGGGGGTTTCACTCCACAGTTTAGGTAAGTTCGACTGGCGTACCGTTCGACGGGCGTCAGTGGCCGCTCGGCTCGCACGCTAGCCACGTCGTGCTAATACACGCGACTGTCATCCAGTTTGTTTTCTTAACATAAAAGAAATTACAGCTAAAATGTATTCTATTATTATAGAACAGGATTCGTTATGTTTTTTTTTTTGACAGATTGTATTAAACAGAATCTGCATATTGCTCTCAAATGCTGCTCTCAAATGAGGTATCCATAAGTTTTTACCTACACATGCATCAGGATGATGATTTTGTAATAGGCCTCTTAAACTTCTACTTTTGCATGATTGGTATTTGAAACAAATTCAGAATAATTGTTAGCTTTTGCAGTTACAGTTTTGTAAGTTTGTGCAGGTTAAATGCCATTCCAATGAAAGGTGAATATAAGTAATAGGCAGGTAGGTTAGGTAGTACATAGGCTACATAGGTGGTAAGTAAATACTAATAAGTATTCTGTATGAATATCAAGAAGACAACCCTAACGTTACACGTGTCGCGTCAGGAGAGATAGAGCTACGTGATAGAAAGAGAGCGGCTCTCTAAGAGGCGGTATCCAGCGATGTGTGAGTTGAATTGCTACATTATTGCCTTGTGGATAGAGTCCTTATTTATTTAAATTTCTTTGCGAAGTGTACTTTCTGTGTGTATTATGTATTCTGCCTCTAGCGTCAGATGATATTATTTTATTCGCATTACATTACGTTTTTTTCTTTTGTGGGTCAGCAGTCTTCATTTTCGGAAGAGTTTCCCTAACACCCGATATAAAGTTTCATATGTGTATGATGTGATGTGTTCCAGCGTTCGTTGATCGACATGTACAGCTCGGTGCTGGACGAGCTGTCCGGGTGGGACGCGGGGGAGACGGACCGGCTGCCCCGCGTCGTGGTGGTGGGGGACCAGTCCGCCGGGAAGACCTCCGTGCTCGAAATGATCGCGCAGGCCAGGATCTTCCCGCGGGGCGCCGGCGAGATGTGCACCCGGTCAGTGACCACCACTGTGGAACCATTCTACATGATCTGGATAAATTATAATAGTAACAGGGTTACGCATATAGACTGTACTAAGCGGAAAGAAGGTCATTGTAATCATTATTATATACAACTTTTACTATAGTTATATGATTATTTACGGGATATTTACCGTGGTAAGGATGTGGAAGGAGCTCCCGATATTTCGGCGCAGTTACATGCACCATGTTCACGGGAAGACTGAAGAATGCGGGTGGTTGGTGAAAAAGTTCTAAGTTAGGTACAGACAAAACGATCTACCCTCTTTCTTAGTCTTTTGCTACGGTTATCACTGGAACTCGAACTCGAACCTAAGTCTCGACAAAACACACTCACTGTATCACTGCGTATAGTATTTTGAACGCGAACTTTTATTTTTAATACTATACTATATATACCCCGCGCGACCGACGTGGCTTACGTCTTACATAAGCAAATTATGACTGAAGCGGTTATTTTATCTTGTCAACGAACGGCCTGCGCCGCACGCGCACGTTTGTACGCTCATTGCTGGTTAACAATATTTTAAACCACTAACCTAACCGGTTTTGGTATTCCATTGAGTTTAAATAGTATAATTATAGCGTTTTGTCTTCGGGACCGTTTCTTACACCAGTGGCCTTAGTACGAGCACTTGCGAAAAAGTTATCGTTACGTAAACGATCACAGAAAAGAGAAGTAAACAGAACGGAAATGAGAAGGAAACTCTGTCGCCAGGTATTGTGACAGATATGTGATTGAACATTCTTATTTTTCTTTTCTGTGTAAACGATAGCAAAATGTATGAAAAATTGAACAGCGCCTCTATCGGACGTGAAAACAAACTGAATTGTTCATACATTTGCTATCGTTTACGTAACGTTAACATGTTCGCAAGTTCTCGTACTAAGGCCACAGTTATATTGTTATTGTATGTATTTCCAGAGCGCCTGTGAAAGTGACGTTATCGGAAGGCCCGTACCACGTGGCTCAGTTCCGGGACTCCTCCAGAGAATTCGATCTCAACAAGGAATCCGACCTTGCTGATCTGAGGAAGTAAGCATTCCAATAGTTTATTCCGACCAGGGAATTCGATCTCAACAAGGAATCCGACCTTGCTGATCTGAGGAAGTAAGCATTCCAATAGTTTATTCCGACCAGGGAATTCGATCTCAACAAGGAATCCGACCTTGCTGATCTGAGGAAGTAAGCATTCCAATAGTTTATTCCGACCAGGGAATTCGATCTCAACAAGGAATCCGACCTTGCTGATCTGAGGAAGTAAGCATTCCAATAGTTTATTCCGACCAGGGAATTCGATCTCAACAAGGAATCCGACCTTGCTGATCTGAGGAAGTAAGCATTCCAATAGTTTATTCCGACCAGGGAATTCGATCTCAACAAGGAATCCGACCTTGCTGATCTGAGGAAGTAAGTATTCCAATAGTTTATTCCGACCAGGGAATTTGATCTCAACAAGGAATCCGAACTTTTCATTAACTCTATTATTAATATAACTTAGTCATTTTATACATGTAATATTTTAGTCACGATGGTAGTTAGATTATGGTATTTATTTTGCAACTATAGTAATGTCTATCTGTTAATTAATTAGATGAGTAACGCAATAAAAAAACACATCAGTCATAGGACTGCACGTCAGAAGTGAAAAATTAAGTAGTAATTCACCTATCCTACGAGAGATGGCGCTGTTTTAAAATACAAAGTACAGAGTGACGATGACGCAAGTTCCATGATTTTTGGTCACCCAAAAATTGCTCAACGTGCCTAAAGAAGTTATCACTACAAAAATTCAAAATATGTAATGTTATGTGATTATGTGTGTTATGTTAAATGTATTAAGTATTATTTTTAATCAGTGTTTATCTAATTACGTATCATTAGGTAACCAGAGATGTATAGTATGTTATTTGATGTGTTCAGGGAAGTGGAGATGCGCATGCGCAACAGTGTGCGTGGTGGGCGCACCGTCTCCAGCGAGGTGATCTCCATGTCGGTGAAGGGTCCCGGCCTGCACCGCATGGTGCTCGTCGACTTGCCCGGAGTCATATCGGTCAGTTCACTGCACTACTGCCCCCTTGCATATTCATTGCTGAAACTTTTAAATATATTTAAAAAAAATGTAACTAGTGCTTTTGCCCGCGACTTCGTACGCGTCGATTTTCATATAAACCTTCAACCCTATTTCCTCCGTAATCCGGCCCTTGAGCAAAATAACATAGCCTATACTTCAATCCGGTCATAGCTTAGCAAATTCGTGAAAACCGCATTTAAATCCTTCCAGTGGTTTAGGAGATGCGCGTGGACAAACAAACAAACAATCAAAAATTCTAAAAACTGTCTTATCGTTTTCGCTTATTTTGAAATGCCCTGTATTTTTTAACCTTTTTGATATCTCGCAATTACAGTTTTTTTATTATTATATGTATAGATGTACAGATTACAAATAGTATCAGGTAAGGTTAAATCAGCATTATAAAAAACATCTATTGAGTAAAACTGTAGTGTTTGTACCTATTACGTTCAGATAATGTGGGTAGGTCTCGCGGTTTATTCGAGCTACCACCATTTGTAAATAAACAGTTGAATTACTGCAAAGCACGCGTTTGATTGTCGCTCCCGTCTCCCGGTCCTAGTTTACCAATATATACCAGACCAATACCATTACCAGTACCATTAACTCTTAATTCCTTATTGTACTTACAGCGACCTAGACGTCAAAAATACACTAGATATTCGTCAAAATAAATTTCGCAGTTTAGAAAAACATGGTTTAAAATTCCTAATCCTGATAAGGATAATGGGACAAACTATACAAATTATTGCATTGTCTTCGGTCCTTAATAAGTGTGCAAAATTTCAATATAATTCGACGATTTTAAGTAGTTCAAATATTCTATTACGTGCATACATACCCACGGTTTTTTTGTCTATTTTAGAACGGCTGTCAAGGCATTTTTGTTATAGCCATTGGCACCCATATAAACCCACAGCAACTGACGAGAAGTTCGACGCGTTGACATAAATAAGAATGTTCAATCACATATCTGTCACAATACCTGGCGACAGAGTTTCCTTCTCATTTCCGTTCTATTTACTTCTCTTTTCTGTGTACATACCAAGCTAACTACTATAGTTAACAATATAAAAAAAATTACTTCATAAAAATGTCCGACCTGAACCAAATAAAAATTAAACCACACGGGAAGCACCAGCTTTCAAATAAAAAAAAAAATCATCAAATTCGGTTCACCCAGTCGAAAGTTAGGAGGTAACAAACATAAAAAAACAGTAGAATTGAGAACCTCCTCCTTTTTGGAAGTCGGTTAAAAATTAATTTATATTGTATTTGATATTCGCAGACTCAAACAGTGGACATGGCAGCCGACACACGCGAGGCGATCAAACAGATGACCAAGCAGTACATGGACAATCCCAACGCAATCATTCTGTGTATACAGGTAATGGTAACCAGGGGGTCTCTGCAGCAGTGGATAGGTAACGAGGCTTCATGGTTGACTAGCTGCGCCCCGCGGTTTCACCCGCGTGGTGATGAAAATCGGTGATGATGATGAAAAGTAGCCCATGTGTTAATCTAGGACATAAGCAATGTATATTCCAAATTTCATCTAAATCCATCCAGCCGTTTCTGCGTGATTGATTAACGATCATCCATCCATCCAAACTTTCACATATATGATATTAGTGTGATATTCCGAAAACCCGTACGAAGTGCTTTGATTCCACTTTTATTGTGCGAACTGCTAGTCTGTGGAATGCGCTGCCTGAATGTGTGTTCCCCGATAGTTACAATCTGGGTGTCTTCAAATCACGAGCCAAGCGTGCTCCATCGTAGACCGCATCATCGCTTAACATCAGGTGAGTTCGCGGTCAAACGCAAGCCTATTACTAAATAAAAGTCACGTATATGAGCCGCGTTGACTGCACAAAATGGCGTCATTCACAAGAGAGGTTTTTTTATATATAGAATAGATCTACGTTTGGCACCAACTCGCCTGATGGTAAGCGACGGTGTGGCCGAGGATGCAACACGTTGATCTAGAAGAAATCTATTCACTCTAGCCTTGAAGATGCCTAGATTGTAGTTCTCAGGAAACAAGGAGGATGGCAGGGAGTTCCATTCTTAGGCAGTACGTACGTATCATAAAAGACGACCCAAATGTTTGTATACGAATTTCAATCTTTGGAACGAGGAAGGGAATTAATAAAATAAATATGCACAGGATGGTTCCGTGGACGCAGAGCGCAGTAACGTGACGGATCTAGTGTCATCATGCGACCCGGCTGGGAAGAGAACCATATTCGTACTCACTAAGGTCGACCTGGCTGAAGAAAACCTGGCCAACCCCAACCGAGTGAGTTTTTTTTTTTATTGAGCATACACAAACATCATTTTATCACCATATAAAGCATGCAACTAAATGTCCTAATTGACAATCTTGGTAGGATGACCTTGGTACCCAAACTAGGTTCACCCTGTGTAATGGCATACCAGGGCCCTCCGCCGGTGCCAAACAAATAATGATAATATAACATATTGGCAAGTCTTAGGCAAATATACATACTTAATCATATAAGCTAAATTTAGAGAAAGAAACTAAATGAAAAATAATTTATAATATTTAACATAAAATTATGATTTGAAGGTTTTGGTTGAATAAGATATAGATACATAACATTTATACAATTATAAACAATACTAATAAAAAAGCCATTCCTATTTCTGAAGATGCTCATGCGCATAGACTCGGGCATTTAGTGCGAGTGTTGACTGAGCAGGAAATATATTATTTCTTACTCAGCCATTATTAGTGCAAAAGTTCCGGAGACGCGGAAATAATAAAAACTGTTTGAAGTCTCTATATTTTCTGTTCATTTTTGTATTTCTGGTTTTACAATAGTTTTAAAGTTTTGTTTGCACTAATACAATGGATTTACTTGTCTAAATTAAATACAGTATAAACTCTATATAGCGACACTTAAGACGCTCTTTTCCGACTTTTAGCAATTATGGTCATTCTAGATTAAATGTGCATACCTCCATGGTTAGCTTAAAATTATAAAAATGGTGTCATAACAAAATTGAATGTTTTATCTAGGAAACCCATGAGACCAAAACACGATTAAGCACATTTCGCTCGATAGAAAAAATTTATCAAAGTTGCACTGATTTGCGCTTTTATCTCTGTTTTTTTGGATTCATTCAATTACCTATTTATTAAATTATGTCTGCGATATATTGATATATAGATTTCATAATTACTAAGGAAACCGTGAGGTACATTTTACATTACAGCTATACTTTTCGAAAAATATGAGAAAAACCCCAAAAATAGAAGTAGCGAAACGCACGACTGTGTGTAAGAGCTATGATTTTGCTCCGCTAAATGCGACTTTAATACAATAAACCAAGGATTATGGTCATCTATAGTAATAAGCGTTGCTTAAAAGTGGGAATACCTCGCCTTAAGGGAATGTGCATTTTATGGCGTTATGAGTGTTGTTCGTGAAATGGAGAGACAAAAAATCAATATAATTATACTATATTCATATTTATTCGTAAAATGTTGTAAAATACATGTCAAATTATTCAACATAATTATTATAAACTAATTTATAATAATACAAATTAAAAAAAAACACATCAGTCACAGGACTGCACGTCAGAAGTGAAAACTTAGTAAGTAGTAATTCACTTATTCTACAAGAGATGGCGCTGTTTTAAAGTACACGGTACTGTGTATTATTTATTCTGTAACAGCGTGACGATGACGCGAGTTCCATGATTTTTGTTCACAGAAACGTGCCTAAAGAAGTTTTGACTTCAATAATAAATTAGATCAAAATACAAACTTAAAAATTTAATAATAATAAATTGAAATTTTGTCACGTAGTACTATCATAATATTATTTACTAGTAAAGTATAAATTTACAAACAACAAACATTAATGTTGATACAAATATCAACGCATATTGCATGTAGTCCGTTATCTTCGTGTGACGTTTTTTTCTGCTCCAGTATTTTATTCTAAACTAGCTGTCGTAGCCACGACTTCGTCCGCGATTTCTTCAGAAAAATTGCCTACGTTCCGTCCTCATGCTACATACTATTACCTCGCAAAATTTTATCGCGATCGGTTTAGCCGTTTAGCCGTGATTATGTAGCAAACAGACAGACGGACAGAGTTACTTTCGCATTTATAATATTAGTGTGGATACGAGTTGTTAGAAAGTACTGTTTGTTGCTGAATAATGACGTATTGTTGTCGTTGTTCAGTGTGGGTGTGATGCTACATAGAGTATGTCATTGTATGGACAACAAGGTAAACCAAAGTAAATAAGCATATAATTGTAGTGAACAACCGTGATAGTTTAAAAAAAAGTCAAGTAATTTCAAGGTTTTAAGGAGTTTGTTAAATCGAGTGTCGTTATGTAGAGTTTACACTGTACTTTAAATTTGGAATAGAGAAACTTAGGAGCTAGTGTCACGACTGCCGGCGTTATCGCTAAAAGCCATCTCATCTAAGGAACCATTGGATGATTGGATGATAGAAAAGGGCTGTTGATAGACTGTCGAAGGGTCGGCAACGTATTTGTGATGCTCACAGAAAAGAAAAGTAAATAAAACGGAAATGAGAAGGAAAATCTGTCGCCAGGTATTGTGACATGTTCATTCTTATTTATGTCAACGCGTCGAATTCCGCGTCACAGTTGCTATGGGTTTATATAAATGGGTGCAAGTGGCTGCAACAAATTTCTTACAAAAATGCCTTGACAGCCGTTCGAATTTAAACAAAAAAAAAAAAATATTTTCTGTGGAGTTTACACTGTACTTTGAATTTTGAGAAATTTACGAGCTAGTGTCACGACTGCCGGTGTTATCGCTAAAAGCCATCTCATCCAAGCAACCAATGGATGAAAGGGGTAGGGAATAGAAAAGGGCTGTTGATAGAGTGTTGAAGGGTCAGCAACGAATCCCTGGTGATAAGTAAGTCATGTTTGTCGTTAGATCCGTCGCATACTGGAAGGCAAGTTGTTCCCGATGCGCGCGCTCGGATACTACGCCGTGGTGACAGGCCGGAGCCGCCGCGATGACTCCATCGCCAACATCCGGGAGTACGAGGAACGGTTCTTCCGCTCCTCCAAGCTCTTCAAGTGAGTTCACTCACACTTGCTTCACGACACCGAGCTCCTCCCTTCTGCAGTTCTCTCGCTTACACATTATCGTAAATATAAAAGCAATACTTTTTCTGACGTATCCCCAGTGTGTTTCCGGTTCTACGTCGCTTAAGTACGATAAGGAACAAAAAAAAAGGAAGGGAAAGGGAAGGGGGAGGATAAAGTGTTTTTATTTCAGGTTAGGAAAAATTATCATCATTCATCATCATCAGTTAGTGTCTCAGTGCCTTAAGATTTGGTCTTCAACCAGTGTGTTGCCAGTGATGACATATGGAACTGAAATGTGGTCTTTCACTATGGGTATCATTAGCAAGCTCAAAGTCGCACAACGAGCTATGGAGAGGGCTATGCTCGGGGTTTCTCTACGAGATCCAATCAGAAATGAGGAGATCCGTAGACGAACTAAAGTCACCGACATAGCCCACTGGATTAGCAAGTTGAAGTTGCAGTGGGCAGGGCACATATCACGCAAAACAGATGGCCGATGGGGCCGAAAGGTACTCCGAGTGGAGACCACGGACCGGTGAGCGGACAGACGACCTAAAAGAGACCGCAAGAAAACGCTGGATGCAGTCTGCTTCAAAGTAACGCCTGATTCAATCAACTAGATATAAAATCATTAAGTATTCTCACATCTGACAAAACCATGTTTTGTTTGTTTTGATTCAGATTTATTTGCCAAAACAAATGTAGAAAAATGGGCTGTTACAATATCATACTTATGCCCAAATACAAGGTTACGCATTAAGACTGTAGTACGCCGAAAGGAGGTCATTGTACTCATCATTATAAACAACTTTTACTTTAGAACCAATCTTAAAAACGCGAAGGAAAAATCAGCTGTTTCATACATTTTGTCGAGAGTCAATGACCGTTTTCTATGGAACAGCTGTGTTTTCTTTCGCGTTTTCAGGATTGGTCCTATCCTATAGTAAAAGCTGTTCATGATGATGAGGACAACGATCTCCTTCTAGCTTAGAAATTAAAATGTATAAAAATAGCCTTTATTCACTGATTTTAACTACTACAATATTACTAGTTTCTTACATATTTTATTCAGTCACTAAAATAAATACTGAAGAATGAAATCCTTTTGGTTTAGTACAGTCTAAATGCGTAACCCTGTATTTTGGCATAAGGATTACATTGTAACAGGCTATTTTGATGCGTAACGAGGAGAAATATAGAGGATATTTCTCCTTGTTGAAGGCATGCACATATGAAAGTAAACTAAACTAAAAAAACATTATTACTACCATTAAAACATAATTATCATAACGTTAACAGAAATCTGTAGCATATGTGTTGTTCATGGAGTGTTGTTGATGATGTCATCCAGGGACGGGCTGGTGACTCCGTCGCAGGTGACCTGCCGCAACTTGTCGCTGGCGGTGGCGGACTGCTTCTGGCGCATGGTGCGCGCCTCCGTGGAGCAGCAGGCGGACGCCTTCAAGGCCATGCGGTTCAACCTCGAGACGGAGTGGAAGAACTCCTTCCCCAGGTACTGTGTACCCTGGAGCCGGCTCCTACAACATGGCATATCGGATCCGCACCATGTTTTTTTCCTTCACTACTATTTTTGAGTGATGGCATCAAAATATATTTCACCATCATCAACATGCATCAATGCGAGTGGTTGGTCCAACAGTTCAAAGTTAGGTGCAGACAAAACGATCTACCCTCTTTCTTAGTATTTTGCTACGGTTTTCACTGGAACTCGAACTTCCTTCCACAACCTTACCACGGTAAATATCCCGTAAATAATCATATAACTGTAGTGAACAACCGTGATAGTTTAAAACAGTATTATTATTTATATTAGTTTCCCGTGAACGAAGCCGCTGGACAGTAGGTAGTTATAATATAATGTCCGTTTGTGCAGACAGCGTGAGTTGGACCGGGACGAGGTGTTCGAGCGAGCTCGCGCCGAGTTGCTCGACCAGTCGGCCGAGCTGTCGGCCGTGCCGGCGCCGCTCTGGGAACAACGACTCAACAAGGTATACAACCATCAGCTGCCCTCTAGTAATACATTTTCTTTTTAAGAGAATACGTGGCAAACAATCTACGGGCCACCTGATGGTAAGTGGTGGTCCCCGATGGTTACAATCTGGACCGCATCGCGCTTAACATCAGGCGAGTTGGCGGTCAAAGCAATCCTATTTCTGAATTTAAAAAAAGTGGTCACCGTGGCCAATAGACACCTACCATACCCGGGGCATTATCGGGATGTATCCTACCTTTGAGGACTCTATTCACCCCTCATTAGAAGCAGTCCAAATTATACTTCGGAGGAAAACCTGAAGGTGGTAAGACATTCCACAACTTACAGGTACGTGGCAGAAACAGTCGGTTAAATCAAACAGTGCGAGACTTCCACGTATCTATAATGTGTGGATGGATCGTATCTATAATGCATACAGCAAATAACAAAAACCCAACTGAAAGTAAATTACACTGAACATATGTTAACAACCAGTTTAGGCTGAGCTCTAATCAAAACAGAATCGCTTAAAACGGGTAGTCATAAGGCCCCAGGGGCTTTACGCCCAACTCTAAACGCGGGCCCGAATAGGTGCAGTTTGCAAAATCACGCGACCGCACACCGTATCTCGGCGCGTTAATGTTCGCGTTCGCGTGATTTTGCAAACTGCACCTATTCGTTGTTCAGGTTCAAAATGCCCCTTTCCTGAAATGCCCATTTCCCAAAATGTTATTACCGGTTTCGCTCGCGTTGTAAATGGCGAATAGTGATGAAATAGGACTTCGGGTGCGATTTTCAACGCGAGCGAAACCGGTAATTACATTTTGGAAAAGGGACATTTTGGGAAAGGGACATTTTGAACCTGAACGCTATCCGGCCTGCGTTTAGAGTTGGTCGTAAAGACCCTGATCAGAATGGTGCAGGAATGAGGGTGATGAAGATGATGATTGAGAAGTGATTGTTACAAGTTGTCAGGTATTTTTCCACAATTGAAGCCCTAGTTCAGACTAAGCTTCTTAGTCTTGAGCATCGGCGCAAAGTTGCTAGTCTATCCGTTTTTTATCGGATACATTTTGGAGAGTGTGCATCAGATCTGCATGATTTAATTCCCTCCTGCCCTTTTTTCTATCGGACTGCCAGAGCGGGCACGAAACATCGACACCGCTTTATGGTTGACATTCCGAAAACCCGTGCGAAGCGCTTTGATTCCACTTTTGTTGTGCGAACTGCTAGTTTATGGAATGCACTGCCTGAATGGGTGTTCCCCGATAGTTACAATCTAGGTGTCTTCAAGTCAAGGGTGAATCGGTTTCTTCTAGGCAAGCGTGATCCACCGTAGGCCGCATCGTCGCTTAACATCAGGCGAATTGGCGGCCAAGCGCAAGCCTATTTTGTAATAAAAAAAAAAATTGACGATGTTATATTGTACTGTTTGAAGGCACTGTGGCACGCCGCCGCCGACGAAGTCTTCGAGAAAATATACCTTCCTGCTGCAGCTAACGCACAAGAAGATGTCGGTAAGTTCTACTGTTATACTTATCTGCAAAATATCCATCCTTAGAAAATTTAGGACATTCTTTGGCAGCATCCTAGGCTATTGTTCGCACGAACAAACAAAGCCGTGTCGTCGCGCGAACATAATTTCAAAAACATTTTGCAAACTGACCACAGGAATATTTAGGCTTTGTTTCAAAATGTTTGGTTAATGTTCCGGTTAATCTAATGAGAACTTATCCATTAAATAAATACTGTGTTTGCTCACAATCATTAAATAGGACTAACCATCAGATTAAGTTTCAATTAATTTATATGTGAGATTAACTTATAAATAAAAAATTATTTGTTGTTTTGGGAGTGTTTTTTTTTTCCTCTTTGAGGATTTTAGCGCCTGTTGTGCATTTGCCAGTGTCAAGTATAAGTTGGGGAGTTTGACAGTAAATATGATAAATGACGTTAAAATAATAGTTGGCATTTCGCTGCCCTATTAATAAAAGAGCTAAGTATCCGAAAGATAAAAAAGAATTGTGAAACGCGATGTTTGATAACCGAAAGTTTTATCT
This sequence comes from Agriopis leucophaearia, assembly GCA_949125355.1. Lineage (NCBI taxonomy): Eukaryota > Metazoa > Arthropoda > Insecta > Lepidoptera > Geometridae > Agriopis > Agriopis leucophaearia. The sequence goes on along the minus strand of OX421287.1, from coordinate 9,896,378 downwards.
TCCACATAATTTATGTGATGGTTAGCAACTACTTTAATAGGTCATTCTGAAACAAACCCTAAGTTTGATCGTGAAGTTTCTTACGAATAGTAAGAAATTTCATCAAGGGACATTATTGCACACACGGTCATCTGACCCCAAACTAAGCAAAGCTTGTAATATGGCTGCCAGAGACTGATATACATACATATATATTTTTAAATACATACTTAAATAGATATTAACATCCAGATATAGAACAAACACAAATGTTTGTCCTAGGTGGGAATCAAACACACGCCCCCAAGCGCAGAAGGCAGGTTCACTACCAACTAAGCTAATGGGGCTAGCTATAATGTGATGCGATCATTGTTAGATCGTGCGAGCAGCGGACACTTCTTTATTCTTAAAATACCACTAATATTTCCTCTGTCCTGCTTTCTTTATCCTCTATATATTATCCTCTCCCAGCGTCCCGCATCCCGCGGCACGTGAAGGTACAGAAGAACGAAAGCTCGAACATTGTTCACGCCGCTACGATATGGATCGACCCTTACGATATTAACTACAGTGAGAAATGAGCCTTGTCTAGTAGACTAGAGCATCCTTATTATTTCCCGACTGCCCAAGAATACTGGTATTGGTTTCCAGGCGTATGCATGAAAGTTTGTATTTTTTACCGACTTTCAAAATGGAGGAGGTTCTCGGTTCGACTATTTTTTTTATGTTTGTTACTACAGAGCTTTTGATCGGGTGAAACGATTTTGATGATTCTTTTTTTTTATTTGAAAGCTGGTGCTTCCCGTGGGGTCCCAAATGTCAGAACTGAACAAAATTGAAGTGAGACCACACGGGAAGCACCAGCTTTCAAAAAGAAATTGGTTCACCCAGGCGAAAGTTCTGAGGTAACAACCATTAAAACCCCCTCCTTTTTGGAAGTCGATTAATAAAATAGATCCTGCGTGCTTAAGAGTTTCTACTGGTTAGTTATAGCAAATTAATATAAATTAAAAACTGTTTGTATTATCATAAAAAACTGCATTTCCCAGATAAATTCAACACCCTAGTGGACATAAAGCTCCGCGAGTGGGCGGAGTCCGAGCTGCCGACCGCCTCCATCCGCGCCGGCCGGGAGGCGCTCCGCGACGAGTTCACCGAACTCATGCGCAAGACTAACGACACCGACCTCATATACGAGCCCATCAAGAAAGAGGCCGTCGAAGAGGCCTTGAACAGGCACCAGTGGGAGGAGAGAGCCCAGGACGTGAGTATAATATATGATCGTGCAACTGACCTCTTTGGACGATCCTGTGACGGCTGCCGTACTTGAACAGACGTAACTGATAGGACCTGGGTATGTCCTAAACTGCAACCAGAACCACCGGAAAATGGCAGCAGTATCCTCATACTTGCATGGTGAAACAGTCTGCGATCCCCAAGCCGCCTGCCAAGCGTAGGGATTATGGCTACACACCCCAATGATTGACCCTTATTTTCTTCTAGCTGTGCCCCGCTGTTTCACCCGCGTGGTGATGAAAATCGGTGATGATGATGATGAAAAGTAGCTTATGTGTTAATCTAGGACATAAGCAATGTATATTACAAATTTCATCCAAAACCATCCAGCCGTTTCTGCGTTATTGAGTAACAAACATACATCTATCCATACATCCAAACTTTCACATATATGATACTAGCTGCGTTCCGCGATTTTACCCGCGCGGTGATGAAAATTAGTGATGATGATGATAATGAATGCCTTTGTGTTAATCCAGGACATAAGCAATGTATATTCCAAATTTCATTCAAATCCATCCAGCCATTTCTGCGTTATTGAGTAACAAACATCTATCCAAACTTTCACATGTATGATATACATGTGTGATGTATAAATAATAATAAATGTGATAATTGTATTAATGTAATTGGTTGTTGTAGGTGTTGCGAGTCCTGCAACTGAACGCGTTACAAGACCGGTGCGTGGGGTCGCGCGGGGAGTGGGACGCGGCCGTGTCGCTCATGGAGACGGCGCTTAAAGAGAAACTCGAAGGGACCAGGCAGGAACTGAAGACACTCACCGGTTAGATAAACTGCTCTCTCTATATTTAATACTAGCCGTCCGCCCCGGCTTCGCACGAGTGTAAGCTCGGCCTTCGGCCTCGCTACAAAATATAATATAGCCTATGTCACCCGGGGATAGTGTAGCTTCCCAACAGTGAAATAATTTTTCAAATCGGTTCAGTAGTTTCGGAGCCTATTCATTCACAAACATACAAACATACAAAAATAGGTACAAATCTTTCCTCTTTATAATATTAGTGTAGATTTAAAAAAAAACTTTGTATTTATCGCGATTTCAGGGTTGTAAGGTTTCAAGAACAAATGGTCAGGATGAGTACAATAACCCTATTTCAGTTTAGCATAACCTTTCAGGATCACCTAGTTTAAGAGGCTCCGAGAGCGAATGTCTCGACGGCGGGAGCCCTCAATGTGACACTGGACTATACAGTGTGTTCTAACCTGCTCCCAGTGTGTCCTAAATAAGGCTACGGTGACTAGTAATGGGTGCTGACCCAGAATAGTTCAGCGTCATCCAGAATTATGACCTTCAACAGTTCAAAACCTTGCACGATGCACTGCGTTCGTCATCTTCAGATATAATCAAATCATTTATTTGTCATTTTAGATGTTACGTCTCTTTATGCTCAGTATTGACTGGTTTTTGATTTATTCAAAATAACATAAGCTAAAAAATCTGGCTGGTAAAAATCTGAGATATAAGCGTTAAAAATTTTGGTGGGGATCCTTTGTCCCTTTTCCGCAATGAGAATGTTAGTATAGTGTACGTATGGACTTGACGTCACATCTTAGTACATATAGTGCGCTCCCTATTTATTTATTGTTCTTAACTAAAACGGCTACAAAAGCCAATTACATTAGTTGATTAGAATTATTACATAATTCAAATAAGTCAATAAAAATTAGTCGATATAAAACTAAAATAATCAAAAAATAATAATATATCAATTATACAAATGTAAAATTATGTCCATTAGCTAAATTCATCATCATCATCATACACCTTGTACACCTTCTTCTCACAGAACCTCAAACATTCAGACCAGACATCCTTCCATTCATCCGCAAACAGATCACAATCAGGTGTCATGGACAGGAGACGGTTGAGCGCAATGAGAACGTGCGGGATCGGAGAAGCACCACGTGCGATGGTACGACAGGGAGGAACAGCAAACAGACGATGGTTCTTGCGACGGGGACAGTTACTGGGGTCCGGTACCACCAGCCGCGCTAACTCATTGAAGAGGTTTGGTGCGTCAATGTTGCCACGGAGTATCTTGCACATAACCATCATTTGGTTTTTGTCACGCCGGACCTCCAGGGAATTGTAACCCAGACAACCTAGAAGAAAACTGGTTGGGTACAAGTAGGGATAGTAGCCAAACAAACGTTTATACAGAAAGCGAAGGAAAGCCTTCTGGACCTTTTCAAGGAGGAGTACGTAGGCACCTTCATGCGGATTCCAGACACATGCGCTGGCTTCGAGTTTGCTGCGCACAAGAGTCTCAAAGATTAACCTAATAACACCGGTCTCTTTAAAATCCTTGGAATTCCTGATAACAAATCCCAACCTTCTGTATGATTCCCTGGCTCCGTTTGCAATGTGGTCATTAAATGTCAATTTTGCATCGAAGGTAACACCCAAGTCCTTCACAGAAGTGGATCTGACAATTTCATGATCGTCCAACTTGTAACAAAACTGAATGGGTTGCCTCCTCCGAGTGAAAGTCATAACTTGACATTTAGATGGGTTGAAATCCATTCTGTTTGCCACACTCCATTCGTATATGGCGTCAATATCTCGCTGGAGGTTCAGGCAGTCCTCTACAGAGTTTATCTCCATGACTAATTTTAGGTCATCTGCATACAGTAGGCACTTACAGTGCTTGATAACGGTGGGGAGATCGTTAATCATAAGTATAAAAAGAAGAGGTCCAAAAATAGACCCCTGACTAACTCCAGACCGTGTATGATAACACTTTGAATCATACATGCCCAGTCTAACGAATTGCTGTCGATCCCTGAGAAGGTCAGCAATTAATCTAAGCAATCCTGGAGCAAAACCCAGAGCGCTCAACTTTTTGAGCAGGTGGTCGTTGTTAACCCGGTCAAACGCCTTGCGAAAATCGAAGTAAAGAACGTCAACCTGGCTACCCCGATCCAAGCTGGCTGAGATAAAATCAACTGTTTCCAACAAGTTGGTGTCTACAGATCTTTTTTTCCTAAAGCCGTGCTGTTCATTGCATAGGAGCGGTTCTACCTGCCTATAAACCTCCTTGTGAATAATTCTTTCAAATGCTTTAGCTGGTGAAGATAAAATGGCAATAGGCCTGTATTCTTCGACGGATGATTTGTCAAGAGTTTTTGGGAATAGGCATCACTCTAGATAATTTCCATTGTGATGGATAGATACCCGAAATCAATGCCAAGTTGAATATATGACAGAGTGGTTGCACGAGCCACTTTGAGCCTTGCTTCAGAAACAACGGAGGAACGCAATCCGGGCCAACTGAGGTTTTTGGTTTAAGATTTTTAATGCTAGATGCCACTTCATCAGGCGTTATGCGAGGTATGCTAATGTGGTTACCATTAGAGCTACTGTCTAGCTGATTTATACGCTCGGCGTCAAGTTGTGGGGCATCAGGCAGGAACACGCTTGAAAAGAATTCAGCAAAAGCCTCCGATGCGCCAACACCACTGAAAGATGCGCCGTTATACGTTACACAGGGTTCAAAACCTCCTTTAGAACGTAACCTAGAAATATGCTGCCAGAAGTCTCGAGGATTTGATGATAGATTTTCCTCTATAGTTATCAAATAGGTGTCGTGGGCGGACGATATTCGTGTCTTTAGAGATGCTCTAAGGTCAGAAAAAGCTTTGTAACATTCCGAGGACCTGCTAAGTCTCCATTGGTGATGCAGTTTTAATTTACGTTTGATGTCTTGGATAATGTCATTGGTAAACCACACGGGATACCGGCTACACAGCGTTTTTTTTCGGTGCTTCCTAGGAACACATATGTCAAAGATATTATAAATAATGTCATAGAATTGGTCGGTGCAAGATTGCACGTCGTTTGACTTAAGCACATCACACCAAGAAGTTTCGGATAAAAGGTCAAGCAATAGCACATAGTCACACTTATTAAAGTTCCAGTCCTTGCTGGGATCGATATTACTAGGTTCTACTAGCTTTTCATGGTGTTTTGTGTCAATGAAAACGCCCACATCCAGGGGAGGATGAAAAAGGTCAGGACTTACGAAACCGTCAACAGAAGCGACACGTACCTCACGCACTCCTCCTTTCTCCCGAACCAAGACCACATCTAATATACCATTGTATGAATTTAGCACATCATTCTTCTCAGTCAAATTACAAAATGACTTAAAATAACAGTAATAATTACAAACAGTCTCAGATGCACTATTTAGGTTGAGATCTCCAAAGATAAGAACAGTGCCTCTAACATCATTAATGAAGCTTTCTACCTTAGAGAACCAACGCATGTAGTCGCTCTCAGTGGCCCGTGGCCGAATATAAATAACGCCTACACAAAATCTTCGTCCATGCCAGTCAAAACTTGCCCATAAGTCTTCACCACAATCTGTTTCTAAGGAGGTTAGCCGACGAAGTACAATAGGTGCACGTGCTGCCAGTAGTACACCACCGCATGGAGTCTTCCTGTCGCGTCGAAGTATACTCCATCCCTCACTTGTGAGCTCCGGATCCTCCACAGACGTGTCGAGAAAGGTCTCAGTCACTGCAACCAGGTTGTGCTCTGACGAGACAATACTATTTCTCCACAGCTTCAGCTTAGTTTTTAAACCTCGCACGTTTTGATAAAAAACATTCAAACATGAAGTTCTTTTATTTCCTGTTTCCTTTTCGGGCAGAGGCCAGCTGGCTGCTTGGGGTCGCTTCTCCAGGTGCCCGCCCACGAAAGGGCTGCAGGTTCAGAGAGTGGCTGTCACGAGAGGGCCGTGCAATAGTGGTTGTTTCTCCAGTAGAAGTCTGAGAAAATGCTGGTTTATTCGGCGGCCTTAAGTTGATCCAAGCCTTTATTCTGGCGTTTATTGGCCAAACACTAGCAGATAGGCACGTTTCATAGTACGCTACGGGGACGCCTAGTTTAAAGGATTTATAGTTACCTTTAGGTGTGAGCTCATTTACTGTACATACGCCAGAAGGACACAGATGCCGAAGGTATTCTCGAATTTCCTCTGATCCAGACTCCATATTCCACAGGTGAATATGCTTCTTTACCTCGACAGCTTTCAGGGACGTAACAGAGGAATTGGCGGTGCCGCAACGTGAACCTTGGTGACGGCTCTTGCTTCTGACTTCAGTCCAAGTGTCAGCAACCAAAATGCTATCATTCTGGGTCAAGCCATCCTTGGATGCTGAGGATAGTTCAGCCTGGATTTGAATCTGGGCGCTGGTTGTAGTTCCGTGTGCTGGCTTGCATTGTGCACCTGTGCGACGAAACTGGTAACGTGGGTACATCTCACTCTCATGTGACTTGTTCTTGGGGACGTTCAAAGCTGAAGAAGAGGCAAGGTGTGGTTTTGACGAGGGCGGCTGCTGCAATTGCACAGGCAGCACGCGCTGTTCATCGGGTACATTCTGAACTTGTGGTAGTTCAGGCTGGATAGTTCGGCTTGCTACTGTAGATGTTGTTTGCGTCGCAATCGGCTCAGGGGCTGCAGGCAGTACTAACTGCAGGTGTTGGGTTTCGACCGCGAGCGGGGACTCGGCCGACGTCTGTGTTGAGGTTGATGATAGAGGCCTATCCTGTATTTTCTTTGTGTCCAAGTTTCCGCAATTTTCCAACTTAGCTTGTAACATCTTCACTTCAGATGCATAATTGGCTAGTGTGGCTTCATAACGATTAAGTAAGGCTGTATGGTCAACCAGTTTGGCATCGTAATTTTCTAATTTGGTATCGTAGGTTGTTAAAAGCGATACCGAAGCGGTTAGATGCGTTTTTACGATAGCCAATTCAAAACGTAATCCCCGTATTTCCATGGCCAGTTCTTGTTCATTGTTGGTTGAAGCTAAAGAATATGTAGTAGTTGTAGGTGTACCTGGCTCTTTCCTGTGATACGGCTGGGAGGAGGATTGCTCATTATCGCCAGCTTTGCAATCCACAGTAGTCGTCAAAATGGTTTTTTTCCTGAATGTCACGTTAGAGTCCTGTAAATTCAGTTTGTTCCGGTGTGTCACGTTTGGGTCGCGAATTCTCTTAGAGCCAACTGGGGTCGTACTGTTGTCGCCACCTTTTTTAGAAGCGCAGGAGCATTCAGGGCATACCCAAACTTCTCGGAGTTCTAGCGTTAACTTCTTCCCGCCGGTACATAAAAGGTGGTAAAATTTACCGCAGTCATCATTCGTACAAAGCAAGACCTCGTCTTCATCACTGATCATGCTGCGACAGCCAGCGCACTCCATGGCAATATTTGGTCACAGCGCGCTAGCAGGAAATGTAAACAACAGAAATGCAGCTGAGTACGGAGCGGCACGGTCGGAGAGGCGGCAAGCGGCGGCAGGTAGCGAGCGCGGTGCGATGTGTGATGACTCACGCGGCAGGTCGGCTCGTGGCGCGCGGCAGCCGCTTGCGGTATCGTTACGATTTATTTTAAATATTCACAAAAACAATCGCTTGTAACTTAGTCAGATCTTCACCGAATTTTGCACAGAAACCACCACTACACACGTGTTTACATGGGCTACAAAACTATGTAGGGTTTATACGGGGGAGATAACTATTGACCACATTTATGGTAAAATATTTGCAGAGCAAATAAAATAGCTGTTGCCGATAAGACTCCTACGGAGCAACTGCATCTAGCAAGCAGCACCTATCTAGCAAGAACATATTAGTTTGAATGTGTCACGTTTGTTGTTCCCCAGGTCCTGGGTTCAAGGAGCGCTGGCTGTACTGGCACTCGACGACGGACGAGCAGAGCAGGCGCGGGGAGGTGCGCGCCGAGCTGGACCGGCTCGGGGCCACGCGACCCAACCTCATGTACGACGAGGCAAGTAGAAACACTTCCTAGCAATTATAAAGATACGGGGGAACCACTTCCTAACAATTATACAGATAAAGGGAAACCTCTTCGTAACATTTACACAGATAAAGGGAAACCTCTTCGTAACAATTATACAGTTACATGGGGAGTTCCTAACAATTATACAGATAAAGGGAAACCTCTTCATAACAATTATAAATATACGGGGGAAACACTTCCTAACAATTATACTGATAAAGGGAAACCTCTTCATGATAATTATAAATATGGGGGAACCTCTTCTTAACAATGATACAGATAAAGGGAAACCTCTTCAACAATTATACAGATAAAGGGAAACCTCTTCGTAACAATTATAAATATACGGGGGAAACACTTCCTAACAATTATACTGATAAAGGGAAACCTCTTCATGATAATTATAAATATGGGGGAACCTCTTCTTAACAATGATACAGATAAAGGGAAACCTCTTCAACAATTATACAGATAAAGGGAAACTTCTTCATGATAATTATAAATATGGGGGAACCTCTTCTTAACAATGATACAGATAAAGGGAAACCTCTTCAACAATTATACAGATAAAGGGAAACCTCTTCGTAACAATTATAAATATACAAAGGAACCTCTTAACAATGATACAGATAAAGGGTAACCTCTTCATAACATTTTTACAGTTACATGGGGAGTTCCTAACAATTATACAGATAAAAGGAAACCACTTCGTAACAATTAAAAATATACGGGGGAACCACTTCCTAACAATTATACAGACACTTTACTACGCTTAGTATTAAAAAAATATATTTTAATATTTAGTTATTGGTGAAACCCGGTGTCGCAGCTAGTAGTGTAATACATGTCGTGTGCAGGTGGTGGCGGTGAGAGACAACCTGAGACGGAAGGGCATCGAGGTCGACAACGAGTACATCCGGGAGACCTGGCAACCTATCTACCTCAAGTGAGTCAACCTCATACTACACTACTACAACATACTTAAACACTAGTAAAAATGTCACATCTGTTTTTTTTATGATACTGGGTGACGAGACGAGCGAAGTCGCTCGCCTGATGACTCTTCACGCTTGCCCATAACAGCTCAACGCCACTCAGAATTTTGAACTTCAACCGTTCAAAACCCTGGATAGCAATGCACTGCGCTCGTCACCTCTAGATATAAGATGTCAAATCTCTGTGTGCCCTGTAATTTCGCTGAAACATTGCCCTTCAATCCGGAACACAGTAGTGTTTGCACACTACTTCATGGCGGTTGAATAACTGGCAAAGGTGTGGTACTTCCCCAGGCGGACCCTGCAAGAGTCCTACCACTAGAAAAGTAAAATAGTAATAGTTCAAATTCAATTCAGTTTAAAGGTTGCTTAAAAAAATCGCTCTAGGCGATAAGGCCGCCCATTATACTGCCGTGTTATTTATTTTTTATGTTTCATTTGTATTTTTCTTTGTGTAATAATGAGATATTGTTATTGTATTCAAATATTCACAAGCACAAGTTTGGTCGTGCATTGTATACTGCTCTCACTTTTGGGATTTGACAACTCGGAACCAATCACTTTTACTGTGCTACCCACAGTATTTTTTTTTTTGTTTAAATAGAATGGCTGTCAAGGCATTTTTATAAGAAATTTGTTGTAGCCACTTGCACCCATTTATATAAACCCATAGCAACTGTGTTAGCAACTGGGACGCGTAGTTTGATGCGTTGACATAAATAAGAATGTTCAATCATATATCTGTCACAATACCTGGCGACAGAGTTTTCTTCTCATTTCCGTTCTATTTCCTTCTGTGGTGCTACCTGTTATCTGATGATGATGATCTGCTATACTTTGAAATGCGCTGCATGAATGGGTATTCCCCGATAGTTACAATCTGGATGTCTTTTAAGTCGCAAGTGAATCGGTTTGCGTTGCAAGCGTGCTCCATCGTAGACCGCATCATAGCTTAACATCAAGCAGGTTTTTTTTAAATAAAGAGGGCAGCAAACTATCATGCTGTCCACCTGATGGTAAGCAAAACCGCCGCCTATGGACACTTGCAACACTAGCGTTGTTGACGGTGCTTTGCCAGCCCGGAGAGGTAGTTGTAGACACCTCTTTTAAAAAGGTTCATGTTGTGGCGGTCAAATGCGAGCCTATTATTCAATAATTAAAAATCTCTTCAAGGTCGGACTGAATGGGTATTTTCTAGGTCATCTTCATCCTCGTCCATACGATAGAGAATTTGCTTATCAACAAACGAGTTAGTGAACTATTTCCCAAAAAAAAATGTTTTTTTTCAGGAATTTCCTGGAGAGGGCGTTGACCCGCGCGCGGGATTGCAGAAAAAGCTTCTATCTGTACAGTCAACAGAATGGAAACGGGGTTAGCTATTATTTTTATGATTTAGTAAAGGAGATGCTAGTTAATGCGACGGATAACGGATTGGCGACCCTACCGACCCTACCGAATTGCAGGCGCGAATCCAGCCCTCAAAAAAGGTTGTGGTCACAGCCACCCGGAAATCGGGCAAGTGTGAGTCAACGTATGAACTAGCTCGTGCATGGTCGATAATAGTGCATTGGACTAATATATGGTTTAACTGGCCATGAGCGTGTCGAGACACGCATATGGTAGGGTCCCGTAACCAAAGCCATATAATTGTAATCATTGTATTAGGGTTGTGGGCATGCCCATCGTGCCCACAACGGTGGATCCGCGCCTGCCGAACTAATTATATTTTATCTTCTTATATATAACTAGCGACCTGCTCCGGCTTCGTACGGGTATATGTTTTATTATAATATATATATATATAAACCTTCTGTGAAAAATTATCTAACTGAAAGTGAAAACCGCATCAAGATCCGTTGCGTAGTTTTAAAGATCTGAGCATGTATAGGGACAGACAGAGAATTTGTTTTATACTATGTAGCGATAGTGATAATTATTTATTAGTATCAAAAAATACTTTTTAAAAACAAGGTTTTTCGTTTCATAGATATTACACGATAATTATGTAAGATTAAGCCGGTTACTCCGACTATAGTTTCAACCTCATTTGGCGGTCTTTTTCAAGGAGAATGCGCGCGCGCGGCTGCTTCTCGCTTAGCACTACGGGCCGCCGCGCGACGCGCACGTGACGACAACGGATGCTGATTTGCGGGGAGCGTAGACAAACATGTTGCGCCGGCGCACATATTCTTCTCAGCAAACCCTTTCATTTGGTTACCATATTATTATCATGATGGTAGATAATGATGCGAGACGTTGGGGTCTCTTGTCTTTTATCGCATTTACAACGGGGAATGTTCTGAAGATCTGTTCGATCTGATGCCGGCATTGCGGTTTTATCATTGCACCAGCCGCCACCGCATGAAAGTTCATCCACATATCATAGATCGGTGGAAATCGAACACTGTACGTTTCTGCCTCTCACCAGCTATATGTTGTTTGAGCTTCCTCTTGCGGCATTTCCGAGTTACTATAACATGGGGTTCTTAAATAGGGCCGTTAATATAGTCTTAAGTGTCGGCAACGTATCTGTGCCAACGTATCGCTTACCATCAGGCGGCCCGTTATCTTGTTTGCCAACCTATGGCATTAAAAAAAATCATTCATAATTTTAGTAACAAATCAAACACCTGTCCGATGGCCTAATGATACATGTTGCAATGTATGTACATTATTAGCTAAGCTATATAGGGTGTTTCCAGAAGGAGTGTTGTGAGGTGGTGATGTTCTGGCGCGTGGCGGCCACGCTGCGCACTACTGCTAACGCGCTGCGGCAACAGATAGGGAACAGAGAGGCGACACGACTCGACCGGGACCTGAGGGAGGTGTTGGACGAGGTATGTACACTGCACACTACTGCTAACAGAATTACTCGTGATCTGTCTGTAGATGTCGGATGAGGTACAGGTTGGTTCAAGAGATTACATTTTTAATTAACTTTTCTGATGGGTAATTTCTTGTCATTTCTTAAATATCACACCGATATTATAAATGCTGATTTGGATGAAATTTGGTATGATACCCTGGATAGATAGATAGATAGAAACTCTTTATTGTGTACACCAGAAATAAAAATTACAAACAGATAGAAAACACTTACGAGCTAGTGCCACAAGTGGCGGCCTTATCGCTAAAAGCGATCTCTTCCAGGCAACCATTGGATGGAAAGAATTTACGTAACAGGATCCTGGATTAACATTATGCTGCTTTTATTCCGTAAATAATAATAGTTCCTGCAGGATGCCGGGTGTGCCGGGTCACCTCTGCTAGTTAAATAAATCCGTCTAAGTAAGGGTTTGACTTACATTGGATCGCCCTAAAACAAGGCGTGATAGCCGCTGACGTGCACTTCCGCGGAACTGGTGTACTAAATCGAAGTCCATAGTACCCATCGCGAAAATATATCAGTTGTTCCATACATTTTGTCAATGGCCGTTTTCTATGGAAGAAACAGCAGATATTTTTTTCGCGATTTCAGGGCTAGTCCCTAGTAAAAGTATTATTTTTTATTGATACTGAATGACGAGACGAGCGAAGTCGCTCGCCTGATGGCTCTTCACGCTTGCCCATAGCAGCACAACGCCACTCAGAATGTTTAACTCCAACAGTTCAAAACCCTGGATAGCAATGCACTGCGCTCGTCATCCCGAGATATAAGATGTCAAATCTCTCTCTATTTCATAATGATAAGCATAACCGAATCCTTTCGGCTACGTACACCTTTTCCGAGTAACCCTAGACGCTAGTTCGGATCTGCATGTCATAGCATCTTCAATACAGGAAGTCCTAGTGGGGAGCTACGAGTGTGAAACGTCAATTATTGTACATTAATTTGTTACAGATGGCAGCGGACCCAGATCTCAAGAAGAAACTGTTGTCTGGTAGAAGAATAGAATTAGCAGAAGAACTGAGTAAGTCCAAGTTATCAATTTTCATGTGTTTAGCCACACTTTTCCTGTATCTCGTGCATGGTAAAGAATTCTTATCGCACACTTTCCGATTTAATTCGAAAACGAATTAATCTACTTAAGAAGGAAACTAGGAAAACGAGTTAAATCTACTTAAGGTCCATAATATGGCGCGTCGCTATCTCACTCGCGCATTTGACGTGAAAAAATATTATATTAGGTGTGTTAACCGACTTTAAAAAGGGAGGGGGGTTCTCAATGCAGTTTTTTTGCTTGTTTTTTCAGTGATTCGTAATTTATAAACCGACTAGGATACATCATTTTTTATTTTTTTATTTGTAAGAATATACTTTCAGATTGGTCCCATAGAAATTCGTTCAAAATCGGTTCAGTAGTTTGGTTTGTAAATCAAAATAACTGGAAAAAAAATTCATTGCGTATTTACTAATTTTGAAATCGGTTTTTTAAATTAATTATGACAGCCCCGTTAGCTTAGTTGGTAGTGAACCTTCCTTCTGCGCTTGGGGGCGTGAGTTCGATTCCCATCTAGGACAAACATTTGTGTTTGTTCTATGTCTGGGTGTTAATATCTATTTAAGTATGTATTTAAAATTATATATGTACGTATATCAGTCTCTGGCAGCCATATTACAAGCTTTGCTTAGTTTGGGGTCAGATGACCATGTGTGCAATAATGTCCCAGATATTTATGATTATTATATTATATCAGTACGATACGATCATCGATGTTGATGTAAACTTTTCTTTTTCAGAGAGAGTGAGACAAGTGCAGGAGAGGTTAGAAGAATTCATAGAAGCATTGAACAAGGAGAAATAGGTTCAAGAGGTTTTATTCAACAAACTTAACGTCCTATAGGCCTGTGAAGACACTACACTATCAATGTACCAGAGGCTCAATTTAATAGTTGCTTGTATGATATTTCGCAAGAAAATGTCATGCGAAATGACGGACATACGAACAAAATCCCAAAAAAAAAAAAAAAAAAACATTTTTTAAGTGAAAACTTCTTTAGGCGCTTTGAGCTCTTTTTGGGTGCGCGCTGTACTTTGTATTTTAAAACAGCGCCATCTCTCGTAGAATAGGTGAATTACTACTTAAGTTTTCACTTCTGACGTGCAGTCCTATGACTGATGTGTTTTTTTTAATAATCATATGCTTGCTATAAACAACGAGTGGTTTGAACCATTCGCATTTGCTTTCTAGCAATAGAAATTCTTTCATTTCGCATGATATTTCGTGCGAAATCGTACTTTGCAGCTTGTAAACTGTTTTGTAACTTTTTTTTTATTCGTTATAGTAATCATTATGAATAATTTTTACTATGAGAGCCACAGAAGAGATATTTTTTGTTGTTGTTTAAATTAGAACGGCTGTCAAGGCATTTTTGTAAGATATTTGTTGCAGCCACTTGCACCCATTTATATAAATCCATAGCAACTGTGACGCGGAGTTCGACGCGTTGACATAAATAAGAATGAACATGTCACAATACCTGGCGACAGATTTTCCTTCTCATTTCCGTTCTATTTACTTCTCTTTTCTGTGATGGGAACAACCCTAAATTGTGAAAAAAATATCAGGTGTTCCATACATTTTGTCAAATATAAACTTTTTTTGCGATTTCAAGGTTGGTCCGATAGTAAAAATTGTTCATATAATGGTTACTATAGACCCATTTCGTCTAAGTAGACACTTTCTGCTTATCTCGAGGGCAGTCCCTTTTTAATAATATTTTCACTGATTAGGGTAAAAATAATTAGAGGATGCATCCCGTTTATGGTATTTGACCCGGTTTTTTTTTAAATTTACCGGCTGCAAAAAAGGAGGGGATTCTCAAATCAATTCTTTTTTTAATATTATTACCTCAGTCAGAACTCCGTCATATACGGACCGATTTTGAAAATATATATTTTTAATAGATAGGATATACTTTCAGATTGGTCCGATAGAAATTTCATCAAAAACGGTTCAGTAGTTTGGCTTTTAAATCAAAATAACAGGAAATTTTTGTTATTTATCATATTTTACTAATTTTGTGAAGTCGTTTTTTTTTTATTAGTAACTATTTAAAGTTTTTTTTATGCACGTGCCGATACGGTCATGATATGAGATAGTGTAGTGGGCCAGATTGAATAGCTACGATGTGCTATCTCGTTTTCTCACGTGACACTTCTCTATTGCGAGAAGTAGACAGAGCATAGACACTTATCGAACCTTTGTGAATAGGGAGGATAATGTACAGTTTATAATAAAGTTTACTATATTACGGAGACATTGTCTTCACCACAGATTCAAGCCAGTCCGACAACGAGTAAACGTAGAGGTTGTTCTATTTGTCTCTCTTTAACTCACAAGAGAAATAGTTCCACTCTTGGTCACGTTCAATGTAAGCCTTGGCGCTAGTGTTGTGTAGTTCGCGACCGAACTATAGTGAACGCATTATCATCTGAGTCGTCGAGCAATAAACGTCATACCATATCACTGTAAGTGCGAGCAAGATAGATAAAAAAATATTTATGTTCTGACGACTCATATGATATGCGTTTACTATATGTCGTTATAGCGCTCCCACAGACTAAATACGCGAACTAGTTCCAAGATCCCTTCCTTAGTTCGTTCGAAGACCGATTTGTAATAGCGAGAGCGCGGCGCCGCCCGAGTTAGTCACGTCGGGGGAGGCCTATGATCAGCAGTGAACGTCTTCTGGCTGATGATGATGATTATAATATCTAAGATGGGCCCCAACAACCTGAAAAACATTCTAGTAATATTCCTACATAGAATTTTGTCTTGCTCTCTCATTAGCGGAAAGAGCAAGATAAAGCTCAATGTAAGATTATTAAAAGAATGTTTCTGAGGTTGTGGTAGCTCCCCCCTGGTCGGCACTCGGCTTCGTACAATGGAATATATCTCCGAGTCTGTGTTGGGGACACTGTTTCAATGTTGTATTTATTTTGTTAGTCGTTTAACTGCTTGTTGTAAGTAACAATAAAAAAGCTGTTAAAATATATATTGGTTTTACTATCAACGTTTCACGTAACACTAGCTAGTGTTAAATCATGCGTCAGGACAAGTAAAGATACCTAATTAATATCACTGCATAGCCTCTTCAGTTTTCTATTAACCTGTTCTATCCTTCACAAGTGTCACTTATTTGGAAGGATAATACAGGGTAAGCATCGTCACTTAATCCTCAATTGCATATTATGCAATTGCTATTACTGCTTCATATAACTATGGAAATAGAGTTGACTAAGTATAACATCCTATTTTGAATTACCTAGTACCGGTCACTGCAACTGTTGTACCACAGTAATTAGACAATAAATTAAACCTGATACTGATGTCTATGAAACTGTGACACCACGTAGCTATAGATGTCTATGAAGCTGCAACACCACGTGGCCATGACAATTGCACAGATGTGGGTAGCTTATCACTTGATTTTAAGTTAATTACCTATTATATTCACCTCAAAACCCACATGACCAAGTCTATAAATCTAAGGGATAAAATAAGGTAGTTATTATAATTTATGAAATAAAATCAGATTTCCACATAATCTCATAATATTCCGTAATCATTTCACAAGGAATCAACAGCACTATAAAATGAAGGTATTATAATTCTAAAGGAACTAAATATACATTTATGAACATATAACAGAAGGTTATACTCAGCTTTGATTTGTTCCAAACGCAATGGATCACTTTTGTAGTTTTAGTCTATGCCAATCTGGCTTATTTCCCTAAGCTGTGTTGCTCGTTCCGTGGTAATCGTTGAACTGGACGAGGAATGTCCTCGCTCCGCCGAAGCAAACGCCACGCCGCGCGGTGGCACCATGAAACACGCCATCTCGCTGCCTTCTTGCGATTGGCTGTCTACAGCGGAAGTATCCGCCCGGTTCATTTTTCACCGCTACCATTTTAAGCCTCCAACTCGCAGGAGTGACATTGACATATTACTAAAGAATGCGCCATCTGGGGAGCGTTTACGGACTCGGCGAATTTTTCACCGGAGAAAAATTAAACTAACGGAGGTTCGCTGAACGGCGTCATAGCTTTATGTCATATATGTCAATACTAGCTGTCAAATTCAATAATAAATAAATGTCAAGTAAAATATAGTAAAATAAAATGGTATATAATAGTAAAATATTAAATATCAATCTATCATTATATAGACATAAAATTTTATTTTAAATAAAAACATCTACAACAAAAAGATTCGAACAAAATAATATCAAAAACGGCTTAACCTCCTCAACAGCTGTCAATCTGACAGCAGGCGAAAATTTAGCGACCTCAAAAGGTAGATAAAATTTATTCTAGTCAGGCGAAAACTTATACCAGCGGACGCCCGTGAACGGGCAGTTTAATTTTTCGCCGGTATAATTTTTCACCTCGTGGAGTCCCAAAACGGGTGTTTTAACGTTCATCTAGTATAAGTTTTAGTCTGGATAAGTGCCGTAAACGCATCCCTGGGCAGCTTGATTGTCGTACAAAATCAATTAAACGTCAATTGAAACGTCAAACAATAATTACAATTCTAAATGGATCACTATAATCTAAATATAAATAAAATAATTTGATTTCATTACATTAATTAATTCCGCTTAGTGGCGCCATCTTTTTGTCGGTAAATTTGAACTTCTTGACACTAGTTCCATCTTATTTTTAGAGCTGTAACAGACACGTCAACCTGGCAGACGAACACACTTCAAACACATAGACAGACAGATATTGTTGAAAATAACTAAGTTTTTTTATTGTGTGTAAAATCTCCATGTTACGTCATCGCCATTATCACGTTTTTATCAGCATTTTTTTTTTGCCTTTTGGAAAACCTCCCGAATGGGTACAGGTGCTTTATTTTTTAACCATTCGTATATTTCTGGGAACACCCATTCAGGCAGCGCATTCCACAGACTAGCAGTTCGCACAGTAAAAATGGAATCAAAGTTCGTCATAATAATCATTAATAGTTTTATTTGTAGTTTTCAGAAACAAAACCTCATAGTTTTTTAGATATAAACAATCTGCTTTGAGGATTCTTGTGTCTGAGGAAATGTTTATTAAGGCAGAACTTGGAGAAGAATTTACTGCCGCAAACAGAGCACAAATGTCGGGGCTCCAGGTGCTTCCTCCTCTTATGGTCCATTCTTCTGGAAGTAGACAGGAACTTCTCTCCGCACACGTCACAAGGGTACGGTTTCTCACCCGTATGTAACCGAATGTGACATTTGAGAGCCATTTTAGTGACGAAAACACCCCCACACTGCTCGCACTTGAAACTCCTCACTCTAGTATGCTTCACCGCATGCTGCTTCAGCCTCGCCAGAGCGTTGAATTCTTTTTTGCACCACTCGCAGACATAATCACCCCCAAACCCATGCTCAGTGGCCAGATGACTCTTCAAAGCCCTCTTATCACAGAAACCTTTCTTGCAAAGGTCGCAAAGAACAAGCTCTGGGTCATCTCTACATCTTTTAATGTGTCGCAAATATGCACCTCTGCTTTGGAACATTTTAAAACACCGGAAACATTGATTTATGTCGTGTGTTTCGTAATGTGCTTTCAGAGCCACTCTAGAAGGTAATTGCTTGGAGCAACGCTTGCAAGTGACGGGTACGTGACTTGATATATCATGCTGTCGAAGTATTTTTTGAGTACTGAACATTTTATTACACTTCGGGCAAGGTATATTCTTTGGTGTGTGGATTCTGTCATCATGATCACGCAAGGAAACTGCGTCTTTGAATTTCTTCTCACACTTTTGGCACGGATAGTTCATTTCATTGTGTTTTCTTTTCATGTGTGTAGATAATTCTTTACATTTAACCTTTTCTCCGCATTGATGACAGATTATAGTTTTATTTTTGTATGAACTTTCATAAACAAGACGTCTTTTAATTAATTTGTTAATGTTATTCACGGCTCCTGCTTTAAGTTTCTGGCATTGAACTTTTGAACTTGTTACTATTCTGTTACTTTCCTCTTGAACGACGAAGTAGGCTGTCTTAACACCAGAGCCGATAGTATCGGCCAAGTTCAGGGTTTGGTTAAATGTCTCTATTGCTTCATCCCATTTATTATATGCGTACTGGGATAACTTTTGAAAGAAGAAGGCTTTCATTGCTAGGTTGGCACAGTTCTTGCATAATAGTTGTGGTAGAGAAGGGTCAGTAGATACCTGTAACAAATAAGAATAATAACGCTTCTTAATAAGATGGTTCTATACATGATGCCACAATAGGTTACCAAACACGTGTAAGGTTTTAAAAATGAAGAAATATGAACTAATGAAGTTCTGATATGTTTTAAGTTTTCATGGGTTAATACCTCTCAATTTCATTAAAACAAAATAAATAGATACATAAGGCCGGCTACATACAAAAAATTTCAACAGGCACTCATGCACAAAGATGCCTATGATGCTCGGATCGAGTCGGTCAAACACAGTCGCGATTGTAGTAGGTATTACTATAAACAAGCTAAGAAAGGAGCCAATTCTAAGCTTTTCACAGAACAGACTATAAGTATCAGCAGTAGACTATAAGATAGATTTATTGTGATGATGAAGCAACGAGAATAACACGAATTCTGTGATCTTATGCTACTTTACTAGCACCTATTGTGCATGCGTTTTTAAATGTGTGAATGATTTACTCATGTTTTGTGTAAATAAATTATCTTTATCTTCACTTTTCCAGGAAAAGTATTAGTCATTTAAAAGCCGTAACAGACGTTCGAATCACGAACCGCCGTCTGACCAAAAGGAGGGAAAGAGAAAATTTTCTTTCCCTTTAAGAAATGGCGTAAAATCTAGAAGTGCAGCTAGTAGGTAGGTATCTAAATTTATGAAACTTACCCCAAGACCAGTGAGAATGTCCGCATATCTAACTGTATCATCGTAATAGAAGCATTCTACACGACTGCTCTCATCCAAGCTGACCCCAGCCTCAACATCAAAACATAACCTGCAAATATTTGTCTTTTCCCCCGTAAGGTGTCTGAAGGCTGGGAGCAAATTGGCAACATCACACATTTTTGTTTTTATTGTCTAACACACATTACTGATTTGTGTAGTGTTGTCTAATATTTATTTTATATGAAACTAAAAGAGTGAAACCAAAAAACAAGTCAACGAAACAAAAAATAATTAGATATGAACCGTAGGTCTAATTAATGCAATGATGCAAAGATTATACAATAGATTCACGTGTAACGGGTGAGTTGAGTAGTAGTCAGTTCCCGGTATATATATTCCTCTATGGAATCACAATCACTACATTACACCTTTATTAATAATTAAGTTAAGGGGGTTGTCTATAATGTACAACGTGATATTTACCGACACGATAATGTACGGGCAGTAAAGCACGACCAATATAATTCATGTACACTTTACAGTTATTCCAAATATCATGCTGTCTATAAAGAGCAGGAAGGAAAGCACAGCCACAGACATATATTTCTGTATTAAATGTCTGTGAGCACAGCCAGTATTGTACAGCGAATAATCGATGTACGTGGGAAAAACAACGTTGTATCGTGCTGTACATTATTATGTCGTGCACTACGGGCCGTGTTCTGTCGAAACGGGCCTAGAATGTACAACATGATAAAAGGAGGCATGTCCCGTGTTGGCTAATGACTCAGTTCAATAATGCACATCCCGATTTTGTACAGCATGATAATTGATGATGATCCACTGAATGCCCGCGATTCTCTCAATGTCGTCATTCCATCTAGTGGGAGCCCTACCTACGCTGCGTCTTCAGGTACATGGTCTCCACTCAAGAACCTTTCTTCCCCATCGGTTGTCGGTTCTTCAAGCGATGTGGTTTTGGCGAGTTTTGACTTTTTCATGGTCATTAATTATCATGCTGTACAAAATCGGGATGTGCATTATTGAACTGAGTCAATAATGTACGGCATAATATTGTACGATACAATATTGCACAGCATAACAATTCGTGCACTTGTACATCAAATATCAGTCTGTACATAATAACTTGTGCATTATTGGGCCGAGCTGATAATGTACGGAATGCAAGGAAACGCAAGGAATTTATATACGTAGTATATAAATTCATATACGTAGTATATAAATTCCTTGCATTCGGAATTTTAAGAAATTTATATACTATGTATGTATATAAATTCCTTGACGGAATGATATTGCACAGCATTATATTCAATGTACATGATAATGATAACTTTTTCATAATAATAATTACATGTCAACAGTTAAAAATAATCATAAGAAATATTAATATTCAAAAACAGTAATATAAAAATGTCATTCTAATAATTTTATCATAATAGGCATTAGTTATTTACTTCAGTTTTGGAATGAATTCCTCTACGCTATACGGTGCCATATCGGTCAGAAAGAATTTAAGTTTATTTTTGAATATATAAAGCGTACACCAATTATCATGTTGTACATTATTATGCCATACAATATCTGTGTTGTGCATTATTGTCTCCCTTACAATCGGCAATTTTCTGACAGCTTACGAAAATTGTTCTGAAACCATCGACAGATGGCGCTGACGAGACATGTTTTTTTTAAACCGACTTCCAAAAAAGAGGAGGTTATCAATTCGACTGTATTTTTTTTTGTGTTTGTTACTTCAGATCTTTTTACTGAGTGAACGGATTTTGATGATTATTTTTTTTATTTGAAAGCTGGTGCTTCCCATTTCAGTTCTGATGCAGTCGGTTTTTTGTATTGATAATTATTTTGCATTTCATTGAACAGTGAAGCCACAAGAGGACAAGACAACAGAGTACAAGAGGAGACATTTTTTAGCACGGCTACAAGGCACCTACTAATATGTGTTGTGTTGTAGAAAAACAAGTACTTTGTTTGCAAACAATAACCACAAAATAGTATACTACGAAATAAAATAAAAACAAGCATAACAGCTTAGAATAAGTACCATAACAGATAGTGTCAGACAGACAGATAATTTCTCTCTATGAGAATAAGCAAGTTTTTTTATACCATTCCCCTCTAAAAGGCTTATTTTATTCACTGAATACCGATAATTAAAAACACTTTTAATCACTATTTTGGTGTTTGAATTTAGAACAAACCAATATAATATTCGACCTGCAATCACAATGCTATACAACCTCCTTGCGCAAAAAATACTCGATACAAATTCCTTATGCAAATAATACTCGACATACAAACTCCTTGTGCAAATAACTCGTCGAGATTTGATTGGTCGACATTTTCGACAAGGAGTTTAGCATAAGATTAAAAACTGTTTTGTGATATTTGCTGTCATTAGTAAATTGGCGCTATTTTGAACTATAAGTTGTACGAACACGAATTTTAGTGTTACTTTATAATAAATCCTTAAATAAATCGATTAAAAATGCATTCAAGTGATGAGGATGATGTGTTAACACCTAAGTTTATGATATTTATTGTAAACGGCTACAAAAAGCCTATTACATTTCATAACATTTTCTTGAAGTCATGGACTTAAGTACATTAGGCAACTCTTGAATAAAACGGATTTATATAGAGGGCCATGAACCACTCGCGTCGCTCGTGATTCAATCATCATGAATCGCTCCCTACGGTCGTGATTCAGTCGTTAGAATTCTTCACTTGCACGTGATTAATCTATGGCCCTCGCTCTAAATCCGTCCTCCTTTATTCACTAAATTGCATAATATATATATATATATACATATATACTATTTATTGATCTTTCTTCGTTTGTAGTTTTGCAAAATCTTGACATACATGCCTCGTCAACGCCATCTAACGCATTTTTATGAACTAATATTTATTACCTTCACAGCAGGCACATTGAAGTTGAACACTTTCTTTACTTTGGGCCTCTTGATTATCCTCTAAGGACGATCTTGCGATCCTCATATTACTTACGTTTAGTGTCACGATGAAAATAATCATTGATTTTTAGGGTTCCGTACCCAAAGGGTAAAACGGGACCCTATTACTAAGACTCCGCGGTCCGTCTGTCACCAGGCTAATCTCATGAACCGTGATAGACGGTTGAAATTTTCACAGATGGTATATTTCTGTTGCCGCTATAACAACAAATACTAAAAAACAAAATAAAATAATTATTTAAGGGGCTCCCATACGACAAACATGATTTTTTCGCTCAATATTGATAACGGCAACAGGTAAATGCTTGAAATATTCACAGAATATTTAGTTATATATTCACTTTAAAAATAAATAATTAAATTAAAATAAAACAAATATTTAAGGGAGGCTCCCGTACAATGTTTTTTTTTTTTGCTTGTTTTTGCTCTATATTGACAAGGATCCATTCTTGATAAAGAAAACGGCAACAGGTAGACGCTTGAAATATTCACAGAATATTGAGTTATATTATTCACTTTAGAAATAAATAATTAAAATAAAAGTAATATTTAAGGGGGGACATACAACATAATTTGTTTGCCGTTTTTATAGATAATGGTACGGAAAACCTTCGTGTGCGAGTTCGACTTGTGCTTGGCCGGTTATTTAAATTCCTTTATTTAATAATCTCAGATCAAATAAAAAATACAGATGGATGTGAAGTCAAATTCCCTTCCGAAACTACGTGAATTCCCATTTATTTGATCTGAGTTAATATTAAATGGAAATCAATTATTCTAATAAGTAATTAAGAATATTGATATATTCTTTAGAAGTTGGTCCAAAAAAAAAACTGATATGACATAGCCCATGAGTAAACTTGAGCTAAGCATATTCGTGAAAACCAAATTTAAATTTGTTCAGTGGTTTAGATGTGCGTGAACAAATACGGTTTTATTATATGTATAAAATAGCTGGTCGCCCCTGCTTCGCACGGGTGTAAGCACGGCTTTCGGCGTTGCTACAAAATATAATATAGCCTATGTCACCCGGGGATAATATAGCTTCCCAACAGTGAAAGAATTTTTAAAATCAGTTCAGTAGTTTTTGAGTTATTTCGTTACAAACATCCAAAAATACAAATCCTTCCTCTTTATAATATTAGTATATAGATATAGAATAGTTAAATATAGATTATGATTTGCAGTCATTAACAATTTATAACTTAAAATTCTGCTGTAAACAATTTGCTTTGCGGATTGTTGTGTCTGGCAAAATGTTTGTTGAGACAGAACTTGGTGCGAAATTTGTTGCCGCAAACAGAGCACACATGTCGGGGCTCGAGGTGCTTCCATCTCTTATGGTCCATTCTTCTTGAAGCAGACAGGAACTTCTCTCCGCACACGTCACAAGAGAATGGTTTCTCACCAGTATGTATCCGAGTGTGATAAGTCAAAGCAGCTTTACTAACGAAGACGTCCCCGCACTGCTCGCAGCTGAAGCTCCTCTCCCTCGTATGCTTCACTTGGTGCACCTTCAGCCTAGAGATAGCATCAAACCCCTTATTGCACCACTTGCAAGTATAAATGCAACCAAAACCATGCATTGTTACCAGATGACTTTTCAACCCTCTTTTACTGCTATATCTATTATTACAAATATCGCAAATAACAGTTTCTGGATCATCTTGACATCTTTTCAAATGTCTCGATAGAGTTATTTTACTTTTAAACTTTTTAAAACACCGCGGACATTGATGTAGATCGTGTGTTTCATAGTGCGATTTTAAAGCTGTTCCTGAAGGAAATTTCTTGAAGCAACGCTTGCAAGTGGCGGCCATGTGAATTTTTAAATCATGTTGTCTAAGAATTTTGTCACTACCGAACTTTTTATTACATTTCAGGCATCGTACAGTCTTTGGTGCATGCACTCTCTCTTCGTGATTACGCAAGCAAATTGGGTCTTTGAATGTCTTATCACAGTTTGGACATAGATAGCTTTTTTTATTATGTTTTCTTATTATGTGTTTAGATAAATCTCTACATTTGATCTTCTCTCCACATTCATGGCAGATAACGGTTTTGTTTTTGCGAGATCTTTCGTAATTATCTCGTCTTCTAACTGATTTTGTAATCTTCTCTGCAGCTGCTTCTTTAGTTCTCTCATCGTAATCTTTCCAACCTGTTAATATGCGGTTACTTTCCTTCAGTATAAGGAAGTAAGCTGTTTTAACACCAAGGCCGATAGTGTTGGCAGCGTCTAGAGTCTGATGGAGTCTATTTATTGCTTCATGCCATTTATTATAGGAATGCTGAGAGAGCTTTTGAAAGAAGAAGGCTTTCATTGCTAGGTCGGCACATGATTCGCATAATAGCCGAGGTAGAGAAGAGTCACAAGGTGCCTGTAACAAATAAAACATATTTTCTTATTTTATAATATATTTGTGATTGGTAGCAAAGCAGTCCAAATCGTGTGTGTCAAGCGGGAAACCCACACCTCAGACTACAGAACAAAAGAGGTTACATTAAAACTTATTCTAAAACTCAAGTTAAATGATTATTTACGGGATATTTACCGTGATAAGGTTGTGGAAGGTGCTCCCGATATTTCGGCGCAGTTACATGCACCATGTTCACGGGAAGACATCATGCGCCGAAATATCGGGAGCTCCTTCCACAACCTTACCACGGTAAATATCCCGTAAATAATCATTTAACTTTAGTGAACAACCGTGATAGTCTAAAACAGTGTTTATTCTAAAACTCTTTACAACAAACTACAAAACTACAAAAATTTTATAACCCATGTGTAGTGTATGAGCATGTAGCTCATACACTACACATGGGTTATAAAATTATAAGTTTATTTTACAGAGGACAAAAAAAAAACACTCATCAGTTGCTCACCCTGCTGCTATCACTTCCATGGACTTTTTGACAGACAAAAAAATATTTGGTGCAAGTCTGCGCTGTAGCTTTTCCATAAAAACACCATTAATTTATAAGGATAAATGCAAAGCTATCATGAATTATAAAACCAGGACACAGTTCTCTTTCTCGAGTTAGTCAAGCATTTGCCCTCTATCGTTCCTACAACACTGTGTGGTCCTACTAAGGATTTGCTTCTGGTCTTTACTTACATTTTAGCATTAAATTAAAATCCACAATAATTTCCCGATTTTTTACAGACGAAAAAAAAGGAAGTTCTCAATGACTTGCTTTTTATGCAGTAGTCCAGTTTAAATATTGTTTTTTTTTACGTATGTGTCTGTACGACTTGAAATTTTAAATGAACTCCTATGAACCAGGAACTGGATTTGCGGATTAAAGTTGGTGGTAACTTTCAACTATGGCGAGAAATTCAAATTTAACACATTTTTTTTTTGTAGCTAGGTCCGGTAATTTTTTTACAATATAATCGTCGGTTATTTTCTACAATAATCATCGATTCGCGCAAGCACCATACCGTAGTGAAAATAATTACCCGACCTAGCTACATAAAAACTGAAATTTGAATTTCCTGCCATGGATGAAACGTACCACTGTAAAGCCCTCATAGCGACCATTTCGATACGCCAATATTTGAGACTTACCCCAAGCTCGATGAGGACTTCGGCAAATGCAACTGTATCATCGTAATAGAAGCATTCTACACGACGGCTCTCATCCAAGCTGACTCCAGGATCCACAGCATCAAAACAAAACCTGCAAATATTTGCCTTTTCGCCAGTTATATATCTAAAGGCCGGTAGCAAATCGGCAACATCGCACATTATTTGTTTTTTACACTGCAGAGTTTAAGTGCTCAAAGAGAATATAAGTAAGATAAGTCACAGACCTACTACCTAAGTGAAGAAGATAAGTGCTATTAAAATTTAATGAAACAAAAACAAATTCAATATAAATCCAAAGAGAATACATATAAATCTTTGAACATTGAATTTGAAATAAAAATATACTATATAATCTTTTTTTGTAATTCTCTTGAAAAGAATTTGGCGTCGCACGCGTTGTTTGACTGCGCATTCGCCACTGTTAAATACTTAAATATTTTCATGTTTGGTTGGATTTCGTCAGCCACAGTCAAGCAAAGGATGTCACGGTCACGTCCAAGTCATGCCGTTTTGGAAACATCACGAGAAAATATGAGAGCCCTAATATAACTCAGAAAAATATAATAAATACAAGCATTATACTCGTACCTACAGTTTCCCTATTAGCACTTACAAACCCCATCCCCTCGGTCGTCCATTCGTTTAAATTTTGAGCACATCGTTTGCAGTTGTGTGCGCTCATTATTGAAATGTGCGTTTGTAGAACTGTAGAACTAGTAAGAATACCTATGACTGTGTGTGCAATACCTACGTGTTTACTTCGCCCTCTTTAGTTTTTTTGGTACTAGCTCGATTTTAAGGGCAGATCCATCAAAGTAACATAACTTTTTATCAGTTCTAAGACTTTTCATAATCTTAGTAGTTTACAGGTTGCCACACGTCTTATCTAACACAGAGTAGTTACCTCGATATAAAACTTAATTAAAAACAGCTAATTGTTATTTAAGATATACTTTGATTCAATAAGTCATAAGTAATTTATTGGTAAAGTGGCAATTTACAAGTCAATAGAATTTCTCTTAAGAGAGAAAATATAACATAATTATTGAATATTAATATAATAATATATTAATTAATAGCATTATAAAATAAAATAAAACCCGTGAACATCCCCGTCTTCCCGTGAACATGGTGCATGTAACTGCGCCGAAATATCGGGAGCTCCTTCCACAACCTTACCACGGTAAATATCCCGTAAATAATCATATAACTTTAGTGAACAACCGTGATAGTTTAAAACAGTGTTTAAAATAAAACCCGTACCATAATGCATTTTCCAAATAGTATTAAAAACAAGCTTTAGTAAAAAATATACATGTTTTTTTTCACTTTAGCGCCAAAATCCCCATAGTGAAACTGTCAAATGCCCCCCCCCCCCCCCCCTCTACTATGTACCACCTTGCAACTCACGATTTATTAGTCGCTTTACAGTATCAATATGACCACACTCAAATTTTTTCGAGTTGCAAGTTACTTATCAGGGTTTGTTCGGCTAAAGTCACACACGACACAAGCACTATGGAGCAAGGAATATACTACTCTCAGAGCTATGTAGGGTAGAGGTAACAAGCGCCATCCTGCACTACACCTCAAAAACAAAGAAAAAGTTAGAAAACAAAAAATTAAGATAGCTCAATTCTTTATTATGCACAACTTAAAAAACAGAAAATTAACATAAACTTAAGATTAAATAAAGATTATGTTATTATTTCCCTTTATTTTTCAACATTCTCGGGTCTAGCCCGACATTTGGTAGACATTGCTGGGGCCGAAACCAACACCACAGCTGTTGAATACAAAATACAATTACCTACTATGGAATGTGTATAAAATGGCATACCAATCCATTGTACTGTTACAGTATAAGATTAAAAAAAAACAGATCTAGATGAGAAACGGCACCTGACTTATCATTATTTAAATAAACCAGCCAACTGCGGGTCGGTTGAGTGCCTCACGCACTGAGGGTCCCGTACCACTACGTAACTTGTTAGCTATTAAAGTAAAAAAAAGTTGTGTGCAATAAGACAACATCCCATCAACACCCAGGCGGTCACCCATCCAAGTACCGACCGCGCCCGATATTGCTTAACTTCGGTGATCATACATCCATCTGTCCTACGTTTTAACGGCTGTATTTTTCGAACCGTAATAGATGGCCAGTTGAAATGTTCCGTGTAACCGGCTGTAAA
This sequence comes from Agriopis leucophaearia, assembly GCA_949125355.1. Taxonomy (NCBI): domain Eukaryota; kingdom Metazoa; phylum Arthropoda; class Insecta; order Lepidoptera; family Geometridae; genus Agriopis; species Agriopis leucophaearia. The sequence continues at coordinate 9,867,682 of OX421287.1, read as the reverse complement.
ATCTAATTTAAAAACGGTAATCAAACTTGGATGATTATAGTACACACTCTAAAGTATAACAACAAATAATAAATATTTGCCAAGTGCGATTCCGTGACAAATGTTGATGCTGAATGGGTGAACATCTGGGCGTTTAAAAAAAAAAAATAGGAATAGGCTTGCGTTTGACTGCAAACTCTTTGTATTTTATGGTGGTACGGAACCCACAGTGCGCGAGCCTGACTCGTACTTGACTTGGGTTTATTAATAATGCTCACTAGATGACGTAACCGACAATTTTGGTAGCAGTAAAATACATATAGCACTTCTTAGCTGGTTTTAAAGAAAAAAGCTTGTTCATTCAATAATTCTCCCTGTCATGTTTTCTTCTCCGGGCATATTATGAGGGATATCAGCTCTTCCAATGTACAATTTATTTGTTGGGTCGTAGTGTTTTTTCACATGAATCCTTAAAATGTTTTTAGTGACAAACTTTCTAGAACAAATCTCACAACTCAACGTTGGTCCGATGTGTTTGAATTTTATATGTTCAACTCTAGCTGATGCATTTACGAATCTTTCACCACATTCATCACAGGAGTATGGCTTATCTCCCGTATGCCTCCTTCTATGATACAGCAATGCCTCTTTAGAGACGAACCTCCTTTGACAGAGGTCACACGGAAAGTTTTTCTCTTTCGTGTGAGTGACCATGTGAACTTTCAAATAGCACGGAGCCGTGAACTTTTTACCGCATTCCTTGCAAACATGATGCTCAGCGTTGCCGTGCACGAATCTCTGGTGAACTCGTAACCCGCCTGGAGTGCTGTATCCTTTACCACAGTTTTGGCAAAAATATGTTTTTACGATCCTGCTTCTCATCGGATGAGGTTCAACACGGTCCTCCAAACACAATGTTACGTGTTTTTCAAAGAACTCTTTTGTTGTATACGTTTTTCCACATTTAGGGCAGTCGTTTTTAACTAGGTGTTTTTGTTCATGTGCCAGCAACCTGTCCAAACCTTTATAAGACTTGCCACATTCTTTACAAACGTGAATGCCATGAGTCCTGACTTCATGGTCTATTAAACTTTCTTCTGTACATCGGATTTGAGAACAGCTGTCACATTTGTAGGACAAGGTACTTGTTCCGTGTTCCAACACTTCAGCTTTATCTTCACTGGTATACGTACATTTTCCACATGTGAATACGCCATGCTGCTCTCGATTATGTTCTTCGAATAGTTCTCTATTGGCAAAGTTTTCTTTGCACCTATTGCATTTCAATAAAACTTTTGTGATGGGTTTCTTTTCTTTGTTTTGCACAAAAATCAGTTGTGTCTCCTCTTCTTTGCACAGAATGTATATTGCTTGGTCTCGGTTGGTCACTTCTATATCATCAGATAACTTTGTAGACAGGCTGTCAAATATTTGATGCAGTTTTTGTGTAGCCACTTCATATTGTTGTATGAAGTTGTATGTGTCTAGTGTCTTGTCGAGGCATTCACTGCATATTGCATCTATTCCTGTAACTTCTTCCAATACCTGTAAAAGATAAACTGAATTTTTAGGTGCCTAATTATAAAGGGTTAGCATTGTAGCTATTGAGGGCTGTAGATTTAGCCACTGCACCAGCCTTATTTTGCGTTCCTGAAAGATGTGATGGCTCAAGGGTATCAGATCAACTTATCTGTAACCACTCTATCTTATAAATGTACGTTTAAAATGTGTTTCTGGTTATGTTGTCTAAACTGAAGTAAATCTGATACTTACTTAGAGTTGAAATCGGATAAAATGTAAATTTAAGTACAAAAACATAGGCAGACTCTCAGCATTTACTTAGAAGAAACATCACCCTTTCGACACAAATATTTTTTATAATGTTCGATAACTGTATCAGCTACTATGTTTTAGTTGTCGAATAAATATATTTCTAATTCAGTATTTTAAAACTAAAATGTACAACCGCACTTACCTGTTTTCCAAATATTTTTCCAAGAACTTTAAGAAGTGGCAAAACATATTCCTCAGATGTAGAATAAGCGACGCTGTCGTGAAACCTAGCGAATTTATCATCTCTGATGCGTTCTAAACATAACCTGCAGTGTCTGTAGCTATTACCATCTAAAATATCTGACACGAGCAAGTTTATTTCTGATATTATATCCATTTTGAAGTAAGTAGTTTAAGTAAACTTTGATTCTAATTCTACGCGCCCTTTAATTTTTCGTTCAAGAATTATATACGACACACCGCACCCCACGCCTTTAAATTTGTTCGATTGAAAATGGCTGTATTACATCTCTTTGGGCTGCGCTACCGTTCCTCGCATCGAACGAAAGCGAAACAAAACGTCAAGTCAAAGCGTCAAACTTTTTAAATTCTAATTTTATATTATGATCTGTGACTAGACAAATTCCATTATTTTTGGCCCTGGCAATGGCAAACACTTAATAGTTCTATGGTGACCAAGGAATTTATATACTACGTAACTGGAACGCTCACTCGACATAATGTAAAACAGGAACTTGAGCCTTAAGACAACTGAATAACGTTAATTTTTGATTCAATGTAGCTAGAAGGAAAAAACGGTCTTGAGAGAGACTCCGTTTTTAGTGGCTGTGTCCCTTTCACACAGTTGCTAGTATATGATTAAAGTTGGCATGGTAGAAACAACAGGAACATTGGGAATAACGTAATTTCACTAAAAAGACACAAGTGTCGTTTTATTATGTGTTAGAATTTAAATTTTAGTCACATATATAACCATATGCTGGCACCATATTCAGCTATTTTGCAATTAAAATTATATAAAAACAATAAATTAAAAATACTAAGTATGGACTTGACCAACGGCAAGGGTAGACAGAGTATGTTTTCGATATAATAATTGATATTACATTTTTAAAATTGTATTAATAATATTACAAACTAGATCTTGATTTTTCTCATCATATAAAATTAATTGTCATCTACCTACAATGTGCTAAAAAATATAAGGTATATAAGTGGTGGCAACATGGCGGACCGGCATTCTGGCGGCGACCATACGACAGGCCAGACAGTTTCTGTAAAAATCATAATAAAAGTGGAAATATACAAAAATTACATCCACCACTGTTTCATTTGCCACCCTGATTTGATATATGCAACTAAATGAATAAGCTTTCAGTTCTCACTAAATACAAAAATGTATCTACATTCTGATAAATGTTATTGAAAGATAGGATTAATATGGAAGTAATGTGATGGCAATATTCTGGTAACTTATTGTCAATAAAGGAAACAATATGGCAGATTATTTGTCTTGCGATTGGCGTCGGTTTTATAATATTGTGTTTTTTGGATGGATTAGTTGCTTTAGTGCATTTTTTTTAAGCTAAAATGGTCCAGATTTGTATTGTGAGTGGATGTAAGAAAGAGTCGTATCCAGGTTATGGGATATCCTTTGACAGGTAAGAAAATTTCGATATGGATCAGTAGTGTGACCATTTCATATAAAATTCAAGATATTCACTATGTATTTTATGATGTTCATATTCTCCATCAGCTCATTTTCTACCCTGTAAAATTGTAAAGTTAAATACAGAAAAGTAAAAAATTATTGCATAAACTGTGTACAATGATGAAACAAAAGCTTAATGTTTCAACATTCTGTCTGTCAGTAGCGGACGAGCAACATTTATATATTTTAAGAGACAATTTTTAAATTTATTTCCATTGATTATATATCAAGTGGTAAATCATTGTAAGTATTTATAGCAGTCATATAAGTGCTTCTGTAAAACATTGCGTTGTTCGCTTGTGGAATTTTGATCTTAGACTTATGTTCTGTGACAGAAACTATCAGATAGTACAGATTTTTGTACAAAAAAAAATCTGGTTATTTTTCACAAACATACAGATTTCATGTATAAATACGAGTATGCTAGTTAGAGTTAATAGTTTGTTTTCTTTAAAAATATTTCTCACCTAATATGTACTACGAAGCTTGTATATGTTTCATAGACAACTTTTCTATAATTGAAATGTACTTTTCATTGTGTTACAGATTGCCTGTTAACGAAGATTTAAAAATAAAATGGATAGAAGCATTACATCTTATTTCTGGAAGATCGTCCAAGTACTCTGTGGTATGCAGCTTGCATTTCACAGACAATGACTATCGAACAGAAGCTAAAAAGAGGTTTAAAATTTCAATTTTGGTTGTACAAATTTTTACATTAAATTGGACATGTTAATTGATCCTCCGCACCCGGTCAATTCATTTTTTTGTGAGGATAGGCATGATGTGGCTTTTGTAAATTGTTTATTAAATAAATATTTAACTCTCAGATTGACAACTTATGGAAAGCACAAGACTTTAAAAATTATTGGAGCTCGTGCAACATTACGCCAGAAATTGCACAAGACGATATTATTTAGTAATATATGATCGCTTTAATAAATATTTTTGGTTTTGCAATATATTATTTTTGTACAAAATTGAATTGTTTTAGTTTCCACATTAGAAATAAATTGTACAGCGGAACTGCACATACATTCTTGCAAAAACGTATAATAATTAAGTCAGGTACCTACATTATAATTACAGTGAATTCAGAATCGTATCTTGAACATTTATCTACAATTGATTGATAATATATATTTAAATAACTAGCCAAGAGCGTGTCGAGATACGCATATGGTAGGGTTCCGTAACCAAAGCCATATAAATTGTAGTCATAGTTCAGAAAACTGATAGAGAAACATTATTTGTTAATATAATTTTGCAAAAAGGTCAATGACCTTTGAGCTAGAACGCCTTGAATTTGTTACAGTTTTATCGCTGTTACTAAAAAAGTCATGCAGACAGACAGACGGATGGACAGAACGAATTTATATGGATTCCTTGTGGAACTACGGAATCCTAAAAACGCAACTCATTTTGATAACGTTTTTGATACTAGGTACTCATTTTGATACTAACAAACTGTTTTTTGATAAAAATAAAATAATGACCTAAAAAGCAATCGAGAGAACGTTATTTCTGCTCAATAGGATAGTAATATTATATCTGTCTGTGATTCAATGGTATATTACTGTTTCTACATAACAGTGTTTTTTTTTCTCGGTAGGTAATAGGTATCACTTATAAGTATATTGCTGACTGTACTAAATAATTCTAAAGAAAATTGTCCTGTTTAGTTAATAAATTATGGTCACTCGTTTAGAAAAAGACAAAGCCACTTAGTAGTAGTCTCTTTCAGACCGCGTTTGCTGTACCAGTGATCCTTCCAGTTACGTAGTATATAAATTCCTTGATGGTGCCTTAGAATATTGGCGCCAAGGTAAAAAAAACAAATGTTACTTCATTGTATTTTAAATTGATTTCAAATAAAATTATTTATGTTCTTTCCTAAACTTGTGCATTAAAAGCTTCTAGTTTTCTCACAGACTATAAGACTAGATTAAGCTATTCTGGGTTCTCCATTACTTTATTAGGGTAGGTGTCATATAATAAGGTGAAACGTTTCACTTTGGCGGGAAATTCAAATTTCAAACAGTTTTTTTGTTCTTGTAGCTAGGCCGAGTAATTATCCCCCCCCCCCCCCTTGTATAGTATTCTGATGGGGTGACGACGATTGAAGATAAACACCGTTGTAGTTCCCAATTATTTTACTGTTCGAAGTATTACAAAGGTCAAATTGTTGTAAGGCAGGCTCCTACGGTCAACCGTAACGGAATGCCGTTGCCGTTTTACTGAACCATTGAATAATCAAGTGAAAAGGTAATTCTCAAGACTACATATTCCCTTAAGTCCCCCTCAGTGCGTTCAGAAACTTTTTATGGCAAATCGTTTGCGTTTCGGGCAGTTCAATTGTGGAACGCTTTGCCCGTGCATATCAGACACGCGCCATCGCTCAATGTTTTCAAAGAACGTGTTAAGCAATTTTATCAGTCGCAGTTGCCACCTTGTTGACGTTGTTATTATTTATTCAACTAATCATAATTATATACTTTTATATTTAATTCCCTCCTCCCTTTTTTCTATCGGACTGCCAGAGCGGGCACGAAAAATCGACACCGCTTTATGGTTGACATTCCGAAAACCCGTACGAAGCGCTTTGATTCCACTTTTATTGTGCGAACTGCTAGTTTGTGGAATGCACTGCCTGAATGGGTGTTCCCCGATAGTTACAATCTGGGTGTCTTCAAGTCAAGAGTGAACCGGTTTCTTCTAGGCAAGCGTGATCCATCGTAGGCCGCATCATCGCTTAACATCAGGCGAGTTGGCGGCCAAGCGCAAGCCTATTATACAATAAAAAAAAAAGTAAGTATATTCTAGTCATTTTAGGTTATTTAAGTATTAGAAAGTGTTATTATTAGAATGTAAGTATCATATTTTTCACTATTTCACGCCCCGCCTTCTACCTTCTGTATGAATCCTCTCCATCCTAAGGTTGCCTAGAAGAGATCGCTCTTAGCGATAAGGCCGCCGATTGTTACACTAGTTTGTTTTGTTTAAAGCTATTTTATCGTGTAATATGTTATTTGTGGTGTGAACAATAAAGAGTTTATCTATCTATCTATAATATTACGTCCGAGATAACAAGAGGGAAAACCCAGTTACATTTTGTCTATGACTATTTACAAATTAGTGATGGGGTCGTATGCACACCGAATCGGTCGATTCAACTAGTGATGTGCACGCGACCCACAAATGTAAGACTATTACTTTATTTACGAGTATATAATCATTTGTATCTAATATTATTATGAACCATAATGTAAAAGTATTTATGCTCTGTGGTGACGAGCATCTGTTGACTGTTGACAGATACAATAGTAATGACGTTTCAAACGGTAACATTGACTTTGACAGATACTCGTCACCAATAGATAATTGTCAGTTGAATTTAAGACTGGCACTTGATATCGAGCTGTAAAGCAAATAGGACATTATTGTGATATTATAATAAATCCTTAAATATCTTAATAATCCTGGTTTCATTTCTGAGATTTAAGCGTAGTCTTTCACAGACAAGGCAATAAACTTAACTTAGTATAAATGTGCGTTTATAGAACGCCACAGTATGATCTTTTCTATAGATCTATGTAAACAAATAACTCATATTATAAAAAAATATAACCTGACTGCATTGCTTAAATAGTAGGCAAGTAACTGAAAAGTTACAGCGGCGCGCTACGTATCGTTCGCGCAAAACTTTATGAGCCCTCTGAAGTTAGGCGCGAGGCCTCCCCGACGCCCTGTAAAGTCCCTCGGATACCTATAATATGCGTACTGCGCAGCCACTGGGCCTAACTTCAGAGGGCTCATAAAGTTTTGCGCGAACGATACCTATACATACCTATACTCGTAGTAGATACAGAGCTCTTTCATACCGCTTTATCTCGTAAACTTCTCAGCATTTCCTAATAGTGTAACATTTCTGAAATCTGCTGAGTGAGCTAATGATGATGATGCATAATGATGCTAATATTGACCTATTTAGCAAAGTTTACTTATCTACTATTTTCGCTTTAAAAAAATCCCGGACGCGAACTTGAATTCTTGAACCCTATGTCACTCCCACTATTAAAACGATTTAAATAACACCTCACATATCGAAATCCATTAAGCCGTTTAGGCTGTAGGGCGTGCCAAAGAAACCATCATTCCTCCATTCGTCCAACCCTCCTTCTTGCGCAGTCGGGTAATAGATAGCGAGTGACTGCGCGGTAATCGCTGCGAAAGACTCTCGTGCTCGAGACAAACGCACTCGGTTTGCCGCGTTTATAGCGCGAAGATAGCATTTTATTTTGGCTAGTGAGCAATGCTATATAGTTAACGGGCCCCTCTAAGATATTAGACCTCATTTGGGGCCCTTTATAACTTGAACACTAGATCCTTCTACATAAAGTCGTTGTTTCACAGCTTATTTACAATTAAACATTGGTATATTTAGAAAAATAATTTTATTTCTTGTAAAACTACCTACATGTGGTTCACCAATACCACCCAGATTCCAAAAATTTATTGAAGAAATTCATAAATACATCGCGGGCGTCGATAAATGCTCGAGTTATTCCAAGCGGCAATGCGGCCTCTGCATCTGCGACCATATAATTAGCAATATAAAAATCCGACTTCATAAAAATGACAGAACTGGATAACCAAATTGAAATGTGACCACACGGGAAGCACTAGCTTTAAAAATAAAAAAATAATCATCATAATTGTTTCACCCAGTCGAAAGTTCTGAGTTAACAAACATGAAAAAAAACTAATTGAGAATCTCCTCCTTTTTGGAAGTCTGTTAAAAATTAATATGATTCGCTTAGGTACCTATTACGTACATAAGTCTAACATGGGGACGCTATCGCCATGCCATATAGTGTAGAATGTAGATGAATATTTGTTGTATTATGTAGCGTTCTTACGTTACTTCTTACTATTTCTTTCTTTCTTCTTACTATCGTAAGTGGCTAAGTTAGATATATGAGAGCGTTCTTTTTTTTCTGTTGAGAGGATTTTGGCGTCACACGCGGTATTTCAAAAACTAACAATACCTATTTGACCAACTTGGGGACCTCGCACACCTCATTTTCAAAATTCTTTCAGAGCACTTGGTTAATGCGACGCGTGACCAAAATGCTGGCGTGTGTCTGGCTCAACGCATAAGCATTGCCATTCGACGTGGTAATGCCGCCAGCGTATTGGGTACGCTGCCAACTGATAGTGGGCTTGAGCATTTGGATTGTCTTTAGACGTTCAACGGTCTATGGGCAGTCTAACTGTTTATGTAGTGTTAGTGTTAGCTTGTATTTTGTTTAGTTAATAAAGACACTTGTTATTATACAATATTTTCATTTGAGGGTACCTTCAGTCGTATGTTCAAAAATATCATCCTCGCATTTTGAATCTGTAACATAAATCTGAACTGGAATAAAACATGATACGCGTTTCGTTGCGTAATTATTTAAATATGGACGTAACGTATACTTACCAGAAGTAGAAGTAAATAACATAATTTACTTCTGTAAGGATATGCCATTGTAAATATATATTTTTGAAATATTTGCAACTACACGCGGAAAATTCATGGAAAATAGAAAATAATATCAAAGAGAATACAATAGAAGAAGAGACGGGACTCCATAGACAAAAAAAGTTTGCCTAACGTCAAGTCGGAGCAAGATTTTATGTCAATAATTATACACGATTTAATGTCAGGTTTAATAGGGATGTGCCACCTCCTATCCAAAATGTATCGATATCGATTTCATACCTACTACATATGGAATCCAATATTATTTATTACAGAACCTTGCGCCACTGGTTTTGTTTTAGTGGTGCAAAACAAAATCTGTGCCACAACATTCAGTATATTGTGATTTTTGTAAGTACAATAAAAACACAGACTAAAATGTTGTATTTTATTTATTATCATCTTCATCATTTTCGTATAGCTACAGTATTAAAAACATAATTGTGCACCTGACGCCGGACGCAACGCCGACAGACTGAGTTGTGTAGCGCACATGCTACCGCTCGGCCACCATCGATTTATAATACGGTCAATCAGTTCTGGTCGTCACGGCGGTAATTAATTGTAGGATGAAACGACCTGAAATAGATATTGTTATTATGATTTTTTAAAGTAACGTGAAAATGTGTTCTTTTTCACGAAAAAAGTCCCGCACAATTTCAAAAGTTTGGACTTCAAAACTAGATGATTAATTTAATTAATTAACTAAATGATTAATTAATTTTTAATTTGTCATCTGACAATGGCTTAGCACAACAATGGTCTTATTGATGGAACTGCAGTTTTCTTCAACTGTTTTTTTCTTTTGTAGTCCTTATCTTCAAAATGCTTTCCACATACAAATTTATTTTGGTGAAGACTTTCGATCGGTATATGCGCTAAATCTTCGTGAACCGACATTTTCACCAATTTCTTAACGCTAAAAAATAAGAGTATCGTTATCGATATTTTATAAATATATCGTTACGTTGCACCACACTATTTTCAGAATAAAAATAGATAATGATGATTTTTAGATATTTTGGCTCAAAAGAAGTATATGGGACTCATAATTTAACTAATGATAACATACCGATCTTCATCCAGAGGATATCTCGCCATAAAATCACGTTTTGTGCCGTTTTTTCGTGCTGTTTTGAGGCCGCATATTTCGCACTTCGTTTGGCTCAAATACTTTTTCGGAGGCATTACACACACCAAAACATACACTAGTAATATAAACCCTTTTTCAATAAGTATCTCTTTTAGTAAAAAGTTGTAGAGAAGTAAACAAAATCCTAAATAATTCACTCAGGAAAAAATACAAAACACGGGAGAATTCGGGACTGATTGACAGTCAAGGAAAGAACGAGAACCGTTGAGGAAGTGAGTGAAAGAGCATTCTTTACCACACATTGGCCACAGATATGCAATACATTCTTGTCTCGTTTCATACTCGTTTTTTTCTTCTAAGTCGCGACAGACTGAATAATATATCCAAAATATATCAAAGAGAATAATAATATTTCAAATCTATTTTTTTTGCTTTCCTCTTGAGAGGATTTTGGCGTCGAACTTCTTTTGCATTTGCCCGTGTCAATTTTTTAAATATTTTCAAAAATGAAACACATTTATACAAGTCAGAGTCAAGTAAAGTAAGTCACGGTCAAGTCAAACTTATGCCCCAGTAAAGTGGTGGAAGATTTACATAAGGCTTTTATGGAGTTTAGGAAACAACACGAAAATACATATTCCGGCTCGTTATATCACTTTCCCACACTTGAGCACATTCAGGAACACTTAATAAATAACAATCCATCATTATAACACATAAACATTTGAAAATACATAAGTTTAAGAAAATCAATAAAATCATACAATGTTTTTTTCACGTTATGGCGCCAAAACTCTTTCAAATCAATATGTGGCGAAATAGACATTAGGCTGACGCAAACGTTTGAGACGTCTCACACGTGTGAGTGCAAACCTAACTGACACACGTCTGATGCGTGTGATGCACAATGCTGATTGTAATAGCCGTAACAGTAGTGTCGAACTTGGCAAACGAACCGCCGTCTGACCAAGAGAGCAAGAGAAAATTTTCTCGTTCTCTTCCGGCTATTAGACAACTCGTGGTTCATTTGGCTGGCAACCCATTTTGTCACTTTTTTTTCGACTTCAAACAAACTTCAACCAAAACCAAAATGGCCGAATTTCATTGTGATACGCTGGACGTCTCGTCTGTTGTGCGTAATGTCGCGTGTTATTTCTTGTAAATAAACAAATCTGTGGTGGTGCCGTGTTCCAGCTGGCGTATTATGCTAGTGCATTCTGTGTTTTCAGTAGTTCTAGAGTTCTTATCACATACGTTTACACAGAGAGGTGTTTTGTGCATTAAAGTTCAGTGAGTGTTTTTGTGTCGTGTTTTCGTTAACAACCGTAACGTGACTGATTTTTTGGATTTATGCACACTTGATTTCGGTAAGTCACCGTCCAAGCCTTTATTATAACGCTTTAAAAAGTTTTCTAACTTTTGCAGTGCGTGTATTGTGGCCTAACGTAAAGTTTTCTTAGATTCCCATCCCTTTCCAAATAGTTGTTTTCCCGTACGTGTAACAGAGATAGTTGTTTGTAAATTCAACTTGCTAAAGTCCCTTAGAAACCAAAAAGTATGCCGTGATGTTTTGGTGATGGTAAATGCTGACCCATTACGAAATGAGTGTTTCTAGAGCAAATACCTACCGAAGCACAGACGTAGTAAGTGTAGTAACTGGTATCAATTATATTTATTCGCGACATGATTCGCGTGGGACGCTTTTATATAGTGACATCATATTTGCTTAAATCTCGTATTTTATTTTTATTGCCTATTGAGAGTGCAGTCAATATAACTTTATCACATGATGGTCGCAAGTTGTGCTGTATTGCATTGCAGCGGCACTGCATGTATTGGTCAGTATGGGCAGTGCCATATTTGTCCATGATCTAGACTGAGAAACTGTAGAGAATGGCTTTACCAACATATAAATGCTACTGATTTTAGACAAAATGCTTTGTTAAGTTCTCACTAGTAGAATTTGTTAAATCAATTTTAAGCATTAATTAACTTGAAATAACATTCTAAGCAAGGCCGTCGACAATTAAGCTGGAGAGCTGATACTTATATAAAATATAATGATAAAGGAGAAGTATCCATGTGGGTAAAACCGTGGGTCACAGCTAGTATGAAGATACATTTACTAGTACATAAGAATGATAAAATTATCAGTGTATTTGCAGTAATAAATTGAATTTGTTTGTTATTACCACTCAGTTTGTGTGGTTAGGCAACATGCCAGCATTTCCTTGCATGTATGAAATATTATCAATAAAGGATAGATTGTAGTTAAGTATGTTTGCACTATTTTAACTTTGACCATGAAAATGTAATTATAAATTGCTTCACAGTACTTTATTTTTCTTCTTTTCTCTAGTGAGAAGTTTGGCATCTCTTGTGTTATGCATTTGCCATTGTCAAGTATTGAGGTTTTTTCAAGTTTCATTAAATATTGTCAATCAAGTCATAGAGTCAAGCAAAGTCACGGGCAAGTTGAAGTCATGCTATAGTAAAGTGGTAGAGACTACTAGAGGCTTCTGTGAAATTTTGGATTCATCGATAGAAAACAGTCATTGACCCTTGACGAAATGTATGGAACATTTTATTTTATTACACGGGAATTACTCACGTAAGATTAGGCCGGTTACTCTGACTATCCGTAGTGCAAAGCGATACGCAGCCGCGCGCGCGCATTCACCTTGATAAAGACCACCGAATGCGATTAAAACTATAGTCGGAGTAACCGACCTGATCTTAAGTGAGTAATTCCCGTGTATATAAATAAAATGTATGGAACTGCCGAAAATAAAATTATCACGATTTCAGGGTTGTTCCCATAGTAAAAGTTGTTCATAGTAATGAGTACAATGACCTCCTTTCAGCTTAGTACAGGGTAAATGCATTACCCTGTAGGTTGTCATTCCTATCATCAGGATCGAGCGCACGTTTCTAGGGAGCTTATGTGTCAAGCCTACCTTTAAAAAAGCATCTGAAAGCTCTTGGATCATGTGATGGAAGTTGTCTAGGTTTTCGGCAAGAAACAAGAACCACAAATCTAAGATAGTACTGTTGGTGTTAATTCCAAAAAGAGTCTCATGCAAGCATTTTTAGACCATTTGCAAATAGCTTGGGTGATTGTCTCCCTGCCTCACTCTCCATATGATTGGAATAGGGTTAGATAAACACTGTTTTAAACTGTCACGGTTGTTCACTAAAGTTAAATGATTATTTACGGGATATTTACCGTGGTAAGGTTGTGGAAGGAGTTCCCGATATTTCGGCGCAGTTACATGCACCATGTTCACGGGAAGACGGGTCTTCCCGTGAACATGGGAAGACAAATGAACATGAACAACTTTAGGGTTAGATAAGTGGCGCAGCTTACTTGCATTCCTTCCCGGAGCACATCCATATACCACCCATCGATGGAGTATTAATGGAGAGTTGAAAACGGCCAAGTGTGATGCTGTTGCAAAAATATTCTCATAACCAATCTGACCCTATATAATTAGAACGATATTGTAATTCAACACAGCAAATTTTATCGCATGTACTTTACATTAATTTTAACAGACTTCCAAAAAGGAGGAGGTTCTCAATTCAAATGTTTTTTTTTTTTATGTTTGTTACCTCAGAACTTTCGAATGGGTGAACCGATTTTAATGATTCTTTTTTTATTTGAAAGCTGATGCTCCCTGTGTAGTCCTATATCAATTTAGTCCAGTTCTGACATTTCTATGAAGTCAGTACCAAGGTACCTTTTCTGTTTTGCCATTTCTGTGTTGATCTCATATTAAAAGTTGTTATTATAATAGAGATGAATACAACAACTTCCTTTCGGCTTGGTGCCATCATTCTGGTAACCCTGTATATTTTAATGATGCCTGGAAGTTAAATGGACACAATAACAAGTGTATTACTATTTAGGTAGGCACAGTATCTTGTTCAGGGACAGGGCATTATGTAACATTACAACACATATGTGTTCAGAATCATGCAATACTAGTACCTACTATTGTTAATTCTGTGCCTTTACTAAGTATTTGTGTAATTTTATAGTATTTTTGCAAGTTTCATTAGTAAAAATTGTCTCGAGTCGTTTTGACCTATTCATAGATTGGTACATATGATAGTAATGCGCGAGTGCGGTTTAACTTTTCAACCTCCGACGTAAAAGAGGAGTGTTATAAGTTTAACATGCGTGTCTGTGGCATTGTAACTCCCAAACGGCTGAACCATTTTTGATTTAGTTTTTTTTTTGTTTGAAAGGTGACTAGATCGAGAGTATTCTTAGCTATAATTCAACAAAATTATCAGCTATTTTATGAGGTTGAAAAAATGTGCTATTCATACTAATAGTCAAATTAAAGAAAATTATGTGAAGAGTTGTTCGTAAAAGAGAAGAATCCTAACTGAGTACAGAGTTTTTAGGCATCCAATCGCTTAATGACGGAAAGACCATGTGTACATTCATAATCATTATTAACCCTCTATTGCATGTATATATGTAGAATTTCTATTATCGACCATAGCCCTCCTTATCTCACTGCTGGGTAAATGTCTCTTGTTATGCCGTCTGCCTCGGTTCTGTGCCAATCATGTCCAGGGTCAGTCCGTGAAGCTCTATCAAATGTTATAAATCACATATTTAAGTTATAATTAAGTTTGAGCGCTGGTGACGGAGCGGCAGCATGTGCGCTTTACAATCTGACGGCACCCGGTTAGTTCCTCGGCCCTGCACACATCACTTACTTAGTACTTACATAATTTATGTGCAGTTACGCTGTCATCAGTTAAATACAGTGAAGCATACGAAAACATTAGTGAGGAAACTGGTATGTCCAAGAACCTCTGAAGTTCAAAGACACAACATTCACCAACATGCACTAGGCCAGCATGGTGGAGTATTAGGGCCCATCCTCTCTCTCTGAGAGAAGGCCTGAATCCCAGCAGTGGGGAACATGATAGGCTAAAAAGATGATGATGAAGTTAGAGTTCAGTTTATTGTAGGCAAGCGTGCTGCATCGTAGACCGCATCATCGCTTTGCATCAGGCAAAGAAGTCAAAAGCAAGCATGTTAACCAAAAACAATAAAACATAATATCTAATTGGGTGCTAGGAATATAAATATATAAATAAAGTGTATGTACATACCTGATTATGACATCCGCTTCGATAGCCCTCATCTTCTAAGAGTCTGGCTTCAAAACGATGATGCTCAGGGCTCACGTACGCGCCGCGACAAAATTTGTTGTCTCTTTTTATTGTGCCAAAGCGAGACAGTGTTTACGAAAAGATAGGTGGCTTCTCACGTTCTCGCTCGACAAACTTTCGACAAGATTTGTCGCGGTGCGCATGCGCATGTTAGCCCTGTTGGAGAAGTATACTATTTTCACAAGTTTGGAAAAGTACCTACTAGGTGTCAAGTAGTTATATCTTCATTGCGATGCGGCGTAGAGTTAGCTGCAGCAGCCAGGGACCGGTTCTACGCGCCCTTCACGCTCCTCGGGCGCGGCTGTGTCCTCTACTCTATGCGCGCGCAGATGTCTGCCCTTTTCATATCACTTCACATTTTAGACATGTTATGAATCACGTTAATGTTATAAACTAGCGTCGACCGGCGGACCTGCTATCCTATAGAAATATGCCGAAAGCGTTTTAAACTCGGTGATTTTTTTTCTTCAAAAATGTTGAAAACCTGCGAATGATATAGTGCGTGCTGTTTCTCTTGACCGTGGCCATAACCCCAAGGTAGATTCCGCAGGCGACGGCAGACTGCAGACGGCATTATTTTACAATAGTTACAGTACTTCCGTAGGATAGTAGGTTGTATGACACCGATTCCGACATACGGGCGTATTCACGTAGGAAGCAGGTTACCAGCGCCGATCTACCAGCGCTTATCGGTACTGGTCCGCTCTGATAACCGCTACATAAAGCAAGCGGGTATAAGCAGGGTCTCATTAAGCAACAAATGGCGGTCTACCAGCGCTGATAGGAGTCGGTGCCGTTCGGCACTTATCGGTGCTGGTTCGGCACAAAGTATAGAGACTGCCTGCGCTGACTACTTGCGCGTGACCTGCGCGGACCAGTACCAATAAGCACTGGTAGATCGGCGCTGGTAACCTGCTTCCTACGTGAGTCGTATCGCGGCAGTTGCAGTAGTATGTCTGAAAAGGCCTCATAAAAATTAGTAACTGTATTTTTAAACTATCACGGTTGTTTACTAAAGCTATATGATTATTTACAAGATATTTACCGTGGTAAGTTTGTGGAAGGAGCTCCCGATATTTCGTCTTCCCGTGAACATGGTGAATGTAACTGCGCCGAAATATCGGGAGCTCCTTCCACAACCTTACCACGGTAAATATCCCGTAAATAATCCTATAACTTTAACTGTATAGTAACTGTGTAGTAATGCTGTCTGCCGCAGCAGCACTTCCCGTCGCCGTCTGTCGCTGCCATCTGCGGTCTGCTGTCGCCTGCGAATTCCACCTACAAATAGGGGACAGCAGTCAACAATTTCGGGACAAGTTTCGTCTAATGTCACCAGCGCGAGCGTTGCTGGGACTGACACCTGTCACCGTGGATGGACGTACTAATTTTGCGTCCGAACGCAGCGATGGATAGATGCATATTCAGCCATTTAGAATCTACTTACCCAAGTACTTACAAATACCTCTAAAATTACCCTCTGTGTGCATTCCGGTAAAATGTAACCACCAAAAACAGAATTAATTACCCTAAACTCCTAAATGAGATAAGTAGGTGGTCCTACACGGAAATGAAAATCATGTATCGCCAAATCATCGTGTACTTCTATGCCAACGCATACGGTGACCAAAATAATGTTCTAAACATAGTTGTTACCGAAAACAGGCCTTCACTCACAGCGCCCGATCCGATCTGCCTGCAGATACTGTGGTGCGATGTTATTGGAATATATTTCCTCACAATTTTTTCCTGCACAAGGTCATTTTGGGGATATGTGAAAGTCGAACACGCCTTATTAACAATCGCTACAAAATCACTTCTGAAAGAGACCGCAGTCGGTTCGCGTGTCGGACGCTGTGGGTGGATCTAAAAGACTGAGATGCGGAATCCTTCGCAATCCACATGCGGCATTAAATAGATGCAAACGGCTCACCCATCGCCTTCAAACTAACGAACGATATGTCGCATTTGTGTCGTCATCTAAAACAGTGGATTTGTTCATATAAGTACTTAATGATGACACTACACTGCATATTTAGTAAAGAGCGTGCAAAGGTAGCTTTGAGGATATGTACCATGTATTGGGATCTATGACGCTTCTTGTCAGCGTTGACAGATATTTTTTCGCCAAGTCGGGGTTTTGGAACTTTTTGAGTGAAAAAAGTGATATTCTTTCGTGGAAAGCGGGACAGTATAAAAAACAGAAGTTTTTTAATATTTATCATTTTATTTGATTTCAAATTAAGTTTACGTGACAATAGATAGCAAAAATGGCCATAGAAAATGTATTTTAAATCAGATTTACCCTATCGCTGCACGCACGGTCGAGATATCCCCGAAAAGCGGGACTTAGCCTGTCCCGCGCGGGACATTTAATTTTGATTAAAAAATTGGGACGTCCCGCCAAAATTGGGATGTCTGGCAACGCTGCTTCCTATGCAGGTTGCGCGCTCGGCTATAGTAAACAAATATCACGGGGGCTCCGGACCGGTCCTGATGAGCTAACTCTCACCGTGTACTGACGCAACGCGCATCTCGTACACTACAGCTCGTGAGTTATCTTGCTCGCGAGTTGCTACTATTATACATATATGTTATGGTGGTTCCTAATGGTGGCCGGATAGTATGTGCGCTTTACAATCTGACGGCACCCGGTTCGATCCTTGACCCTGCACCGATCACTTATGTATTTATTAGGTAAATTATGTGCAGTTTCGATGCCATCGCTCGACAACGGTAAAGGATAATATCGCGAGGTAGTGGGAACATTAAAGGCTGATGATGATGATCATATATTTGACGGATGGCAGGATTCGAACCGACGCAATCCAGCTTTACGAGCAGAGCGCTCTAACCGCTAAGCTACGGTTGCTTTCTTGCGTGGTTATGTCGTCATTGTTTGCTGGCAATCGTCAAATGTTTGAATTGTTTGTAACATTTTAATAGTAAATCCTAACGTGTGGGTAATAACACTTTCTTCTTCTTTCTTTTTTTTTTCTCTTTTTTCTTCTTTATTATATTGTATAAAAGCGAAATACATTTACTGACATGAATATGTCAGTTAATTACTTTCAGTAATGTATTACGAAATCTCCGAAAACTACATGACCTACGAAACTGAATTTCAGGTCGACTTTCAATGGGTTGCTGAAGCCCACTAAGAAAGGAATTAACAAAAAGTCCTGACATAACAGTTTATATGAGACTCTATGCGATAAAAGTTCGTCCCCATAGGATAGCGGGTGAAACCGCTGCTTTAGCTGTTGTAGCTATATTTATAATATTATGTATTAAAAGCAGAGCTTACGAGTTATCTCTAGCAAACATTTAATCAGTAACTTTATCGGAACTTTACCGGGAAACAGAGCATGTCGATAACGTCAAGGTAAATGGTTGCTAATCTTGCAACAGATTATGGGATTGGTTATTTTATGGCATAAGTGGACAACAAGCGAACAGCCTGCATTAAACTATCACAGGGTTACGCATATAGAGGGGATACGCATATGGGAGAGAAGTTCCCACTGGGCCAGTCCGCGGTGACGGGTGTTACATTAAACTATCACAGGGTTACGCATATAGAGGGGATACGCATATGGGAGAGAAGTTCCCACTTGCGATTCAGACATAAATGCCGCTTCGCTTTTTCAACGACGGTTCACGTGTTTTGACGATGTTGTCCAAATTGAACAGACATCAGAGAACTGAGTCGTATTTGTAATATACGGTTGGTTAGTTTTGTTTCGATATAAATTGTATACAGCTGTATTTACCTGCGGACGTTTATTGCGTATAATTTTCTACGCGTTGTGACTTCTATCGTAGTTTTTCGAAGTGCCTGAGTGCAAATATATTTCGGACCCTGCATAAATAATCAGATGGATAAAGGCCTATGATGAGTATGACATACAATCTCCGTTGAATTTCGTAAATCCCTTTTAACATTTTACTAGCACTGATTAGGTGCAAGTTACTATGCAGTACTGAGCGTAGTTATCACTTTATTCTGTGGCACCGTTTGATGTTTGCATCAGTGGAGCAACTAGTAGGTAAACGTGGAAATTAACTGGCGACTCCAAACGTAGCGATTGATCAACAAACCGATTTGAGGTCAAGTTGAGACTACTGCGTGTATCTGTTATTTCTGTTGCTAATTGATCGCGGTTTGTTTTGTGTTGGAGCCATTGCAGACGGGGGACTTTTGTGGTCGTATAAAAACTGCAAGAGTTGTAGTGGCAGCGAAAAAATTATGTGTGAGATAGAGCGAGCGATAGAATGTGACTGAAAGTCCGTCGCCTGTCCCTTGTACTCGTAGTTTTTTTTTTATAGACTAGCGGCCCGTCCCGGCATCGCACGGGTGGAGATTTATTTTCTAGTATAAAATATAACCTAATTATCGGCTTTTCCAACCGCTTCGCTTAGTGAGAACAACTGATTTATTCCGTGACTTCAGGGTTGGTCCGATATTAAAAGTTGTTCATCACGATGAGTTCAGCGACTTCCTTTCGGATGAGTATAACCGTACCGTGTATACTTGCTAATTTAGGATATATAATAGCGCAGTTGTAGTAATCAACTGCTTACAAAACAAAGACGGAAATGTGCGGAAGCAGAAACCAATCTGCAACAGAGTCTATTAGTAATGGTGCGGTAAAAACCAACGTTTACTGCACGTAACTGACGGAAACGTACGTGTCACGTGAGCTGAAGACGGAAAGGAAGTCTTTTATATCGCACTTACAACGTAACAAGTACCATTTGTTAACAGGTTCTTAAAAAGATCCGAGCTATGCTCGGAGCTTTGCGCGATAGAATCCGAAACGTGGATATTCGACAAAGAACCAGAGTCACCGACATAGCTATTAAAATTTGCAAGTTGAAGTGGCAATGGGCAGGCTACATCGCTCGACGAACTGATGACCGATGGGGAAGAAAGGTTCTTGAGTGGAGACCACGAACCAGTACTTCAAGTAAGGGCTTCAAGGGTTTGTAACTTAAATTTGGCTAATCTTTCGGGATATGATACCTATAAGTTTTCGTTTCATTCCCTGCCTATAACATAAAATGCTTAAGCACTTTCTTTTTACATGTTCTATACGTTTTATGTGTATGTCATAGAAAGGAGACCAAACGACAGAATTGTATTCAAGTATACTACGGTTCATTGTGGAATAGAGTGTCATGAAACTGTTTAGATTTTTAAAGTCTTTAGTAATACGAGAAATGAAACCCAAAAGTTTGTTACTTTTATTTATTACTAGCCGTCCGCCCCGGCTTCGCACGGGTGTAAGCTCGGCCTTCGGCCTCGCTACAAAATATAATATAGCCTATGTCACACGGGGATAGTGTAGCTTCCCAACAGTGAAAGAATTTTTCAAATCGGTT
The DNA here is from genome assembly GCA_949125355.1 of Agriopis leucophaearia. NCBI lineage: Eukaryota > Metazoa > Arthropoda > Insecta > Lepidoptera > Geometridae > Agriopis > Agriopis leucophaearia. The sequence continues at coordinate 9,846,997 of OX421287.1, read as the reverse complement.
CAGTAGTTTCGGAGCCTATTCATTACAAACATACAAACATACAAAAATAGGTACAAATCTTTCCTCTTTATAATATTAGTGTAGATGTAGTCATAGTGGTCTCGAAACGTAAACTTCTCATCCAGAATGACCCCGAGGTCCCTCATCACCGCTTTCCTTTCCAAACAATGATCTTTGAGTATGTAGTCATAAATTAATTTGTTAATTTTTGTAGTGAGTGTCATAACAAAACACTTTTTAATATTTAAAAACATGTTATTGTCTTGACACCATTTGTCCAAAATATTTATATCGGATTGAAGAGCTTCAGAGTCCTTGATACTGCGTACTTCAGAAAAAAGTTTGAGGTCGTCAGCATATAGTAGACAAGAACTACTGAGTTTACTAATAAGATCATTGATGAAGACTATGAAAAGCAGTGGCCCTAGATGGGAACCTTGAGGAACTCCTGAGGTGATTTGAGTGGGGGATGATAAAAAGCCCTTAATGACGACTAGTTGGCTACGTCTCGTAAGATATGACTCGATCCAACGTAGCAAGCTGCCATGAACTCCATAGTATGATGCCAATTTTGAAATAAAAATTCTGTGGCTCACTTTATCGAAAGCTTTTAGACTTTTGACTTAAAAAGATAAAGTGACGAAACCTAAAAGAATGGTACCCCAGACCCAGACATAGCAAGACGTCGAGACAGACAAAAAAAGGTGGGAGGGTGAAATAAAAAAGTTGCCGGCCGACCCAGGATGGTAAATATCCAAGGTAAGAGAAAGATGGAAGTCTTTGACTGAGGCATTTGTCGAAAGCCAAACAAATATTGTTACAAAAGTATTAGTATCTATTTTTATTAATAGCTAATCTATTCTAAATACAGCAATAAAAGCTTATTTTATTTTTAACCGACTTCCAAAAAGGAGAAGGTTCTCAATTCGACTGTTTAAAAAAAAATGTTTGTTACCTGAGAACTTTCGACTGGGTGAACCGATTTTGATGATTCTTTTTTATTTGAAAGCGAACACACACAAATCGATAAGGCAAAATTTCTTATAACCTAGGCAGATTATCAGCTGTGTGAAAAAATATTGATGAACATACACAAAAAAAATTAAGCCAGCTCGCTTTGCCATTTTACTTAAGTACCGATGATAAGGATACTATTTTAGGCTACGCTACAGCTAAACGAATTCTTGGATCAGACAAGTCACACCAAATGTTTTAAAGAAATATTAACAAGAAAAAGGTAATATTGGAATGACATTAATACTCCCTTTGTCCAACAGTGGACGTTAATTGGCTGATGATGTTTGATGTGATTAATACTCCCTGACGTTTGATTCGACTACGTCCAAGAAGATTTTATATTACCTGAACCAAATAAAATATTTCTCGCAGTTAAAAAACGAATCCTGAGCTAATCTTGAAGATCCTGGTAAGGATAATGGGACAAACTATTTAAATTATTGCATTGTCAACGGTCCTTGATAAGTGTGCAAAGTTTCCAATCAACGCGTCGTTTTGAAAGGGGTGAAAATCACGTTCAAAGATTCCGTTACATAGATACATACCAAGCTAATAAATGCGTGTTAAATAGGTAGTTGTTTCGTGTCGATTTTTTCATATATCGTTTATTTTTTTGGGTTGATATCGAAAGTTAAAGGTATGCAACATATTCGGTTTAGCATAATAATGGTCTGATTGCATCTCCAGTCTTTCCAATTAGGTTTATTAAAAATTGCAAGAGATCGCTTGCAAATATCACATCGGCTGGTTGAGGTCAAGTTAATTGACACGGATGCCGCAGAACCGCATCCACGGCTCGACTGGGAGATCAACATTTTGATAAGTACCTAGTTATTGTAGCAAATATGCTTTTGGAGAAGATTTATCGGTTTGAGAAGTACCTAAACTGGACTAACTATAACTTTTAAATACTGTTTTAAACTATCACGGTTGATCACTAAATTTATATGATTATTTACGGGATATTTACCGTGGTGAGGTTGTGGAAGGACCTCCCGATATTGCGGCGCAGTTACATGCACTATGTTCACGGGAAGACTGAAGAATGCGGGTGGTTGGTGAAAAAGTGGGTTGGTTTTAACTACCTTTTGTAGTGGTAGGACTCTTCCGCCTGGGGAAGTACCACACCTTTGCCAACTATTCAACCGCCAAGCAGTAGTGTGCAAACACTACTGTGTTCCGGATTGAAGGGCAATGTTTCCAGCGAAATTACAAGGCACACAGAGATTTGACAACTTATATCTCGGGGTGATGAGTGCAGTGCATTGCCATCCAGGATTTTGAACTGTTGAAGTTTAAAATTCTGAGTGGCGTTGTGCTGTTATAGGCAAGCGTGAAGAGCCATCAGGCAAGCGATTTCGCTCGTCTTGTCACTGTCGCGAGACAGTGAGAGACTTGTCGCTGTATCATAAAAAAAAACTCCTTAAAAGCCAATATAGCTATCAAACCTATCAAAATATGAAAATAATTAAGTTTGGAATTATTGAACCACCGTTTGAGACACATTCGGACAAAGTAAAATGGGTCCTTTATGCCGTTAATGATGCTGATAGCAAATTCAAAAAGTGGTATCTGGTGGGTTTGTCCGTAAGGGTAAATGTTAAATAATCCGGTATTTTTTTCAACATGTGCATAGGTATTTAAAACTGAAATCAGTGTGTCAGCGATTGACAAATGGTTATATTGTTTGTTGGATTGAAGCTAAGCTAGCTTGATAGCTTCATTGTTCGTTTCTGTTGGCACTAGTTAGTTATCAACTCTATCGCATCAGTCAGTTGCATATCGTGTAATTTTTGATAAACTGTCTGTAAATTACTGGCTACATCTGTAACAAGTAACAAACAGATTTACAGTGCGTCACGGCTTATAAACTGAACGTGGTCAAAAGTGGAACTAACAGCTATGATGGTATTTTCTCTTTAGTGTTAGAGAGAGAGAGACAAACATAGTAATATCGCCCTCATCAGACTGTACCAGGCGTGTCGCACGGTGCTGCCATCTTGAGTCTTGGCTCGGACTTATTCAGGTCGATCGTGATAAGTTAATTGTGAAATTTCGCGTATAGGTGAAAATTGGGTGTAAGAAAATTATATGGAGAAATCGAGGCACATATGGTGTCCATTGCTGTAGATTATTATATCTGTATTTTTCTGCAGTCATGCCGTTATCGCAGCAGCATCATTATTGTATTGTTTTAACGATCTTTCAATATGACACTTGTTATCTACATCATCAGCCAGAAGACGTCTACTGCTGAACATAGGCCTCCCCCTTTGACCTCCACACTGAACGACATCCTGCCATCTGCATCCACTGAATGCCCGCGACTCTCACGATGTTGTCGGTCCATCTAGTGGGAGGCCTACCTACGCTGCGTCTCCCGGTTCGTGGTCTCCACTCAACAACCTCTGTTCCTCATCGGTCATCAGTTCTTCGAGCGATGTGCTTGCAAATTTTAATAGCTATGTCGATGATTCTGGTTCTTTGGCGAATATCTACGTTCCGGATTTTATCGCGCAAAGAAACTCCGAGCATAGCTCTCTCCATTGCCCGTTGTGACACTTGTTATATCTATTCAGAAATTTCAATTCAATTTAACAAGCAATCATAAATGGCAGTTAAACTTTGGAAGTAGAATGTTCAAGGACTTTGCTGAGCGAAGTGACAGTTTTGTTGCTAATGTTGCATTCACGATGCATTCCAATATCTGTTTCGCGTAATTACTAAAAACGATATTATACAAAGTGATAAAGTTATATTTTCTTCTTCTAACCTGCAACTAGGTTAGGTACCATTTGATTTGTCAAGAATTTAAACAGGGGCCATACGCCACACTCTAAACGCGTGCCCGAATAGGTGCGGTTTGCAAAAGAATGCGAACGCGAACCTTAACGCGCCGAGATACAGTTTGCGATCGCGTGATATATTACTACTATACGCGTACTATATTGTTAAGATTACATCTCAAAGTCAGAGCTATCGTTCGCGCAAAACTTTATGAGCCCTCTGAAGTTAGGCGCGAGGCCTCCCCGACGCCCTGTAAAGTCCCTCGGATACCTATAATATGCGTACTGCGCAGCCACTGGGCCTAACTTCAGAGGGCTCATAAAGTTTTGCGCGAACGATACTCTAGAATCTTTAGATTAGCTCTGACTTACATTGTAGTTGAATATGGAAATTGTAAATTAAGTCGTCTAGCTATCATTCCCTGTAATTGACTTTCACATGCACCTTTTTTCTAGAAATAGGTAACTCCAAACTTCAATGTTTTCATATAATAAATCAAATTCTTATTTAGATATTTTTACTCTTTCAAAGATGTCTGGAATTCTTATCTGTCTGCTACGCTGTTATTTTTGGATGGTGACAGTAAAATGAGCTACAAAGAGCCCAGAATGATAATTCTACAGGAGAGACTAATTGGTGGACATTCGATTTTCTCAGAAGCCCAAAGTGGTCGGTGCAGCTTATTTTGCGACGAGTTGTATACTTGAGACCAGTTTTTAGATTACATTTTTCGGCGACATGTAATCGGGTATTTTTTCAATTATTTTATACTCTTGATGGATGGCAGCGTCAGTTCAATAAAGTTTGTACTGAAGGACTACCTTACCTTTATAGGGTTCCGTACCCAAAGGGTAAAACAGGACCCTATTACTAAGGCTCCGCTGTCCGTCTGTCACCAGGCTGTATCTCATGAACCGTGATAGTTAGACAGTTGAAATTTTCACAGATGATGTATTTCTGTTGCTGCTATAACAACAAATACTAAAAAAAACAGATAAAATAAATATTTAAGGGGGCTCCCATACAACAAACGTGTTTTCTCACGCTCGTTTTTGATAACGACAACAGGTAGGCGCTTGAAATATTTACAGAATATTTAGTTATACTATATTAACTTTAAAAATAAATATTTAAATAAAATAAATATTTGAAGGGGCCTCTCATACAACAAACGTGATTTTTTTGCCGTTTTATAGATAATGTTAGGGAACCCTTCGTGCGCGAGTCCGACTCGCTCTTGGCCGGTTTTATTTAGAATGAATGGCAAATTCATTACCATAATGTATTTTTCCAATACTCCAGATAATTTTTGCTCTCTTGATTGTTTCTATCAGTTTCTTATTTCCGATGGTGATCTCACGGTTTCCAAGTGGACGTTGATAACTGGCAGTCGCCATTTACTCACAGGTTTTATTACATTTCTACGAGTTTCTTAAAATCAATTACAATAACGGAGCAATCTAAATTTATTGGCTCACTAATGCCAACTACAATTATGTACGCTTTTCTAGTCTCCGCCTGTGAGCGTACCGCATGCCACTGTAACCCACTTTCGCACTAACTTCATCATCATCAGCCAGAAGACGTCCACTGCTGAACATAGGCCTCCCCCTTTAACCTCCACACTGAACGACAACCTGCCATCTGCATCCACTGGATGCCCGCGACTCTCACGATGTCGTCGGTCCATCTAGTGGGAGGCCTACCTACGCTGCGTCTACTAACTACCGTATGTGATACTAGCGACCTGCCCCGGATTCGCACGGGTGCTAGACCCATGCACTATGCACTTTGACCCGCTCCAGGTACACAAAATTTCATCCAAGTCGTTTCTAGTAGTAGTAGTAGCCTATGTATTATTACAGACTATAATCTATCTCTGTGCCAAATTTCATCCAGATCCGATCAGCCGTTCTGGCGTGATTGAGTAACAAACATCCATCCCTCCATCCAAACTTTCACATATATGATACTAGCTGCGCCCCGCGGTTTTACCCGCGTGGTGATGAAAATCGTTGATGATGATGATGAAAAGTAGCCTTTCTATGTGTTAAACCAGGACATAAGCAATGCATATTCCAAAATCCAAATCCATCCAGCCGTTTCTGCGTGATTGAGTAACAAACATCCATCCAAACTTTCACATATATGATATTAGTTTGAAGTGTGATTAGTGGGATTTCGCACAAGGAGTGCCCATTGTATGATAACACAATTAAAAACTACTAATATGACCCTTATCAGTAAGTAATAAGATCGTATCATTAAGATATGACTTACCTGATGATGTTTGTGTTGATGACATAATAGTTTAGTCATCGACTTAACATTTTGAACATTTTAATAGTTTGATTGATTACCTTGATCAAAACAAACATACAAATGTACTCTGTTTGCTTCATCAATATTCATAGTAGTGTTAAGTTTGTTTGACCCATATTTTAGTTCCTTTAGCGACAGTAACTGCTACCAGTTGGTTATTAAAGGTGAAACGTTTCACTTTGGCGGGAAATTCAAATTTCAAACAGTTTTTTTGTCCTTGTAGCTAGGCCGAGTAATTATTGTGAAATGACACAGTGTTCGCGAAAATTGTTGGTCGTTCTTTAGTTCTTTACGTTATCATGTACAGCTATTAATCAGTTACTCACCATATTACTTACATTTGTCAATAAACCGTTTGAAACAGCAAAAATTTGTTTATTGACAAATGTATGTAATAATGTGCATTGGAGATAAATAACTTTACGCGAGTTTGTAAAGAATAATAATCAATTTTCGCGAACATCATTATCGTTTATAATAACTAGCTACAAGAACAAAAAAACTGTTTGAAATTTGAATTTCTCGCCAAAGTGAAACGTTTCACCTTAAGAGTACATAAGTATACCTTTAATGAGTATAATTACGGTACTTCGTATTCGTAGCATGCGCACGTAATCTAGCGTTATATTATTTAGGTGGCTTAGATTCCATGTCATGTTCTTTTACGTAATTTAAGTGTAACATGAGACATTTTTCGCTGTTAGCTTTCATGAAACATTTAAAAGATGAATTCTCTCCCTTCTAGTATCACTTTCAAAGGTTTGTTATTTCAAAAGGAATGTTTAGTTGACACAATATACACGTATCGCGTCACGAATGTCGAGTTTAAAGATCAAGCGTTAGAAGCGAATGAGCGTGAATGGAGGAAACGTGCAAATTCAAATGCAGCGACGCAGTGCCTCTCCGAACCCAAACAATAATCATTAAATCAATTACCCCTCAACTAGAACGCAGTAAACAAACGACATGTTTGTGTAACCCCGCCGAGGTTACCCTGACTACATCGCTACATTCGTGCGCGGGAGTTACGTCAAACACATGTAGAGGCGACCTTGCACAAACGCTCTTAAAAAAGAAAAATATTAAAAAAGATAAACTGTAATTCGCGCGATATTTGTCATTCTCGTGTGATGAGTCATAGCGGGCGGACGTCTCGTTCCACTGGGACATTTAACGGGTTATCGCGGTAATGATTTGTTTTTATTTCTCACAGCTTTGTAGGCGCCGACTGTAAGTTGGTGATTAGCATAATGTGTGCGATAAAGCCGCGTTGAACTGTCTGGTACGGTGACATTGTACTACTGTAACAATAAAGGACGGGTATTCTGTTAATAAGACAGCCTTTTACCTAGCCTGTATCGCGGCTCGGGCTGGGGTCTGCCTTTCTCCATTATCAACGGTCGCCGGTCGTTAGCTTCTGGCACGGTCAGTTGGTTAACTCTCATGTCATCTCTCACGACGTGAAGCGATCGCCATTACTGGCAACGAGGTCTTGCTCCAGTGTCAAGAATACGGTACATTTTTGAAGCATGTGTGAAAGGCCCATAAAATACGCAAGAATGTTAAATGAAGTCGATGATACGCTGTGGGAGAGAATGCCTCTGACTCATCAGTTTGCTTTGGTTTTGTTTTGAATAACTTGATTCAGGTACTAGAGTGTATTGGCATGCCCCCTGCATGCCAATAAATATTAATGTGCTAAATATTAACAAACTAGGTATGAAATTACTATAGAATCTGAGTCAGAATCATGTAGCACCTTAAGAGTACATAACCATAATGTAAGTAATACAAGTAAATCATATAAAAAAATAACAGTCGAATTGAGAACCTCCTTTTTGGAAGTCGGTTAAAAACAGACTTCAAAATATATGAAAAACGTAATAAATGCCTATAAAATTTGATGGTTGCCCTCGATTTCCCTGGTATCCCATCATCAGATCCTGACTTGGTGACAATGGGACCAAATTGGAAGTTTAGGTAAGTACTCTACTGAAAATAAATAAATATTTAAATCGGTAACAGTTGGCAGAGAAATCGGGGACCATACATTTAGAAGAAAAAAAACTAGAACGTAGAACTTTCGTCGTTTTTTGAAGTCGGTAAAAAATTGAATCATTTTGTAATTTGATAGAAGTGTGTGATGACAGTATTAATAGTGTTCAACAAACCAAATAATACAACTTTTTGTTAACATAACAATTTAGCATGGTTTCTAGGTTAAGTTCATTATGTACGCGATGACGTCATCGCGTCATCTCGATCAAAGTCCGTCGAGATACATTCTAACGACTTTGAACTATTTTGAACGTCTGCAAGAATAAGAACCTATCACTAGATAGGCAAAGAAAATGGACAAAATATTGAAAAAAAAAAATCGAGGCAACAAAACGCGCGCTAACCGCAAAAAGCTGTCTGTTTCTCACATTAAAAAAAAAATAAGAAAAAAATCAGAATCAGTAAAGAAAAAAAAAACAGATTGGGTATGTACAGGGTTACGCGGAAAGGTTGTCCTAAGCTGAAAGGGGTCGGTTATGCTCTATTGAACAACTTTCACTATGGGACCAATCCTGAAACCGCGAAAAGAATCAGAACTGTTTTTTTATATTTTTATTTTATGATGAAATGTGCTAGCCTTTGTCCACAACTCACCAGATGGTAAGCGACGATGCGGTCTAAAATGGGGCACGCTTGCCCATGAGGTGCCTATTCACTCTTATCTTGAAGAAACCCAGGTTGTACTTTATAGGAAACACCGAGGCAGGCAGCGCATGTTCCCGACATTTTTCCAAGTGCGAATGAGTTTTTCTATGGAACAGCTGATATTTTTTTTCGCGATTTCATGGTTGGTACCGTAATGGTACCCATAAGTTATTCATAATTATGTGTATAACGGGCCTCTTTCGGCTTAGTACACCCTTTCCGCGTAATCCTCTGTTTTACCAAATTTTATAATAAACTAGTCCTGTTGCCCGCGACTTCGTACGCGTAGATTTTCATAAAAACTTTCAACCCTTTTTTCCTCCCTTAATCCGGCCCTTTCGCAAAATAACATAGCCCATACTTCAATCTGGTCATAGCTTAGCATATTCGTGAAAAACCGCATTTAAATCCGTCCAGTGGTTTAGGAGATGTGCGTGGACAAACAAACAAACACACAATAATTCCAAAAACTGTCTTAACGTGTTCAGCTGCTTATTTTAGGACTTCCTGTGTTTTTTTTTATATCTCGCAGTTACAGATTTTTTTATCTCTACGTTTTATTATATGTACTTATAGATAACGTCATAATTTGCAGACACCAGTACCCCTAGTACAAGATTTGATAGTTTTCGAAAACTTTTTTCGTTTTCTTTTTGTTCCATACATTGCTGGGCTAAAAGCTATTCGAAACCTTCTTTCGTATTCGAGTGAAGCAACCTATACTGCCGATTACTACCGATTTTAGTTCATCCGCGTTTCCGCTAGAGGCGCTTTACTAAAATGTATGGGACAATACGGAAACGAAAAAAGTTTTCGAAAACTGTCAAATCTTGTACTAAGGGTACAGCACGCCACAGTCTCCCCCATGCCGCTACGATCTAGGGTGAGCTTTGACAGCTCCATACGACTCGATTATAAAAGTTGGGTTATATGGAGCCAATTGAGATGTTGAGATTCAACATTATCACTTCACTATACAAAGTAACAGCCGCCAATAAAGGACAATGACCCTGAATGTTGGGTCGGGGGGACGCTTTTGTTAACAATAGTTTCTTAACTCTGGATCAATAGTTTGAGCACTTGTCTATTCTGCAAGCTAAGTGAACGCGCAAGTGAGGTGATAAGCTAAGTGAACGTGTATTTTTCTTGTCTAATACTATAGAGAAATGTCAAAATGTCGAGTGATCATCCTTGATTAATCACTCACTCACTCACTCACTCTTATAATTCGATGCTTTGACATTTATCTGCAGAAATAGGCAAGAAAAAATCACATTCACTTAGCTTATCACTTCACTTGCGCGTTCACTTAGCTTGCAGAATAGATCGGCTGTAAAAGTGATATGACGAAGATGCTATCTAAATACTTTATCATCATACTTTGGTTGAACATTGGCGCACGTGAACCAGGATGGAACCGCGAGGCCATTCTATCTTGAGCTAAGTTGACATTACCAAGTCTCCTGATCGTAGAAGCAGCATTATACAGGGTTTCGCATATAACCCTGTACTATGCCGAAAGGAGGTTATTGTACTCATCATTGTGAACAACTTTTGCTATAGGTCCAAAACTAATATCGCAAAAAAAAAAACACATCAGTCATATGACTGCACGTCAGAAGTGAAAACTTAAGTAGTAATTCACCTATTCTACAAGAGATGGAGCTGTTTTAAAATACATGGTACTGTGTATTATGTGGCAGCGCGACGATGACGCGAGTTCCATGATTTTTGTTCACCCAAAAATTGCTGAACGTGCCTAAAGAAGTTTTCACTTTAAAAATCTGCTGTTTCATACATTTTGTGGAGTGTCAATGACCGTTATCTGTGGAACAGCTGATTTTTTTCCGTGATTTCAGGGTTGGTCCCATAGTAAAAGTTAATCATAATGATGAGTACAATGACCTCCTTTCGACTTAGTGCAGGGTATATGCGTAACCCTGTATACCAAAGAAATACTGCATTTGTGCCCTAAAAGAGAAGGGCTGCCGCGGACAAGTAGATACAATGGCAAACTAGTGTTGGTCCTATAATGTATAGTTCATAATAAATATCTTGGACATTTATTGCACACACGGTCATCTGACCCCAAACTAAGCAAAGCTTGTAATATGGCTGCAAGAGACTAATATACGTACTTTAAAAAAATATATACTAATTTAGACACTTACACCCAGACATGGAACAAACACCAATGTTCATCACATGAATGTTTGTCCTAGGTGGGAATCGAACCCGCGCCCCCAAGCGCAGAAGGTAGGTTCACTACCAACTAAGCCACAGGGGCAGTCAAAATTATGGGTACTATGTATCCCTTTCGAGTTAGTACACTCTTTCCGCGTAACCCTGTATACTTTTCTGTCCTGGCGCATCGTGGGAACGATGTTGTACAGGTAGATAACTGCACAGTTGAGATCAGTTCTGGTTTTAGAAGTGCTTCAATGAGTCACGTGTAGGGCGCGGCTTGTATGTGTAGGGTACATTCTACTATAGAGTTCATCATTATCATCACCAATGGTTGCCTGGAAGAGATCGCTTTTAGCGATAAGGCCGTCACTTGTGACACTGGCTCGTAAGTGCTTTCTGTTTGTAATATTTATTTCTGGTAGACACAATAAAGAGTTTTTATCTATCTATCATGTCAGCCATAGGACGTCCACTGCTGGTCTTAGACCTCCCCCATCGATCTCAAAAAGGGCCGGTTGGAAGCGGCCTGCATCCAGCGTTTCCCTGCCGTCTCTTAGGTCGTCTGTCCATCTTGTGGGTGGACGTCCTACGCTGCGGTTACCGTCGTGGTCTCTATTCGAGAACCTTTCGGCCCCATCGACCAGTCCAGTATAGATTTATCGACATACAATGTTTATTAATTGTTAATATTGGAACGATGGTGGCGGAGTGGTACTATGTGCCCTTTAGGTATTTAAATGAATCCAAACAATAGGGATAATAGCGCATATTAGTGTTACGGTTTTTTCTTCTTCTATCGAGCGAAATCTACGCTTTCCTAGTTCAATTTTGATATGATAACATTATAATTTTAAGCTAACCATGGAAGTAGACATCCTAGGACTACAATGCCTAAAATTGCTAAAATATGGAAAAGAGGGCCTTAAATAAATGTATGTGTGAGTTATTTACGTTTCCTGCCGGCTGGGTTTACCGTGACGATTAGGAATTGTGATTTATTACGTCGTTGAAGCATAAACTACTCATGAATTTTTATTAGTCTTTCTCTATTAGACGGAGCCCCGTATTCTTAGTTCTAAACCCATCATCATCATCAGCCAGAAGACGTCCACTGCTGAACATAGGCCTCCCCCTTTAACCTCCACACTGAACGACATCCTGCCATCTGCATCCACTGGATGCCCGCGACTCTCACAATGTCGTCGGTCCATCTAGTGGGAGGACTACCTACGCTGCGTCTTCCGGTTCGCGGTCTCCACTCAAGAACCTTTCATCACCATCAGTTATCGGTTCTTCGAGCGATGTGGCATGCCCATTGCCACTTCAACTTGCAAATTTTAATAGCTATGTCGGTGACTCTGGTTCTTTGGCGAAAATCTATGTTCCGGATTTTGATTAGTTCTAAACCTGATATCGACTAATATTTAAATACAATAACACTTTATTAACATACATACGTATCCCTACATAAGGGACATTACAAGGAGAAAAAATTATAAATAGAAGATTTTTTAAATGTTTTTGTAGTTTTAAAATCGTCTAGATTCATAAAATTCGAGTGTTCCAATAAGTAGTATCTTCTATTTCTGTCAATGGCAATATGTTCTGTAAATAATTATCAATACAAAATACCGACTTCATAAAAATGTCATGGTTGGACCAAATAGGAAGCACTAGCTTTAAAAAAAAAAAAACATAATCGGTTCATCCAGCCGAAAGTTCTAAGGTAACAAACATTTTTTTTAAACCAGACGTATTGAGAACAATGTGCAACATCGTTTTTGCGTACATGATTTTAATATCCTAATATTTTTCATTATGAAACATAAATATCTAAAAGAAAACTCCCGTGATTAATTAGGATGCATCCGTTTATTATTGTAACTAGTGATATAAATAAGGAATAAATGAGTATGAAAAGTAATGAGGAATTTGTATCAGCGATTATGTCAACACTAGAAAGGGACAAAGGGCTAAAGGTGGTACCTCTCGCTCCGCTCGTTTTTTCTGTTTGAATCTTTCAGTCCCTTTGGGTAGTAGGTTCATGAGTTTGTATGAAAACGGTCCTTAAGAATGCTGGACGTAGATTGTCGATAACGATGTTTTCATATGTTATTGTTGTCTTGTGTGTAGGACTTATTAGCGATAAAAAAAAAAACAATGTCACAGCGACACCCCTGAACAAACGCGTCGACATTAAAAGCAAGATAATAACTGCATAGTTAATGAACGGTAATTAAACCATCGGGACGTTAAGTAAATGGGACGAACTGAACTCTTGTCCATGCTCACGCGCCTGTCATTAGCTCGGTTAATTCACTCATGACATTTCTGACTAGAGCAACAGTGACAGATAATCTCCCGCAAAATAAGATTCCTGCTCAAGAGTCAAAGGCTACCCCATGGAGTTTCCGTCAATCGACGGATCATGGCAGGAACCAAGGCAAAAACGAGATGATGATAATCATTGTTTTAAACTATCACGGTTGTTCACTACAGTTATATGATTATTTACGGGATATTTACCGTGGTAAGGTTGTGCAAGGAGCTCCCGATATTTCGGCGCAGTTACATGTACCATGTTTACGGGAAGTCTTCCCGTGCAATGTAACTGCGCCGAAATATCGGGAGCTCTTTCCACAACCTTACCACGGTAAATATCCCGTTAATAATTATATTACTGTGATGATAATCATTATGACTGAACTGAATTTTACTTTATTGCTTTCCTTTTTCCTTTGTCTATTGAATCTTCATTGGGTTCCGGCCTTATCGGAGATTGGACAGATTGACATCTTCAGATTGTTTGTGGAAGCTTGCACTGATGGCTTTGCAGCTATCAAGCTAATTTCAGACTACGCAATACTATTGTGCCATATAGTATTGCAAAAAGGAAATAAGGAAGGAGTCAGATATACATATAGTAAAGTGTGAACGTGTCCATAATAATGTATGGTGCGCGATATTGTTGTGCTATGAACAATATGCTATTATATTATAGCGTAGTCTGAAATTACCTTCATTCGCAAAAAGGTCGCCTCGTATGTAAAACACGTGCGAGTGGCAACAGCATTCTGAAGTGCTGCAGTCACTAAAAGCTTTAATTGTCCCATCCTGTACCACCACATCGGGTTACTATTGAAACAAATTAACATTATGTCATTTCTATTGTTGCTTTATTTCGTTTACGGAATAATTTTTATTTTTGGATCCCGTTTCTACTAAACCAATTGTTTACAAATTGTTAATGAATTGCCTCAAAAATTACCCTTTTGACACTTTTGGTATAGATAAAGTGTCAAAAGTAAAAAAATTGAGGCAATTCATTAACAATTGAAAAACCATTGGTTTAGTGGAATCGGGACCCTGAGAAATTGTGTCTGATAATAAATGATTTTGATTATAAACAAATAAAATTCCGTCCAGTTACATCAAAAATTGGTTGTATTTTGTGAGGCCACCATTCAGCAGAGTCAGCTGGTGCTGCGGCCAAACATTTTGCTGGCTCTTCTTTCTTACCTTGAATGATTAATTGGAGTATTGTACTTGTTTCTCATGACTTCAACCATGAAATACATCTTTCTGCGTGGTTAATTGAATCAATCATCAGTCTGTATTGGTGGGTATATAGGCCTCTCTTGTGTCATTGCTGTATCGGGCAAATGTCGTCCGCGAATAACCCGTGATGGGTCTGGTGCCGTCGACCATCAGAAAAAATAAATGGAAGCGTTATACGTACAATTTCCCCTTTAGCATTTACACCCCTCCTCAGTCATAAATATACATTTGTTTGCGTGCATTTGTAGAACTAGTAAGCATATGTCAGTGTGTGCAATACGTGTTTACCTCGCCCTCGGTTTTTGGCAGACTTTTTTCGGTACTAGCTCGAGTTTAAAGGCAGATCTAAAGTATATTTATCAGTATCGGCCCTCCGCGGGCTGGTTGTCTATTAAATATTGCCACCCAAAAAAAAAACTTTCCCGGTACAAAACCCGAGTCTTTTACGTCAAGGTATTACAGCACTGATGAAAGTCGTAGATTACCGTCACATGTTCTAATTGGACCAGCAGTTGGTAAAAGTGATCAGCCCACGCGCAATCAGTTGCCAAGATATGAGAATATTTTTTTAATATGATTAGCAATATGAAATTGAAATATGATTTACGCAGTATGACTCCATTAGTCTTCTAATAATTTGACAGAAGTGTCAACGACCAAAAAGTAACGTCAGGTTATGTAGGAAATTAAATTCAACGAAGCTTTTAACCTTCGACCCAAAAGAGAGGTGTTACAGTTGTATGATTATTTACGGGATATTTACCGTGGTAAGGTTGAGGCTAAGAAAGAGGGTAGATCGTTTTGTCTGCACCTAACTTTGAACTGTTCGACCAACCACCCGCATTCTTCAGTCTTCCCGTGAACATGGTACATGTAACTGTGACGAAATATCGGGAGCTCCTTCCACAACCTTACCACGGTAAATATCCTATAAATAATCATATAACTGTAGTGAACAACCGTGATAGTTTAAAACAGAGAGGTGTTATAAGTTTAACGTGTTTTATGTGTGTCTGCTGCCTTACCTCTGAAACGGATGAACTGATTTCGTTTTTTTTTTTATTGAAAAAAAATTTGATTCAAAGGTCACTTGATCGAGAGTGTTCTTAGCTATGATTCATGAAAATGTGTTCAGCCGTTTGCAGATTATTAGCTCTTTTATTTCGTGCGATATCAAGGTTGGTCCTAAAGCAAAAATAGTTTATAATGACGAGTAAAATTATGTCCTTGAATTTGTCCGAAGAAATACATATTTTTTTCGCGAATTAGTCCGCGTTTGACCACTAACTCGCCTGTTGGTAAGCGACGATGTGCTCGAAGATGAAGCACGCAGACTGAGAAGATATTTCACTCTCGCTTTGAAAATGACCAGATTATATCTGTCAGGAAACAAGGAAGCCGGCAGGTTGTTCCAATCCTTGGCCGTACGGATTAGTTTGGTACGTATCCAAGGAAACAGTAGTAGTAGGTACAAAACAAAAATACTTCCGTATAACGTACAATCATAACAAACTTCACCACGTCATGCAGTTAAAGAGGTCAACTCGCGTCGGCTAGAACGTGAAAGAATTCAAAATAATATCGCCCATACCACAGAATAAATAATAGTTTATTCATAACCTGTATTTTAACTAGGGTTGCTACCACATAAAAAAGAAGTAAATAGAACGGAAATGAGAAGGAAAGTCTGTCGCCAGGTATTGCGACAGACATTCTTATTTATGTCAACGCGTCGAACTGGCAACCGGCATGACGTTTAAATAATTTTCGCTGTTTAAAAAACCAATTTAAAATCACTAATCCTGAAGATCCTGGTAAGGATATTGGAACAAACTATATAAATTATTGCATTGTCATCGGTCCTTGATAAGTGTGCAAAGTTTCAAATCAATCCGTCGTTTTGAAAGGGGTGAAAATCACGTTCAAAGATTCCGTTACATAGATATATACCAAGCTAATAAAAGCGTTTTAAATTAAAAAACTGGCTCGTTGAAAGAACTTTTTTCTCTATAGACGACTTTTTTTAAAAACGAATGAAAATGTTATTTAAATAACTACGGACGCAATGTAATAATTAAGTAATTATTTATGAATTAACTAGCTGCGCCCCGCGGTTTCACCCGCGTGATGATGATAATGATGATGAAAAGTAGCCTATGTGTTAATTCAGGACATAAGCAATGTATATTCCAAATTTCATCCAAATCCATCCAGCCGTTTCTGCGTGATTGGGTAACAAACATCCATCCATCCATACATCCATCCATCCAAACTTTCACATATATGATACTAGCCGTCCGCCCCGGCTTCTCAAGAGTGTAAGCTCGGCCTTCGGCCTCGCTACAAAATATAATATAGCCTATGTCACCCGGGGATAGTGTAGCTTCCCAACAGTGAAAGAATTTTTCAAATCGGTTCAGTAGTTTCGGAGCCTATTCATTACAAACATACAAACATACAAAAATAGGTACAAATCTTTCCTCTTTATAATATTAGTGTAGATAAGTGTGATATTGTGAGAATTATTTTTATTATTTTACAAGAAATTCTTTATGTACTTACTGACTTATAATTATACACACTATTATCAATAAAATTGTTTATCTGTTTATCTGAGCCCGGTGGCTAAGCCCGCCGCGCCGGGCCGTCGACTTTGGTGTGTAGTCACCTTAATTCTAACTCATTCTAATTCTAACTGATCCCGTTCAAATTCTCGACACGGCATCGATCATAGTTATTCTGTCGCTGAAAGCTGACGAACTTGGCACAGGTTATGACATAAAAAAAAATTAGCAGCATATTATTTCCATTAGAATTTCAATTTAATGCAATATTGCTATCGTGATGAATTTTAAAATTAGAGCAGAGAGTATAAAAGGAGAGTCGACTATTTCGCGTATTTAAAATATTTTACAATAAAAGTAGATGCGTACCTAACCTAGAAACGACTTCCCTCAGTTCCCACTACTTAGACACCTTGCATAGGGCTTACTTTCAGTCAACGCATTGACTCAAATTGTGCCTATAAATATGCCCGCCTATACGCCAGTTTCGCTGTCGTGTGCTGAGCGAACCAATCAGCCAGCGTTCAGTATCCCAACCCCGCACACTACAAACTAGTTGCTGGTCTTGGGTGTTTTTTTGTACGTATAATACCTAAGTCCAGTGCAAAAACCTTATTTTTTACCATTGACGCTAAAAGAGGGGTGTTATGTTTAACGTGTATCTGTGAGTCTGTCTGTGGCATACTATCTCCGAAACGTCTGAACCGATTTTGATTTAGTTTTTTTTATTAGATCGAGAGTGTTATTAGCTATGATTCAAGAAAATTTGTTCAGCACATTGAAGATTACCAGCAATTTCATCGAGGTTTAAAAAAAACTTTTTGTACTTTGTACTTTTGGAGCTTTATCGCGGGTGCAGTTTATTGCGAGTAAGTTTGTTGTAATGTCTACAGGGTAAGAAGTCGTTGCTCCAGTAGCTCCAGTACTCCGTACTGCGGTGGAAAGGCCACTGCGGCAGTCTGATAAGATCGTTATTTAGCGTCTGTCCGCTCCGGCGTCGGCCTGTCTGCCGGGAATCGATGCAGTTGTCTGCCTCCCTGAGTGGCGGCGCCGCGCAGCTGCCATGTTTGGCTTCCTGGCTGAAGTAGTAGCTTTTCAAACTGTCGACGATTAATGCTTGTAGTTCAGACTCTATAGCTTTAGTTGGGGGGTTGTTGTCTATGTTTTTTTTAGTGAATCACTTTGTCTTTTTTATATAGTAATGGGCTCGCGTTTGACCGCCAACGAGTTCCATGATTTTTGTTCACCCAAAAGTGCTCAATGCGCCCAAAGAAGTTTTCACTTCAATATGCCTATATATATTATTCCAGAACCTAAAGTATCTACATTAAAAGTAACATCAAAATCTGTTTAGCAGTTACGGAGATACGTGGTAACAAACATTCACACAAACTTACTTATATTTATGATATTAGTGTGATAAGATTAGTGTGATATGTGCTTCGATTTGATGCACTTACCTAAAGTTTAAATTATGGTGTATGGGAGCGTTTGTTGATCCCTGCTTTCAATATAAGTGCCATCGTATCGTAGACATTTATGTTTTTTTATAATATCAGTTTTACGATGCTGATAGTGAGCGAGCGAGCACTCGTGATTCATGCACATTTAATGGATTTAAAATAAAGTGTCTGTATTTTTATATCACTATTCACTGCTTCGTTGAAATATAAGATTTCTTTTGGCGGAGAGGGTTCATTCGTGATCTCTTTGAGGAATGTTTTTTTTAACGTTAAATATTTAAAACATTGTCCCAGTTCAATTTTCACTGTAGATCGATTAATCAAATGCCCTTTTTCTAAAACTTGTCTGATTGGTGCAGGGCGGATCCTAATGAAGTGATTGGTGCAGGTCGGAGGATTGAACCTGGTGCCGATCTTTGACGTGCTTTGAGAGGAGTATAATATGTCCGCAGTGAACTGCTAGAGAAGCAACAATGCTAGAATTTGCATAAAACTTTCTTTCGTGGGAGAAAAAGAGTGGACAACAAGTATCGTGGTCCCCGTGCTAGGTTTGTACATATATGATGAAGGCAAACATAATCCCCTTTAGAATTAGTTAGCTGGACGGTTTCCATCCGACCTGAATAACTAGGGGCAGCTAAATGCGTATATTTATTTAGGTTAATTAATCTGCAATGCAGTAGGGAGGTTGAAAGGCCATCATGCAAAACAGAGCATATAAATAAAATTCATATCTGGGACATTTTTGCACACACGGTCAACTGACCCCAAACTAAGCAAAGCTTGTAATATGGCTGCCAGAAACTGATATACATACATATATATTTTTAAATACATACTTAAATATATATATATATATATATATGAGACAGACACTGGAATTGCGAAAAGCAATCGGCAGTTCCATAGAAAAGTCATTTACAGTCGTATGTGTATTAAAACATTGGACCCGAAAAAAATTGCGATAGGTTTTTTTAAATGTCATAGGTGGCAAACAAGCAGACGGGCTGCCTGATGGTAAGCGATCACGGTCGCCTATGGATACCTGCAACACTAGGGGCATCACAGATACGTTGCCGACTCTTAAAGACTATTAACAGCCCTTTTGAAGAACCCCATATTATAGTCCCATAGTTTTGCTCATAATGATGAGTACAATGACTCGCTTTCGGCTTAGCATAGCCGTTTCGAATAATATTGGTCTATTTATTATGGTACATTATTATGGTATTGGTAATTTGGTCTCTATAAACCAAATGGTTCTTATTTTGGCGACAAAATCAGCCAAGCGACGGTCACCGACCACCGTCACCGCCTGAAATAGGTACATTATTGAAAGTAAAATATTTTGACATGTTTACGTTACCCATACATTTCGTCACTCGCGTCTCCTGTCAACTATAATTTTAACGGAGTAATCTCTTGGGTGATGCGTCCGTCGCTGCAATGTTGCCAGAATTCCTCGAAATACGGAAATACCTTGCCCTAGCTTTATACTAGTCTCGATTTATTTTTTATGATACTGAGTAACGAGACGAGCGAAGTCGCTCGCCTGATGGCTCTTCACGCTTGTCCATAACAGCTCAACGCCACTCAGAATTTTGAACTTGAACAGTTCAAAACCCTGGATGGCAATGCACTGAGCTTGTCACCCTGAGATATAAGATGTCAAATCTCTGTGTGCCCTGTAATTTCGCTGGAAACATTGCCCTTCAATCCGGAACACAGTAGTGTTTGCACACTACTGCTTGGCGGTTGAATAACTGGCAAAGGTGTGGTACTTCCCCAGGCGGACCCCTACAAAAGAGTCCTACCACTACAAAATTATATGAGCGAGTGGCTTCGTATGCCTACTTGAGAAGTTGAGATTCTCCTCCTAAGATCTCTTTTGAGCTTCCTAAAGTATTCTTAGGGCCGATTTCACCATCAAAGTGAACGCGATCAACGCAAAACTAAACTGGTATAAAGTGGCTTATTGAGTTCAAAACGTCAAT
This sequence comes from Agriopis leucophaearia, assembly GCA_949125355.1. Lineage (NCBI taxonomy): Eukaryota > Metazoa > Arthropoda > Insecta > Lepidoptera > Geometridae > Agriopis > Agriopis leucophaearia. The sequence continues at coordinate 9,826,402 of OX421287.1, read as the reverse complement.
TTGGGTTTCACCAACATAAACTTAACTGCGATCAGTTTACGGTTTCATGCCGAAATACGGTTTGCGGTCGCGTGAATTTGCAAACTGCACCTATTTAGGCCCGCGTTTAGAGTCGGGCGTAAGGCCCCTGGTCTCGCGTTGTTTCTCAACAGTCGGTGTTCTAGGTTGGCGATATTTACGAATCAGAAATCCCGAAATATCGGGACGTTCGCAAAAATTCTCGTTCATGGCAACACTGCCTCTGGTTCGGTGCCAAATATATTGGAACCGTAACATATTTGAAAATAATACAATTACGCGGCTATGTGAAAAATAATTTCATATTCGTCGCCAGTAATATCTGCCACGTGTTGGCTGTCGCACGTGGTGGCTGCATTTTGATTTGATATCATTACCACTACGGAATAGGGAAGGGGAACCACTTCCATATTCCGTGATTAGCACTTTTGAAGTACAGCCTTCTAAAATTTTTTTGACGAAAATAGCAACGAAAACTGGATTTTTGGCGTTCTGATTCCATCAAATAGAAAGATAGCTATAGTAAATTCAATTTCTGTAATAAATAGATCTGTATTTTTTATTGATAATAACGACTTAAAATGTTGGAAAATCTCGAAATAACCTGTAACTTATTTCCAATTTACAAAAGTAAGTAGTTTTTCGTAAAACTCTCAGAGGGAAGTCTGAGTGTGGATTTCGTTAACTTACTGACATACGATAAACAATTTTAATGTTTAATGTTTCCTTTTCCGTTCCCATGCCAGCATCGTCCATCGCTTTCCTGTCGCCTTAAGCCTGTGCACAAAGGCCATAGCTATCTCTTTATTTTATTTTACTCTATTCGGAAAACAAACAGCTCAGAAGTACAAATTATGTACACTAATTATTTTAGGACGTTTTCAAAATGTTTGAAGATAAAATCACTCAGCTATTTTTTAAGTTCCATAAACTTTGAAATGCTCGAGTGAGATGGCTTTGAGATGACATTCCGGACATAAAAACGAATCTCACGACACTGCGCAAAATTTATTAAGACTTTTAGTTTACGAGGCTACCGGAGTGTACCTAAAAACTGACATACATTCATATAATCGAAAAAAATTACTCTCATCCTGGACAGGAGGTCAAATAAAACAGGCGGCAAATTTATAAATTTGGTCTTTTTGAAAAATTTCACCAATGATTTGATTTGATTTACGTGTCATTTGCGAAGCAAGTAGAAAGGCAAGCAGTAAATAAAATTAACCCTACTTGTTCTTCGTTTTTAGGGCCAACAGACTTACTTTTTAACTGACTTCAAAAAAGGCGGAAGTTCTATGTTCCACTGTATTTTTTTATGTATATTCACCGATATGTCCGGCAACTGTGGACCGATTAAAAAAAATATACTTTTGTTCGGTATTTTATACTTTCAATTTAGTCCTGTTGTCACCAAGTCAGAACCTGATGTTACATATACCTATCCTATCCTAAAAGTTGGCTCGCAAAAGTGAAGCTAGGGGTAAGGCCCCTGGTCTTCCGTTGGAACCGACACGTGACGTCACGCACGTCATGAAACAGCAGGTGTGCAGTACAACAACAATTTAATACGAATTAATATGGTAGTGATATAATACATAAACCAAGACATACAAACAAGAAAATTATCTTTAAATCAGTAACAATTTTTTACGTTTGTTACGAGTACGTCAGAACTTTTGACTGGGTGAACCTATTTTGATGATTATTTTTTTATTTGAAAACTGGTATACCAGGGAAATTGAGGGTAACTCTCAAATTTTATAGGCACTTATTACGTTTTTCATATATTATTGAAGTCGGTTTTTAATGTGATCCACTTGTTAATAAGCATTTTTGAGCTCTTGCATAATTTTTCTCTTCTGTCTTACATAGACATTAGACACAGGATTTTAGTGTGCAAAAAGCTGATCTTGCACTCATTGCATAATTTGGCAGTGCGTGCCTCCTAGTTTGTTCAATTTGATAGCCCATAAAACACTCCGCCGTGGGCTTCCTAGCACGTATGCGGTCTCTTAACCGTTGTCGCAGACATTTCTAATTTATGTTCCACTAATTCACGCGTCTATAAAACTTTACTGGGAATCGCGTTGTTTTGTTGTTGCTGGTATGCGTGGAATGAATCAGTAAAATGGTCGATTGTGGGTGAAATGTGGGGCGTGGGGTGGCCAGTTGCGAGAGCCTTAAGAGATGGTACTCCATTGCAACCGCCACCATATACTTACGCAATCAGTACTAGATTCAATTAAAACTACAAAAAATATACTTTGGCAATCTTCGGGTTCTTCATCAGAATCAAAACCTATGCTCGGCCGTCTGAGTGTCATCACTTAATCTTCCTTAAAATGATGCACCCTTCTCGCTCTCGACTGAAAGAAACGAGAATTGGCCGAACTGAATTATCGTCTGACCATCAGCTCGCTGGTCTGATGACATCGCTAAGGCAGCAGGAAAGCAGCGGATGAGACCGGCACAGGTTGCGCGCTGATGAGAAAACCTACACTCAGCAGTGGGTAAAAATGGTTGATGATGATCAACTGGTGATATAATCTACTTGTTTGCACAGCTGGCGCAGCGATCCTAAGAGCATCTAGTTCTCTTACACAAGACAAAACCATCGGTTCTGTCTCTTGCAAGTTGCAAGGGGCGATTTGAAGCTAGCGCAAGTTCTACGCTATGGAAACTTTCCAGCTATCTAGGGCGGCCGATAGGTCGGCGGCCTGGGGGTTCTCCATGATAAGCCTTCTTAACATCGCGATTCATTGTTAATCCGATATTTAGAATGGAAACACCTGTCAATTTCAAAGTTTTCACCAGCCCGCCACTTAGCCGTCTTTAACACATTGGAGGCCCTGGGCACATTAGGATAGGGGGGCCCCTATGACCTTGACAGAGCACTATTTTCGGGCGAGAGTAGAGTACCTTCGCGCATGCAAAAGCTAATAAGCAAGTAGGTATTGTAGTCAGTCATTACCCATTGTTATTTTTTTGATAATAAATGTCGGTTAATGTTTGGTGATCTGGCGGGAACTTGGGGGCTCCAGAGATGGCGGGGCCCTGGGCAAGAGCCCAGAGTGCCCAGTGGGAAAGAAGGGGCCTGCCGCCACTCTCACCCTACTGATAGTCTGTTCAAAAAGAGAACCGTCGTGGCATAATGGTGACCTAACATTCAGATTTTTTAAAGTAGTGAATTCTTCAGCCCTAGTAGCCCGAGTCCTAGTGAGAATTGAGTAGGTAGGTTCTTCTACTAAGTATTAAACATTTTTAGTCGTGGTGGCAATGACAGAGCAGTGGTTGTCAACGCAACAAATACTATAATGTAGCCAGAAATTAGCACACGTGCGACCTCAATTCCTACGCTTTTTGCACAGACTCTAAGTCTTGGTAACTGGTTATAAAAATCGATTTATTCCAGAGTAAATGAATGCCAATAAATGCTTAAGCAATTTCATTAATTCTTAATATTATCTTCAAACGAAGGAAGTTTATTTTCTGACAAGATGTACGATACATAATTCACCGTAAGATTATGATTCGGATCTGCATCAACAAATAGAATAAAAATAATGTTTATCGGTACCAATGGCGGCACCTCTCAGACAGTGAAAACATTCAGTCAACACATTGGCAAAAAAGTGCATATGAAATGCTCCGCTCACCACTGGTGCGCCAGTATCGCTGTCGGATGTCGAGACGTTCAGTGGACCAATCAGCGTTTAGTATCCCACCTCGGACCTCAGCTAGTGGTCTGAATGGTTTGCGAATTAGTTTCATGTTTCATTTTATGTTGTGTACTGCCCAAGAATGGAACTCACTGCCACCTTGTTTCTTGAGAACTAAAACCTAGAAGCGTCTTCAAAGCTAGATTGGTTAGATTTATTCTTAATTAACTTGTTTCATCCTCAGCCACACCGTCATTTACCATTAAGCGAGTTGGTGGCCAAACCTCAGAAGAAATGAGAAAAAGAGTGAATAGGTATCTTCTAAGTCTGCGTGCTTCATCTTCGACCACATCGTCGCTTACCAACAGGCAAGTTGGTGGTCAAACGCGTACTTATTGGCGATAAAATATTAATAGTTACAAATAACCAACAAAGATTTAAAATAAAAGTTTGTATAATGTCTATTGGCCATCAAGTCGTTGATCGGTACACTGAAATAATTCGATTATCTTTAGCGTGGAGTTTACGATTCGCCTTTATACTCGTAACAAGCGGTAAAGTAGTCACACTAATATCATATATGTGAAAGTTTGGATGGATGGATGGATGGATGTATGTATGTATGGATGGATGTTTGTTATTCAATCACGCAGAAACGGCTGGATGGATTTGGATGAAATTTGGAACATACATTGCTTATGTCCTAGATTAACACATAGGCTACTTTTCATCATCATGATCATCATCGATTTTCATCACAACGCGGGTGAAACTGCGGTGCGCAGCTAGTAATAAATATTCTCCATTGCGCTGTTTTAAGCCCGCGATCAGAGGTAAGGCCCCAGGGCCTCAAGGGCCCCAATGTTCAATTGACAAGATACAATACGTGTATAAGGGTAGGACATAAATGTGATGTGAGGGTTCGCCAGGTGTGTGTGAATAGAGCCTAAAGCTAGTAAAGGTATATTTTTAGTACAGTTTTATTTGGTACAGGAACGCACCGTATCCTGTTTACTTCTCGCTTTTAAACTTGTCTGTATACGTATGTATGTCGGTGCTTGCCTAGTGTAGTGGGTGTGTGGGGTCATACGTTCATTCATACACCTTAGTATTTCAAACTTTCAAATATGTCTTATGTATCTTAAGTATCCGAAGATTACTCCTGATTGAGATCATAGATTGAATAGTAGCAATTTTTTCTATCGGACTGCCACAGCGGGCACTAAAAGGCGACACAGCTTCATGGTTGATATTCCGAAAATCCGTACGAAGTGCTTTGATTCCACTTTTATTGTGCGTTCTGCTAGTCTGTGGAATCACATCATCAGCCCTTTAAACGTCCACTGCTGATCAATGGCGCCTTAGAGACGGGTGTTGCCATAATCTCCACGCTTGGCAGGCGGCTTGTGAATCGCAGTACGTTCACCGTGTACTAATAGGACGCTGCTGCCCATCCTCCGGTGGTTCTGGTCGCAGTTTTATGACATACCCGGGTCCGGGCAGTCCGTAAAATGCGCTGCCTGATTGGGTGTTCTCTGCTTTACAATCTGGGTGTCCTCAAATCGCGAGTGGATCGGTTTTTATCTAAGCAAGTGTGCTCGATCGTAGACAGCATCATCACTATCAGAAGAGGTGAATATAAGATTTTTATTAAGTAGATTAGATCCCACTATTGGGCAAAGTTGTCTACACAATTTCCTTCTATTTCTCACTTTCCATTGCTATCCGGGAGCTGCCACATTTTTTTAAAATGTGGAGGCAATGAATGCAACCGATTTAAAGTTACGGAAGGATAAACGGTGGTTATAAGATCGGTGCCTGTGAATCTAATTTACAACTGAATACTGTCGAATGACTAGTGTTGCCGAACTATCGATAGTCCTACTATCGATAGTTGACCTCGATAATAATCAATTAGGATATCGATATTATCGATACCATAAGAGGTGATAATATTATTGATGATTGGCAATACTAACGATAGTATCGATAGAATCAAATCCTGATTATCGCCACGCTGTCGATAGAATCGATACAATTACTATACTATTGAAAGTCATCAATATTATAGTCAATTCCGTACTATTGATAGTATCGATAGCAAACTGACTATCAAAGATCGATTCTATCGATACCTTTACAAGTCATAAATATTATTGTCGATTCCGTACTATCGATAGTTCTATCGATATTTTCACAATTTCTAAGCTATCGCTATGTATACAGCTAGCGGCAAGACTAACGAATGACACGTTCATTATCGTGGTTGGAAGGAACCAAGGTCGGGCGACCGATATCGCGCTGACTCGCAGTCGACAACGGTTGGCTACCAAACCGGCCGATAAGGCATTTTCTAAGAAACACAGAACATGCGAGGGATTTGTCGACAGAGTCAGGCCTGGCCCACTCCACACTTTAGGTATGAAGCTACAAGTAGTCGTCTTGTCGGACTTGCCGTGCTCGCTGCCGCACGATAGACAGAGATAACACGACAAGAGTTACGCGATAGACAGTGAGGCAACTTCTAGGTTAGTATAGCTGTAGGTAGTTAGCCCTCGCACGTCCTGAATTGGACTTTATTGTGTGGTAGTAAGAGTCGCTACTTATTTAAATGCTCTTGCGGAGTGAATCTTCTGTACTTGTACTATAATTATGTATTCTGTGACAGAACATTTATTATGGTAACGTTCACCGACTGACAATCTCACATGCTAACGTGGCCATTGGCCGGATTTACCGACGACACCGTACACCGTTTTATATATAGGTGATTATATAAGGTCGGGAAAAAAAATTCTTCGTATTTTTTAAACAAATTCAAGACATATTTTTTTCAAGTTTAATTACATTTAATTATAATATATATGTGCCATTTTGTTCGATAACTTGTTGCCATCTTGTAGGTAGTGACATGATCCCGTTGCTGTAGAATTTTTGGGACTTCTGATCAAAAAAATGCAACAAGTAGTTTTGACAGTCCCCTCTTGATGTTAATCTAACACTACCCAAAGAATTCTGAAGAGATCGAAACAGGTGGAAATCTGAGGGTGCAAGGTCTGGGCTATATGGTGGATGCATTAACACTTCCCAACCAAGCTCTCTAAATTTTTGCTGAGTGGCCAAAGATGTGTGCGGTCTGGCGTTATCATGATGAAAGACCACACTCTGTTGATCAATTCCGGCCGTTTTTTCTCAATTTCTTGTTTGAGTCTCATCTGCTGTTGGCAGTAGAGATCCGAATCGATGGTTTTGCCCGGCGGTAAAAGCTCATAATGAACGATGCCCTGCCAATCCCACCATACACACAGCATCACCTTATTACGTGTTAATCCGGGTTTCGCTACAGTCTGTGGTGCTTCACTGCCCTTTGACCATGATCTTTTGCGCACATTCTTGTCGTAGGTGATCCATTTTTCATCACCAGTGATCAATCTTTTCAAAAACGGTTCGGTTTCGTTACGTTTCAATAGAGAATCGCAAATGAGTACACGATTCATTTGGTTTCTTTCAGTGAGCTCGTGTGGCACCCAAATATCGAGTTTTTTGTATACCCAGTTTTTTTCAAATGGGTCAAAACTGTTTTGTGGTCAATCCCCAGTTCTTCAGCTACGTCGTAACTACTAATATGCCGATCTTGGTCCACTTTTTCAGAAATGGCATCGACTTTATCCGTAACAGGGCGACCAGAGCGAGCTGCATCTTTGACATCAAAATTCCCGGACTGAAAACGCTTGAACCAACATTGTGCTACTCTTGATGACACTGCATTAGATCCATAAACGTCACAAATTTTATTCGCGGCTTGTGTCGCATTTTTCCATTTTTTGTAATAAAATTTCAGAATATATCGAATTTCTTCGTTAGATTCACTCATTTTATCGAACAAAAAACAATTGAAAAATGGCGTGAAATTGCTTTTTACTTATTGTATTTCTTTTTTAAAATATCATATTTTTAATGGTATCAAAACCAGCCAGATACAAACAGTACAACCGATGAGATTTTTACTACAACTTTATACATACAAAATACGAAAAGACTTTTTCCCCGACCTATTATATATGGTATTTTATGCCATCTCTCTACATTTGTACGTCTACTAACTAGCCAAAACATGATACAAAGTGACTAATATTGTTTAAACACGTATTGTGTAGTGGTAGGACTCTTTTGCAGGGGTCCGCCTGGGGAAGTACCACACCTTTGCCAGTTATTCAACCGCCAAGCAGTAGTGTGCAAACACTACCGTGTTCCTAATTGAAAGGCAATGTTTCCAGCGAAATTACAGGGCACACAGAGATTTGACATCTTATATCTCGGGGTGACATTTTTTTCCGCATCGGGCCAGTCTAGACAGTGTTAAGAACCAGTTTGTTTTAGAACTTGTAGTGTATAGCCATAGTGGTAAAGCCAAAGATCTTTTGGGGTAGAGCTATGTGCTACAACAATTAGAAAATAAACACACACAAACATTCAGGCATTTGACATTGATTAAATTCTTATTATACAATTGTCTTATGCAATTTCATTTTGTACAATGTAACGGAATCTTTGAACGTGATTTTCACCGCTTTTAAAACGTCGGATTTATTATAAACTTTGCACACTTATCAAGAACCGATGACAATGTAATAATTTGTATAGTTTGTCACATTATCCTTACCAGGATCTTCAGGATTTGCGATTTTAAAGCCTGTTTTTCTGGTTTTTGAAACTACGTGAATTATTGACTGGTGTAATTGGCGTTGTGTACCGTTTTAGTGAATAAACAATCATCATCATTTCAGCCATAGGACGTCCACTGCTGAACATAGGCCTCCTCCATCGATTTCAATAAACATCATAAATCTAAATTAAAGATGTATCTTACAAATGTTTGAAAGTTGGTAGTAGGAGTAAGCACGGTGAGGTTTGACTCGCGACTTTTAAACATACCCCGTCAAACAGCCGCTCGAAGATCTCCTCACTTCCCTTCACAAATCCCGGTACATCTTAGGACTGCATCATCCATCAGGACCATCTGTATGACGATCTTAACCATCGGTCGGTGTACATACGTGCCACATTATGACATGACCCTCCCAATCTTATTATGCTTTTCGACATAGTAAATTTGATTAAACAGTGAGCTGGTTGATTTTAACGCCGGCGCGCGCGCAGACGCGGGTGATATCACCACTTTATCTGCCGTTACTACTTCCTTCCTCGCACGCTCGCTCAATTAGATAACACTGTCACGGCCATCTCTCTGCTGTTGCGAGCTTTGATAGGGCTGTTGCTACCGGATTCACCCGCGTCTACTGCCCATACATGTTTTTTTTTTTTTTAAATAAATATAAGTTTAAAATAAGGAATGTATTAAGGCTATACAAACAGTCTATCAAGGGTTATGCTTATGGGTGAGTTACAAAAATAAACAACAAAAAAAAATGCTGTTAAATTATAACAGCGATTCCCGCACTAGGCTACGCCTGTAACACGGGAATCCAATACGGTTTTTTCTTAGGTTTACACCTCTAGGGCCTTACTTAAAAACGTTACTCAAGTTGACATACGCTTAAATATGCTCCGTCTCATTTTCGCGTGTGACGATGCCGTCAGCGAGAAGTTGAGAGAGCAATTTTAAAACATAGATCAACTTGATTAACGTTTTTAAGTAAGGGCCCTAGTCATCACACCATTCACACACACATGCACGTCATCATCCATTACATAATTCTTAGATTCGTGTTACATACACAATTTTATTATATTGGTCAAATTTTATTTTGGCATCTGCAAAAGTTAAAAAGAGCGAAAAGCAACCACCAAAGTAGAAATAAATAATAATAACATCCAACGATTCAGCTTTGCGTCTAACAAAACAAATATATTTTTAACTGTTCCATGAATAGTAGAGGAACCCACGACATTTAAAAATAGGAGTCTTATCATACTAGAAATCGTTTTTTTTTATAGTGCTGCCATGTTTCTACATTGCAGCATCGCCTATATCATCTGGTAGTCTTATCGAACTAGGTTTAGTGCCGTGGGCTCTTAGACTAGACACTAGAAGATATCAAACCACAGAATGCTATGACTTGTCAGACCGACAGCGCATTATGCGACAGAGTAAACGCTCTATAAACCTGAAACTAGCTGATTTTAACCACAGTTTTTTTTTTGTTAAAATTAGAACGATCAAGGCATTTTTGTAAGAAATTTGTGGTAGCCACTTGCACCCATATAAATCCATAGCAACTGTGACGCAGAGTTCGACGCGTTGACATAAATAAGAATGAACATTCTTATTTATGTCACAATACCTAGCGGCAAATTTTCCTTCTCATTTCCGTTCTATTTTTTCTCTCCATCCTAAGGTTGCCTGGAAGAGATCGCTCTTAGCGATAAGGCCGCCGATTATTACGCTAGGTTTTTTTTAAAGCAATTTTATCGTGTAATATGTAATTTGTGGTGTGAACAATAAAGAGTTTATCTATCTATCTCTTTTCTGTGATTTTAGCCGTACATCTCCCTCTTTTGCCACAACAACATACTGTAACATAATCCGTGCGTGCTGTACCTAATGTGTGCGACTGGTGTAACCAGCAGTACTGACTGACATGTTGATTGTTCCAGGTGATGTTGGGCGGGGCAGCGTCGCCTGGAGGCGACGACTTGCTCACAGTCACCGTAGTCAGAGACGAGCATGGCTACGGGATGAAGGTGTCAGGTGAGGTTACCACTACCAATACTTACTTAACAACCAGAATACCGGCTGCAGCGATCACGCTTGCGCATTTTTTTAAAATATAAAAAGATCTACTTTTGGCCACCAACTCGCCTGATGGTAAGCGACGGTGTGGCAGAGGATGAAACACGTTGATCTAGAAAAAATCTATTCACTCTAGCCTTAAAGATGCCAAGATTGTAGTTCTCAGGAGACAGGGAGGACGGCAGGGAGTTCTATTCTTGTTTGTCCATGTTTTTAAGATATATAATTATCAATATAAAAAACCGACTTCATAAAAATGTCAGAACTGGACCAAATTGAAATGGGACCACAAAGGAAGCACCAGGTTTCAAATAAAAAAAAGAATCATCTAAATCGGTTCACGGCGGCAAAAGTGCGGCGTCCAATGTGGTCTGTCAGAATTAAAGCCATGTCGGAACCGTTTGGCAGCCTCAAATTCAAATTCAAATTATTCAAATTATTTATTGAGAATAAAAACGGACAAATTCCACTAACATTTATCTCACATACTGTTAAACTAAAATAGATTTCCTAGTAAAAATAGGAATAATATTATAAAATTACTAATATAATAAATACCTACAACAAATTGCTGTAAAAATATGTCAACATAAAATTAGTATGTCATACAAATTGTCATTATAGTCATCGGCTTTTTTGCCCCTGTCCCATTGATCAGTTAAATTTTCACAATAAGTCAAAAAAACTTTCGTTACATTATTCCAACTGTCACAAATAATATCACAATCAGTGTTGGTAGCAAGGAGTGCATTGAAGTGGCGGCGGGCGCGAATCAGCGGAGACATGGAGCGCGCCACGGTGCGGCTGTGAGCCACGTGGAAAAACTTGGGCAATTTTCCACGCCTATTAGCCGGAACCCCGGGTTTATCTGGCACAAACAAAGTGCACAATAAATTGTGCAGATGCAAGGAGTCCACTGATCCTCTGAGCACCTTGCAGCAAGTAGCAAGCTGATCCAACATCCTTCTCACTTCTAGTGAGTTGTAGCCGAGCTGGCCGAGCAAGAATTTAGTTGGGTACATGAACGGGTAATAACCGTGAAGCTTCTTATACAGCGATCTTAAGAAAGCTTTTTGAACCTTTTCAAGCATCCGCACATAGGTGACGTGGTGCGGGTTCCAGACACATGCGCTCGACTCCAGCTTGCTTCTGACTAACGAGTTGTACAATGTTCTAATAACTAACGGATTTTTAAAATCTTTGGCATTTCGTAATACGAAGCCCAGACGACGATAGGCCTCTTTGGCGAGATCAGAGATGTGGTCATGGAAATTCAGGGTACGATCAAATGTCACTCCCAGATCCTTAATGCTATTTACCCGATTTATACATAGATTGTCAAGATGATAATTATAATTGATGGGATTTCTATTGCGGTCAAACGTCATTACATTACACTTGGTCACATTAAATGTCATTTTGTTTTTCAAGCCCCATGCACAGATTCTAAACTGTCACGGCTGGCCATGCAGCTAAACAAAAATGTAGTTTATCAGTAGTTGGATAAAATCCTCACTGCTCCTGTGGTCGTAGTAAGTGTTCATGTATTGCATTGTTGTGTGATGTCGGTACGTTGTGTGCAGGTGACAACCCGGTGTACGTGCAGTCGGTGAAGGAGCACGGTGCGGCGTGGCGCGCGGGCCTGCGCTCCGGCGACCGCATCCTGCGCGTCGACAACGTGCCCGTCGACCACCACTCGCATCAGCAGGTCGTGCACATGATCAGAGGTACCTACACATTCAGGGGTTCGTCGTCTAAGGACCTACTACTCATAATAAACTTGTAGACAATCCGGTGTTTAGTTGAGTGATGGTAGACGGACGGAAGTATGTGCGCTTTACAATCTGACGGCACCCGGATCGATCCTCGGCTCTACACCAATGACTCACTTCAACATCATCATCATTTCAGCCATAGGCCGTCTACTGCTGGACATAGGCCTCCATCGATTACCAAAAAGACCGTTTGGAAGCGGCCTGTATCCAGCGTTTTCCTGCGGTTTCTTTTAGGTCGTCTGTCCATCTTGTAATTGGACGTCCTACGCTGCGCTTACCATTCTGTGGTCTCCACTCGTAACCATAACTCACTTAGTAGATAATTAAATTATGTGCCATTTCGATACCATCGCTCAACAACTGTGAAGTAAAATATCGTGAGGAAACCGGTATGAACCTCTAAAGTTCAGAGAATTATGATATTCACCAACATGCACTGGACCAGCATGGTGAATTAGGTTCCATCCCCTCCTTCTGAGAGAAGGCCTGTGTCCCAGCAGTGGGAGCATAATAGGCTGATAACGATGATGATAAATCTCAACCTCAACCTCTTTGGGGCCTTAACTGCCCCATACAATGATATCTATCAACAACAATAAATTAGCCAAACACCGAATGATCCTTAATCACGCAAGCAATTTTTTTGCGGAGATTTGAATTAGTACAAAATCTTGCCTCACATTGTCGAATGTCTGTTTCCAAGCGCTAACAGCTAGCCGGTAAGAGTACACCTTACTGAGTGTTATCTAAATGTAGTAGTTCCTTCAATGATAACTTATTTCATGCATTTTGAAATTCTAGATTCGTTCATCATCATCAGCCTATATTACCATATGCTTCTATTGTTCACCACCGAGCTCGGCCTTCAGCTAGTTTCTGGCTTCTGTACGCAGATTCTCATGTATGGTTTATAAAACTCATTAGCCACTTGCCGTGTTTCAGCGACTCCGACCACAGTGCTGACAGTACAACAGAACACGTCCAGGTTAAAAACGCCCATCACCTCACCCGTGCCTGCCAACGTAAGTTCATTTCTTACTAGCTTCTCGCTCGTAGCGTCGTTCGCAAAACAGGCTATGACCGGATCGCCTAATTAACCAAACGTCCAACTAAATAGGCTGAGTTGGACGTTCTGCTACAGAGACAAATTGTCCAAACTAAATACGCTGACTTGGACGTTCTTCTACATAGGCAAATCGTGCAATTAGCAAAACTTCTATGTAACAGTGACAGGTGTGATCAAACATCGTGTTAAGATCGATTCCGATCTCACAAAGATTGTTGTAGCTCTAACTTTGATCGCAAAACTATTAATTAACCAACTTCAACTCTAACTTTTATCGCAAAACTGTATTAATTAACCGAATTCAAATAAAAAGAGGGGGTTCGCTATACTGTTGCATTATTTTTATGTTTATTACCTCATAACTACGTCATTTACAAAACGATTTGGAAATTTAATTTTTTATTTGAAAGAATATTTTTCAGATTGGTCCCATAGAAATTTCATCAAAATTGGTTCAGTAGTCAAGCGTATTTAACTACTAATTTCGAAGTCGGTTTTTTAAATTGATGATAAGTAAATTATGAAACGAATCAAGTAAGTACTTATAGACGCCGCTTTACTGAACATTGTATCGGAAAATTGCGTTCAGACGCAGAACTAGTTCGCATTTGAACGCATTTGTAGCTGCGATGACCTACCAACCTGTAATGTATAAATGGGGGTAGTTGTCAAATTGACACCTACCTACATTTCTTATAATATAATACAGTCTTGCGTTCACTGCAATGGTGGTTTTATTGCTTATTCACATTGGCGCAGTTAGTAGAATGGTAGGATGGTATGGTAGGATAGTGTATAAATGTAGGTAGGTGTCAATTTGACAACTACCCCCATTTATACATTACACAAGCTATTGGTACCATACATCGAAATTCAATACTTAAAGAGTCACAATCGTGACAAAAAATTCCGAACCATAACTCGGCGCACGCTACGAATAGCGCAGACTTTATGGTTAGTTGTAAGGCAACCGCGATCCGACTACAACGCCGCGCGATGCCAGTGCTACGATGACATAGTGGGTAAGCGACGTTGAATATTATGCAAGCGACATAACGTCTAAATTGGAGTAAATGTGGCATTGTGAACTATATAATTGATGTTTAGGTATGTACACGACGATCGGACGTTTTTTGACTGTTTTCATTAGATATTGTGACTCGAATGACTGTTTTAGAAATAAGGGAGACTGGAAAACCTAATGTTTGGTCGCTCATGAAGCGAACTGCTTCCGACCGTACTTTCATAAAGTTTAACTTTCTATAAAGACTAAGGGTTCTAGATCTCGAGTCATTTTTATACTTTCCTTTTGCACACAAACGTGCTGGTTAAATTTTTCGGAAATTTCTGGTGCGATTTTATTTGTATTTTGAAAAAACTAATAATTCTTAATATAAAAAACCGACTTCATCAGAACTAGACTAAATTAAAATAGGACCAAATGGGAAGCACCAGCTTTCAAATAATAAAAAAAAAAACATCAAAATCGGTTCACCCAATTAATAGTTCTGCGGTAACAAACAAAGAAAAACAGTCGAATTGATAACCTCCTCCTTTTTGGAAGTCGGTTTAAAAATTGGGTGCCGCTGGCACCCTTTGGTTACGGAACCCTAAAAACAAAGTGTTGCGCGGGAATAATGGCGTGACCTTACCATAGTAAGTCGGTTTGCACAGTTGTTCGACATTGTCCAAGGTCTGCGATTATGTCTTTTTACATATCACAAAACAAAAAAGGTGTGCTGTTGTCAGGGTTCTGTATTCATATGCCTCTGTAACTTCTAATTGATTGATACGCTTATATATCACATGAACCGATTTAGATGCATTTATCTCTAGAGTTGTATGCAATCGTAGCTTCCAAACGGCTGAAACGATTTAAATAATTATTAATATAAAAAACCGACTTAACCCAAACGTCACAACTGGACTAAATTGAACCACACGGGAAGCACCAGCTTTCAACTAAAAAAATAATAATCAAAATCGTTTCACCCAGTCGAAAGTTCTGAGGTAACAACCATTACAAAAAAAAAACAGTGGAATTGAGAACCTCCGCCTTTTTGGAAGTCAGTTAAAAAGTGACTTGATCTTAGCTTTGATTCAATAAAATTTGTTTAGCCGTTGATTATTAACTCATATATCAGGGGTTTGTAGGCAAGTAAGTCGTTAAATACTACCTACGTATTTGAAATTGAATTATACAGTGTTGTTTAAAATGTTTACTAAATATTTTCAGCTGGAGAAGCAGCGGCAGTTCGAAGCGTCCAAGGTGAAAACTATAAGGCTGATGTTGGACCAGGAGCAAAAATACATTAGGGACTTACGAAGTAAGTACATCATCAACGTTATCATCAGCCAGAAGACGTCCACTGCTGAATATAGGCCTCCCCTTTAACCTCCACTCTGAACGACATCCTGCCATCTGCATACACTGGATGCCCGCGACTCTCACGATATCGTCGGTCCATCTAGTGAGAGGCCTACCTACGTTGCGTCTTCCGGTTCGTGGTCTCCACTCAAGAATCTTTCTGCCCCATCGGTTATCAGTTCTTCGAGCGATGTGGCCTGCCCATTGCCACTTCAACCTGCAAATTTTAATAGCTATGTCGGTGACTCTGGTTCTTCGGCGAATATCCACGTTCCGGATTCTTCGTTCTAACGACTACCGGCATGGGTACAACATGGTATTGGACATTTTGCTAATTTGCTTTTCAGAAACCGGGTGTATGTGATTCAATAAGAATTAAAACACAAACATTGTTAAATGTTATTTCATAAATAAATTTTAAAAATGTGAAGATGTAAAAAGCCATTTTGTTTTATTCTTTTCAATTTGCAACACTAGTTCAGATACCAACTTCCCCATGTTTTCAGACGAGCTCCTGAAAGTGCCAGATGTGAGGAAGCAGGCGGAGCTCGAGTCTGCGGAACAGAGATGCTCCACGCTTCAGCACCAGATCGACGGCATCATGGCCGGCCAGGTGATTACCGACTCTACGTTCTTAGAGATAGGGGATGATTTCAGTCGAACTGATTTGGTATGGTCAGAGTATGGTATGTCTAATAACTGAAAGAGATTTTGCATTTCCGTCTTTTTCTCTCGTTGGACAGGCCATCAGACCGGCTCGTTTGCTAATCTAAGAGTTGCGAGATATTTAATAGGATATGCTTCTAATGCTGGCTGTATATTCTTCTCAAGACTCCATATAGTTAGGGAATGTTACTTCTACAGACTAAAAGCATGTCAGCAGCAGCACAGCTTGAATTCGCTGTTTTGTAATACAAGGAACCGTATGAACCACTACACATCAAATAAAAGCGTACTGCTGAGTTGCGCTGCTCATTGTGCTGCTGCTAACCCGCTTCTTCAGGGTCCGTCGAGAGTGTACAGCTGGCTTTAATTGTTTTAGTTGGATTGAAACTAAATATTCAATTCGTTATGTCTTTTCAGCGACTCTATATACAGTGCGACTACGATCACAATGAAACTGGTGAAAAGTGGTTCATCTTGTCTTTTTTTCTCTCTTTAGTATCTCTCCTCAGATAAATATAGTAAAAGCGCTTTATCAGCCTCCTCGTCTGTATTCATTATAAGACGTGTCGCATTGTATCAAATTATGGAATAGGTAGATCTTAGTATTTCAAAAACATATACACGAGCCATGCTAAGAATAATTCTGACAGCTGCAGTAAATTGTAGAAAGCTTACTAAAGTAAAGTTTATTTTCAAAAAGGTTTACAGGTTAACGTAGAGAATGCCAAGAGTTATTTAAACTACTTTTTACTTTTTAGTTATTTTACTTTCTGATAACTGTTTCTAGTTTATTGAAAAAGGTATAGGTCTTTTTAAGGTATCTGCTAAGTCTGCGTGTTTCATATTTGACCTCATGGTTCCTAACCAACAGGCTAGTCGGTGGTCAAATGCGGACTCGTACGCAATAATTATTTGTTAAATTTGATTTATTAAAATAAAAATAGTCATTTCTTTAAAGTTGTAAATTAACATTTATCTTAACTTGTTGACAGACTGACTTTGTTCTGTCAAAATTTAAATTTGCTTTGTGTTATGATCTTTGAGTTCATACAAAAATCCCATAGAAAAAAGGACGTTCAGTATTTAACGAATGTGAAAATGTCCCAATGTTTCAAGATCAAAATTAGCCAAATCGGTAAAACCGTTCGCATGTTATAGCGTGACCAGGAGAAATAGGGGTTCATTTATATACAGGTTGTCCCAGAAATCAACGATAAGCCGGTAACGGGCGATAGGCCAAGTCATAACAGTTATCAGAAAAATATAAAAAAAAAACTTTGTCATGTACATTTTTTTACAGTACAGTCGGTTAAAGTTGGATGATGTAATTACTTTGAATTTAATGTTGGGCAAAAATCCAACATTTTATTTAAAACTGAGGCAGTTATGTTTTAATTTTAAACTGTAATTTACAGAAGGGTTATTCATGATTACATTACAGAAAAAAGACTGCCGAAAAATTAATTGTAGACACAGGACTTGAAAGATCATCACAGGAAGTCATTTTTTCCTTTTTTTTTTCTATTACCTATAATTTGAAAAGTACATGACAAAGATTTTTTTTTATATTTTTCTGATAACTTTTATGACTTGGCCTATCGCCCGTTACCGGCTTATCGTTGATTTCTGGGACATCCTGTATACAGGGTGTTTGGTAGAGGGTCCGACAAATCAAATGAGCGTGTTCGGGGGCCCATTTGGAAAATACAAGTTGGCCAAAAAAAATCCCTGACCCTCCAATTTTTTTTAAGTTTTTTTTTTGTGAATTTTCCCATTTTCACCAAAATTGTACCTATTTACCTCCATAACATTTGTAAAATCTGTTTTAGACCGGATGTTTTTACTTGAATTTGGTCTCTAATACACCTTCAGGCCACGCAAAGCAAAATTGGGTACAAAACAAAGCTAACTAACTGATTTAGAGCTCATAGAGTGAAAAAATGAAAATAAAAATTACCTCATAGTTCAACTTTCACAGTGATCTAAAAAAAAAACACTAGCAATTCGGGAGGTAATATGCATTTAAAAACTTCTCTATTTATTACTTATTACAATGACATACTAAGTTGGTATAAAACTTACCAACTTGTTGAATAAATGAGGCAGAAGGGAAAATTCAAACAACAGAAATAAATACAATTATTTATTTAATTTAAATTTTGTTCGAACACAGCTCCTCTGTTATGAATACACGCCCGGCATCTACGGCGTATTTCTTTTGTAGTCGTGTTCAGCGTCATTTCTACTTTCATTTTTGAAAAAGCATCCCCAATTCTCGTCACCAATTCTTCTTTTGTGTTTATTTCAACTTCGTACACCAACTCTTTAGCACGTCCCCAGACATAAAAATCGAGTGGTGTTAGGTCTGGGGAACGTGCGGGCCATTCAATTGGGCCACCTCTCCCAATCCATGAATTGGGGAAAACGTTGTCTAGGTACTCGCGTACTATGTTCCGGTAGTGAGCCGGGCAGCCGTCATGTTGAAATACAACTGCCCGGTCATCTTCAAAAATCGGCAGGTCACTCATTAATTCCGGTAGGTCATTCATTAAAAATTCTAGGTAATTTTCCCCATTCAGTGTATCTGGGAGATAATGGGGTCCTATGAGGTCTCTCCCAATGACACCTGCCCATACGTTGACCGAAAACTTATGTTGGTGTGAGGCCTCTCTAGTCGCGCGAGGATTTTGCGATTCCCATCTGTGGAGATTATGTTGGTTAAAGATGCCCTCTCTCGTGAATTTAGATTCATCCGTCCAGAGAATGGTCTTCAGGAATTCGTCATTATCTACGTCCGTATGTAAAAGAAAACGGCAAAACCGCAAACGCCGCTCTTGGTCCCCTTCTACTAAACCTGAAACCAAAACAAAACCGTTTGAGAACATGAGATGGGCAACTTGTACGGCAATTATTATTATTATTGTAGAGTTCGATACACCACCGAAGTCATAATAATAAAAAAATTACAATCCACTATTCAAGAGAATTTGAGCAAAGCCCATTGTCCAGTAAACAATTTATGTAAGGTTCGTATTTTAAATGAGCAATCAGGAGCTCTAATATTCTGACGCGTGAGATATTATCTAGGTCATTATCTCTCTCTCGTTTCAAAAGTCATAAGAGTGAGAGTGATCAAAATAATCTCAAGCGTCAGAATCTAGAACACAGTTTAGAGTTAATGTCATAAATTAAATTTACCTTGCACCGGAGTGTAGTGAAAAGGATGCCTTCCGTCTGCATTGACTACTGACCAAACTTTCCATGTCGAAACTCCCAAGTCACGGGCCACTTTTCTAATGCTGGTGGTGGGATCCACATCGAACTCTTGTAGAATACTTTCATCTACAACAACACGATGCTGTCTAGCATTGAGTCGTGGTTCCCTAAAATGTAGGGTGCCGGTTTCCCGCAGTCTCCGGAAAGTATTTGAGAATGTGGTGTGATGTGGTACATGTCTGTTGGGATACGACTCTCTGTACATTCTTTGGGCTGCACGTGAGTTCCCATCAGCTCGGCCATAGGCAAAAACCATGTCGGCGTATTCTTCGTTACTAAACTCCGTCATGTCGGCGCAGAAAGAATCAGCAACAACAGTCAACGTCAACAAAAACAACAGTAACAACGGTAACAGTCAACAACGGTAACAGTCAACAACGGTAACAGAACAACGGTAACAGACAACAACGGTAACAATCAACAAGGTAACAATTTAACAAATCAAAACAGAAAACAGAAACCGTTGGGTTATTCGTACACGCGTCAAACAGTGATAGCAGTCAAAGCTCGACTGATAATCAGTCACACTGATTTTATTGGTTAGACAACTGGTAGCTTAAAGCCTTAGCACGCTGCCTCTGCATTCTTGGAGAGACGGAGAAAGAAGAACTAATAACAATGGTTTTATACCTGCTCGTCGTAATTGGTCCCTTACTTTACGTAGATGACACATTTTTTTATTTCTAGAGTTGTTACTTAGAATCCTATTTTAACTCAATAAGCTCGTAAGTATTATACCAATTTAGTATGTCATTGTAATAAGTAATAAATAGAGAAGTTTTTAAATGCATATTATCTCCAGAATTGCTAGTGTTTTTTTTTTAGATCACTGTGAAAGTTGAACTATGAGGTAATTTTTATTTACATTTTTTCACTCTATGAGCTCTAAATCAGTTATTTAGCTCTGTTTTGTATCCAATTTTGCTTTGCGTGGCCTGAAGGTGTATTAGAGACCAAATTCAAGTAAAAACATCCGGTCTAAAACAGATTTTACAAATGTTATGGAGGTAAATAGGTACAATTTCGGTGAAAATGGGAAAATTCACAAAAAAAACCTTTAAAAAAATTAGGGGGGTCAGGGATTTTTTTTGGCCAACTTGTATTCTCCAAATAGGCCCCCGAACACGCTCATTTGATTTGTCGGACCCTCTACCAAACACCCTGTATATAGACGATATATACATGTATAATATAATATACAGCAGATAAATGTCAAAAGAAAAGGTTTTTATTCAGTTTTTTTTTACAATTAATAGCACCTGTCACAAAATTTCAAAGCACGGCTCGAATGTTCAGAATTGCAGTTCACTTTGAATTCATCTTCACTATAAATTAAAAGTATCCACGGTAAAGCATTCATTACACAGTAGGTATTGATTCTGTAGTTTGTACTATGTTGCATACTTTATGATTGTGTTTCTCTGTATTTTGATTTATTATTATTTATAAGTTAAACTACAGTTGCGACTCGGAATTTGGATGTAAGTAAAAAATGCGTTCCATTTCAATTTGGTCCAGTTCTGAAATTTTTATGAAGTCGGTTTTTCATATTGATAATTATCTTAATTAAGATTATTAAGATTTAGTATGAAGAGAAAGTTTTTTGATGTGCTTTTAGATAGCATCTTTATAAGTAATAAGAAACTTCCGTTGAAGTAGTTTCCTACATTTGACCCATTCTCCGAGTGGCAACAGTAGAAGAGGCGAAAGTGTCCGTGTTGTATCTGACTACATTCGTGTCCATCACATTAATACGTCCGTTAATTCCACTAACCAGTCTAACACGGGACCAGCCGTGGGTATAACTTTCATGTTTTTTTGTCTGCTTCTGTGCATGTTTGTGACGTCATCGTGGGCTCATTGGTTCTCAAGCTAGCTCGAGCTAGTCATTTGTTATTTTTCTTTTGTGACGTGTAAATTGGTGTTTTTTATTTTGAGTACTGCATTGTACATTTTGTATTACGTCAAATGGAATTTAAAAAAAAAATGCACACACATTTTTTTTTGCACTTCAAATTCACAAGCAACAGTCACAGTCATCGAGCTACACCGAATTGGCAACCTCATCAAAACTCGTGTGTTCGGGACATCGGTTCATAAAAAGTATCAAAGGGATATCAAAATGCATAGAACCAGGCACAAAACAATTGTAACTTTCGCCTCGACGGTATGTGGTGAGTGACCGCTTCAAATAACGCTTTTAGCCCGTGGAAATACGCCAAATGCCGTCCACGCCTCGGAACACGAGGACCAAGACAGTGATCGAGAAACCGACGAGCTCCCCAGTCGCCAACACTGGCTTCCTGAGCGGGCTCCCGCGATCCCTCTCCAACCTCACCGGACAGAGCCTCAGGAACTTGAGGCAAGCGAGACAGAAGAACCAACAAGAGAACCAACCTCCGCTCGTGAGGCAGAACTCCGACGAGTCAAACACGAAGCGTCGACACGTCCACAACAACACCGTCCCAATGGTGCCGACGACTTGCTTGGACAACGTGTCCCCCCCACCCTTGCCTCCCCGGTCGATCGAACGTCCCAAACGCAACCCCCTGAGCCCGACGACACCTATAAACCCACCTTTATTAATGAATCCACTGGTGAAACCCTGCCAATCTGTTCCGTCAAAGTACTACAATAAGAGATTGCCGGACATGCCCGGGCCGATGCACCAGTCGATGCCGGGGTATAGAGAAGAGAGACAGCTGCGCCGTTCATCTCACTCTTTGGATGGGGAGCTGGAAGGTCCTCAGCCGAACTCGATCGCTCTGCAGATGAGCTACCCGCTGGTGAACGTTCCGCCGCCGCCGCTGCTGGTGAGTTCACGGTTGAGTTGTTAGAACTGTTTCAGCGCCGTATCACAAAAAGCATCGTTCAATTTTAGCTATCTGGATTTTCGGGCATAAAACTTAAAACGCAAAAATAAAGCCGTAATCGTCGAGATGAATATAAAACAAGTAAACCATAACATTAAAATTGATTATTTTATGTCAGTAATTTAACGAAATCCGCTCCCAAACGTTCCCTACAACTTTTGTAAATTGTAGATTTGTTACCTCCAAATGTTGTTGAAATGTTGAGTTATTTCATAATTTGAACCTGTTATTTTCATAAGGAAATACAGATTTATTTTTATTTGATAGAATCAGAACGCTAATCCAAAAATCCAGGTTAAGTTGCTTCTTTCGTCAATAAATATGAGAGTGCTCTTAAGGGCGAAACACTGAAGCCGACCTCCGTGTCACTGGACTTTTTTATCATGGAAAGTGATGTTTTTTTAAGGTGAATGCACGAGCGCGATTCCGTCTCGCTTCGGACAATAAAAATTATCGTAGACCTATTCTATATACATATATATAAAAAAAAAAAAAAAAAAAAACAGTAGAGCTAGACAGCTTGTCGCGCGCGCACTCACCTTGAAAAAGATTGTCCGATGCGGTTGAAACTATAGTTGCAGTATCCGGCTTAATCATACGTAATTCCCGTGTGATATAAATAAAATGCCCGGACTTTGTTTGGTTTTTCTTGTCCTTAAGCGGCCTTAGCCCAAGGCTTATGCTGCAAGGGTCATTGCGCAGGTTCGAATACTGCAGGTTGTCAAATTTTTGAATTGTCTTTTCGAAACGGCAACGTCATTCTAGCGAACATGCTTTTCGGAACCCATGATATTTTAAGATATATCAAATAGATATACAATGATATTTTTTGACCAAACAATATCAAATTATTTTTTGACCAAACAATAACAAACTATTTCCTGAGAAAATAATAACAAATAATTTTTTTACCAAATAATAACAATTTTTTCTGATCAAATAATAACAAATTATTTTTTGACCAAACAATATCAACTTATTTTTTGACCAAACAATATCAACTTATTTTTTGACCAAACAATAACAAATTATTTCCTGACCAAATAATAACAAATAATTTTTTGACCAAACAATAATAAATTTTTCCTGATCAAATAATAACAAATTATGTTTTGACCAAACAGTAACAAATTATTTCCCGACCAAATAATAACAAATTATTTTTTGAATAAACAGTAACTAATCATTTCCTGACCAATTAATAACAAATTATTTTTTGACAAAACAATAACAAATTGTTACCTGACCAAATAATAACAAATTATTTCCTGACCTAATAATAACGAATTATTTTCTGACCAAACCGTAACAAATTATTTTTTGACCAAACAATATTAAATTATTTTGCGACCAAACAATATTAAAAAAAAAACATTTTCCCTTTCTAACAACTCAACCAATATAAATTAATTGAAACGGGCTATTTATTAAAACACCGCTTTGCGCTGAACTGTCGATATACACAGACTTACTTTAATAAATATTCTTTCACCTACTCTTATTTGATATTTAGTTAATATCATGCTGTTTCATTGTAATTTCAATCATTTCGCTTTTGTATCGGTGTTGAAAATAGTTTGTAGGTTTAAATGTTGTGCCGGCTGTAGGTACATTCGCCGAGACACTGGAATATAATCCAGACTATTCAAGAAAGCGCTCGACATATTAAAATATTTTCAATACTCATACTCGGAAAGTAGATCTGAAGTTGCCTGAGGAGCAAATTGAAAGTAATACATTTCAGCCCTAAGGAGAATCACTTTCAACTGACAGACACTCAAATTATAAAAAAAAAGTTATATTTTCACTAGTCATTTGTATTGAACCATGTTCCAACTTATTTTTTTCTCCTCAGTGGATTATGGTCCCGCACTTCTCGTGCATTTGCCAGTGTCAGTTCATGTTTTTATTTTTAGTTTCCTTGTATTCGTAATGAAAAGCACAGTGTTTACCTCGGGGTTAAAGACACCCCTAGTTACTTTCACCCCTAGGATAACAATGTACTATTGGTGGTGTGTGTCTTCTTAAATTGCCTGGATTGTCTCAGGCTGTCTTGGCTAGAGCCGGCTGTAAGTTTGTAGATTTAAATTGTCACTACAATAGGATAATGTAACTTGCATTATTATTAATCTACGAGTTATTATTAATCTATCTATGAATTAAAGTAAGATTAAGTGGGGATAAAATAAATGATTGAGGAAAAAACTTGGTTATACAGCTAGGGGTGTATTAAACCAAATTTAAGTCACTGTACTCAGCATTTTAAAATTATTTTTAGTATGGGACCAACCCTGAAATCGCAAAAAATATATCAGCTATCTTTAATAAATTTTTTCGAGTGCGATGAAATTTTTCTATGGAACAACAGCTGATATGTTTATCTCCATTTCATGGTTGGTCCCATAGTTTTTTCGGCTGAATGATCTTTCGGCTCAGAAGTCGGCGTATACAGGGTTATTGATAATTAAGTAACATCCTCTCAGGCACCTTTCTATAATTCATATTTAACAACTTTACTTCTATGATTACTAATAAATCTTATTTAAAAAAAAATGGAAAAGAAATGAAAAACAGGTGAATGTAATGGAACAAAAGCCGTTAGGTATTAAGCAGGAAAGTTGCGTTTAGCTTGCGAGAGGTTGTTGCATTCAAGTTGACGTAACCTTGTAATGAGGTAATACTAGATCAAACGCATTTATTTGCTTGGGATATAATTTGCTAGACGCTATACAAAGTTATGTCGCCAACATTGTATGAGCTGTCAAAAAGCGATTAACATAATGGACAGACTATAGTTACCAATAACCCTGTATAAACACTTAGGTCACAATTATCTGTACCAATGACTACGTCATAGGCACCTGGCAAAGGGCGAGCACTTTCAAACAACACATTAGCGCAAAGAATGCCTATAAAAACGCTCTACCCGCCAATGACAAGCCAGTATCGATTCATACATTTTGGCCGGGCCATTTTTTTTCCGGATACTAAACGCTGATACACATAAATTTATCAGAAGGTAGTTTTTATTTTATATTTGTGGGTTCACTTCTTGTGGCGTCATTGAAAGGTTCCAGAACAGCCGTATATGTGTTAACTTCTTCAGTGTGACTAATTTTCTATTCTATATGTTCTCATTTTGTACATAAATACCATACATACTAGAAAGAAAATCTGCTTGACTTAACAATCTAAATTGTAGTCCCTTTATTCACAAGCGTTGGATAAGCCAAGGTATAAAGTGCTCCGTCAACTTTTTACTGAGGGGGGGTGGAACTCGCGAAAACGGGACAGCACGCTTTAGGTAAAAAAAAATCTCTGCGAACGTTAGTGAATAAAATAGTAACAAAATAAAGTTATTTATACTAAGTTACGTAGATATCAAATAGACAAAGTTATCTACTCATTTTTCAGTCTTTTGCTCTTGGGAAAGGGGTTTTTCGGTCCAAGCATGCATTTTCTCTGGCAGTTGCAATATAACATTGTTTAAAAAGCTGAATAAAACTATTTTCTTTTAATAAAACACTTTTTTAAACTATCACGGTTGTTCACTATAGTTATATGAGTCTTCCCGTGAACATCGTGCATGTAACTGCGCCGAAATATCGGGAGCTCCTTCCACAACCTTACCACGGTAAATATCCCGTAAATAATCATATAACTGTAGTTTTCTTTTAATATTGGGTTCAAGTGGCCTTAGTACGAGCATTTGCGAAAAACTTACCGTTACGCAAACGATAGCAAAATGTATGAAAAATTGAACAGCGCCTCTATCGGACTGAAACTGAAAAATTCGTTCGAAAACCTAGCGAAAGTGATCAGAATTCATGATTTTCATTTAGCTTTTTAATATGTTATTGCAACTGTCAAAGCAAATAAGTGTTTGACATCTACACATATTAAGCCGTAGGTATAATCCTAAAAGTGATAGACAATGGTCAAGCATATTTTCTTTCGCCAACTTGTATAATACAATATGATAGTGTAGTAACGCAGCGTTGTACGTACAGACAGACAACAGGACCGGCGTGCCGGTGCTGCACATGAGGAGCAGATCCTCGCCGGACCAACTCGATCACGACTTGTCTAAATGTGAGTACTGACTTTTTAATTTTTTCTAGAAATTACTAGACTAATCGGTCAGTCTTCGTTGACCGACAGGGGGCGTATTTTTAACCGACTTCCAAAAAGGAGGAGGTTCTCAATTCGACTGTTATTATTTTATTTGTTACCTCAAAACTTTCGACTGGGTGATTTTGACGATTCTTTTTTTTTTGACAGCTGGTGCTTCCCGTGTGGTCCCATTTAATTGGTCCAGTTCTGACATTTTTATAAAGTCGGTTTTTTATATTGATAATTATTAACTGCAGGAGGAGGTTATATATTTGACTGTGTGTTTGTTACGCGATTACTCCGCCAATTATGAATAGATTTTTATGATTAATTTTTTGTTTGGTAGGTCACACTTCAGAGGTGGTCCCAATCAAATTTTACTGAAATTGGTTCAGCGCTTTAAAAAATAAACAACAAAATACATAGATTACGTTCAAGTGGGTAAACCTCGCCTTAATTCAATTCACTTCTTTATTTACCAGTTATGGGTCACATTGATCTTATAGTATTATGATTGTGGAGTGTGCAGCGTCCCCAGCCTGCACACTGGACGACCTGAATGAAGCCACGGAGAGTGCCATTGGAGTGACGGAATTTTGATCCAAAAACTTAATTTAAAATTAAAATAAGGAGCGAAACATCGACTCGAAAGAAGAAGACGAATGATTGTACAGCCAAAACAACCTTAAATTAGGCATGCAAATTAATAATAATCAATTATATAATATAATAGGTACATACTTTTAAAATGTCACAAATAATTGCTTAAAATAATAATATTCAATATCAACATCCCCTGCGATAGACGTAATAGCGACACGATGCTTTTTCTAAAATGTCTTTTATCATCATCATCACTATAATCAGCCTATACTAGTCCACTGCTGGACATAGGCCTCTCCCAAGGTACGCCACTCAGCCTGATCTTCGGCTTATATCTTCCAGCCACTGCCAGCCATCTTAAGTATATCGTCACTCCAACAACAAAAAAGTCTTTAATCAAGTAAAACCCTTCACTCACTAGCCACTTTTTTAGTTACACAGAGAATTTATAATAAGGGAAGTCCACTAATCCACCTCGGTTAATGTGTTGTTAATGGAGGTGTATTGTATGTTGCAGCCGCGACACTGGTGATGTCTGGGCTCGGCGCGCCGGCCGTCGTGTCCGGCAGCGCAGCCCCGCAAGCCGAGTGGGGCGCGCGAGACACGCCCCCGCCCGGCACCCCCCCGCCGCCCTACCACACCAACACACAGGTAACTAAACTACGATCCTAATAATATCCATATCGATCCTTTATAAATAAATATCTGGGACATTATTGCACACACAGTCATCTGACCCCAAACTAAGCAGAGCTTGTAATATGGATGCCAGAGACTGATATACATACATGTATATTTTTAAATACATACTTAAATAGATATTAACGTCCAGACATAGAACAAACACAAATGTTCATCACACAAATGTTTGTCCTAGTTGAATCGAACCCACTCCCTCACGCGCAGAAGGCAGGTACACTACCAACTGAGCTAACGGGGTTGTCTTCAATAGATCCTTAAAGGCTCAGTCACGTAGTTGTGACGCCTCTGGTGTTACAAGTATCCATAGGCGACGGTGACTGCTAACCATCAGGCAGCCCGTCTGCTTGTTTGCCGTCAATATCAGGCATATAAATAGTGAAGAAGAATAAGCAGATATTACAGAAGTTGAAATTTCTATAAATCTTTTATTTGATTTTAAATTTTGTTACATTTTGATCTTTTTCAGAAGGTCTAAAATATAGTTTTTGTTGCTTTTTTCAAACAATGTGTGAGGGCTCTGGGAGGGCTCTTAATCTATAATAATATTATAAAGAGGAAATATTTGTATTTTTGGATGTTTGTAACGGAATAACTCAAACTCTAATGAACCGATTTTAAAAATTCTTTCACTGTTGGGAAGCTACACTATCCCCGGGAGCTACAATATCCGCTATAGGCCTTCGACCAAAATAAAATGAATGGACGGGCCCAGTAGAAGCGCATTTTTGAAGATTACAAAATGAGCGCCAGCTCTCATTTCGTTTCAGTCGGTCTCTAGCCGTAGGAAGTGAAACACGAGTCTATTGATACGCGATAACGAAACATCTGACAAAATTATGAATTCGTATGCTTTACCGAAGTGTAAATACACAAATAAAACCGATATCAATTTTTGTAACAAATATACTGTACATTTTTATAATTAGGTGTTGAAGTATATGTCCGACGATTTTGACTCGTTTTTACTGATCAAGTTCAATGGTTAGGGCCCGTCCATTCATTTTATTTTGGTCGAAGCTATAGGCTATATTATATTATGCCGCAGGCCGAGCTTACACCCGTGCGAAGCCGGAACAGGCGGCTAGTAGTAATATAATATTTAACTATATGAATTTTTATAAATGGATCTTTGTCTGTGTATAAATGAATTTGATTAGATAATCGTGTCGCGGCTTGTGTTTTACAAACGAGAGGCGTTTGACATTTATAACCAAGTATTTAGCTGGAAGCAAATTATCAAACGCGACTGACGGACGCGATATAAACTATCTAGATAATTAATGTACACTGAGCTGTGCAAACTATCGGACGTAAGTTGTGGACGTAACCCTGGGCTGACCTTGAGCGTTCGGACGTCCGACACAAATCTGGCGCGCCCGATGTTTTTGTCAGCCGTTGTTGTCATTTGAAAGACTGTGCACACTTATCAGTCGCGTCCGTCAGCCGCGTCCCTCAGCCGCGTTCGATAGTTTGTTTCCAGCTTTAATTGCGAACTTGTTGTGTTTCAGCCGTGCGCAGACCCACAGAGAGCTATTATATCGATGGAGGAGGATGATTCTCCCGCCTCTGTAAGTTCATCATCAACCATAACACGTCCACTGCTGAAGATAGGCCTCCCTCTAAGAACGTTACACTGAACGACATTCTGCCATCGGCATAAACTGGATCACTGGACCACCAACTCCTATCAGATTCCCGTTTGGATGGTAAATACCCCTGGTCTCCAGGTGGGAGTTAAGGGAGTTTGGTCGCGGAAGGTGGAAGTGGGTGGTTGAGGATGGCGAGAATGTGAAAACAAATATTTCTGTCCTTTTCTAACTCATAAGAACTTCTCATGAGAACTTCGGGAATGATCTCAAAATTTCTGGAATGACTTGAAATTTCCAAAATGTGTAAAACTGTTATTATCGATCTGGAATGTTCCAGAAAGTTCTAAAAATTTCTGGAATGATATACAAAGTTCCAAAACGAGTGAAAACTATTATAATCAATTTAGAATGTTTGAGAAAGTTCTTTTATACTTTACTTGTGTAGCGGGCGTTTTCCGCAACCAGGCCAATCATTGGCCCATTTTGCGTGTTCTTTTATACGTGAAATATATAAAGTTTTTTTATACCATTAAACATGCGATGTATTTTTACCCGAGCAACGCCTGGTTTCGCTGCTAGTACATGTATATTTTTAAATATTGTAATGAAGCAGACGACTCCGGCTGCGCCTACCACCAGGTCAGACCTACCTTGCCGGAAGCACGTCTGCCACACCCAGTTACTAGGGAGAGGAGCAGTTGAGGACTACCTATCCTAAAAAAAGACTATAAAAACACAATTACAGACCACAAGTTTAATATGTCTAAAGTCCTTACAACACGAGCACTCTGGAGAGCTATAGTCCATTCACATAAGCATGAAATTAAAAAAAAGATAAAGTACACTTCCCAAACTGCACAGATCCGAGTTGTAAACAACACAAGCACTCTTGAAGATGGACCCCGCAGGGTCAATGAGCGTAGAAGAAGACTCGTTCCTGGAGCAAGACTTCTTCGAGTATAAGTGCCGACTCCTTCAAGTATTCAAGTCCGACTTCTTCAAGTCAAAAGATCTAAGAAGAACCTTTAAAGGTTTTTTTATCAAGTTGTAGCACGACCGCTCCGTTCGAGGGCCTCCAATCTAATTCCAGTCTAGGTGTTCTTTTTTTGTTTCATTCATTTCAATTTTAAAATTATAGAAATAACATAAAGTTGTAGTAGTGGTCTGTAAAAGTTCAAAAAGGTTTAAATGTAAATTAAAATAAGGTGGAATGACTACGATATATACTTAAATAGACATTAATACCCAGATATAGAACTAACACAAATGTTCATCACATGAATGTTTGCCCTAGGGTGGGAATCGAACCCACGCCCCCAAGCACCGAAGGTAGGTTTACTCCAACTGAGCCACCGGGGCAGTCAAGTTACATGTGGGTGTATTTTTTTATGATACAGAGTGAAGTCGCTCGCCTGATGGCTCTTCACGCTTGCCCATAACAGCTCAACGCCACTCAGAATTTAGAACTTCAACAGTTCAAAACCCTGGATGGCAATGCACTGCGCTCGTCACCCCGAGATATAAGATGTCAAATCTCTGTGTGCCCTGTAATTTCGCTGGAAACATTGCCCTTCAATCCGGAACACAGTAGTATTGGCACACTACTGCTTGGCGGTTGAATAACTGGCAAAGGTGTGGTACTTCCCCAAGTGGACTCTGCAAAAGAGTCCTACCACTTCAAAATAATGTGTCGTGTTACAGGAGAGTTCAACATACTCGGGGCTGTTCTCGAACCTGCGGTCCGTGCGCGACTCCAAGGCGAGGACTGCTGTGCTGCTCAACTGGCTACTGGCGGAGAGACGGTGCGTTCTCTGACCATACTTGACTGACTGTGCGGCCCCGACAGGGGTAGAGGGTTCAACACACACCTTGATCAGATTATTTCTCTGCCCTACTTGTAACAAATGCAGTACTTGCAAAATGGCGGTTTCGAGAAAAACGCGCGAAACGTATTTTTGGATATATTAAACAACATGTCTATGTTTTAAATCTTTTAAGTGTATCTAAAGAACAAGATCAAAATTATTTATTAGCATAGATTATCCCCTTGGGATACCATTTCTGCAAAAAAAGTGACCCAAAAATGTCGATTACTGCAACTAGAATTAGTAGGGAAGTACTGTGCACGTCCGAAACAATATCACTAAATAGGGTTACACAGAAAGAGTGTACTAAGCCGAAACGAGGTCATAACACTTTTTTATTTATTTAGGAATATGACTGCCAACTCGCCTGATGTTAAGCGATGATGTGGTCTACGATGGAGCACACTTACCTAGAAGAAACCAATTCACTCTTGATTGGAAGACACCCAAATAGTAACTATCAGGGAATACCTATTCAGGCAGCGCAAACTGACACAGACAACCAGTTTGCACAATAAAAGTGGAATCAAAGCGCTTCGTACGGGTTGTCGGAATTGATTTGACTTTTTATCGAGTGTTATTTTTCTTTTTGAAATTGTATTCTTTTTTATCTGTATTTAATAATAGTTGTGTTACTGGTGTAGAGCCGTGCTAGTGATAGTAAACAAATACAAATGGGGCCGACTCTGAAATCGGGTAAAAGAAAATCAGGTGTTCCGTAGAAAATGGTCATTCACAATTTCTTGTGTTTCTTAAGTGTATAGTTTCAATGTATAAATAGCACAGAAAAGAGAAGTAAATAGAACGGAAATGAGAAGGAACCTCTGTCGCCAGTTATTGTGACATATATGTGATTGAACATTCTTATTTATGTCAACGCGTCGAACTCCGCGTCACAGTTGCTATGGGTTTATATGGGTGCAAGTGGCTACAACAAATTTCTTACAAAAATGCCTTGACAGCCATTCTATTTAAACAAAAAAAAAAACTTTTCTGTGTATAA
This sequence comes from Agriopis leucophaearia, assembly GCA_949125355.1. Classification (NCBI taxonomy): domain Eukaryota; kingdom Metazoa; phylum Arthropoda; class Insecta; order Lepidoptera; family Geometridae; genus Agriopis; species Agriopis leucophaearia. The sequence continues at coordinate 9,794,069 of OX421287.1, read as the reverse complement.
TAGTGTTGAAAACCTAAGAGATGAATAATTGTTATTGTTGATGTATTCAGATGCGCGTGCGCCTGCCTGCTGCTCGTCCTGACGGACGCGTACCGCAGCGCGAGCGGCGTCACCGTCACCACGCTGCGCCGCTGGGCGTACGAGATACACTCTGCCTTCCTCATGCCGCACGCGGTCAGTACTCACTCTCACATTTTTGATGACTAATCCACTCGTACCAGCTCTCCGTAGGAGTATTACATTCTCTTGGGTACCAGCACAAAAAATAAAGTTCAACTTTTGGAAGTTAACTCGCGTTTGGCCCGTGCGGAATAAAGGCCTAGGTATACAGTATCAGCAGGGCCGTCTTCAACCTATGGGAGGCTCTGGGTACATTAGGGTAATGGGGGTATGACCTTGACAGAGCACTATTTTCGGACGAGAATAGATCAGCTACGCGCATGCAAAAGCTAATAAGCAAGTAGGCATTGTAAGTCACATCCTTGATTTTTTCTAAATATGTTTTTCGTAATAAATATCGGTTATCGTTTGGTGATCTGGCAGGAATTAGGGGGCCCCTGTAACGCGGGGCCTTGGGCAAGTGCCCTGTGGGAAAGAGGGGCCTGAGTATCAGCCTATCATGTTCCCATTGCTGGGAGCACATGCCTTCTCTCAGACAAAGAATGGACCTTCATCTACCATGTTGGCCCAGTGCATGATGCTAATGAGATGACATAGTAAGCAAGAACGGTTAGGCAATTTTTTTTACAAAATATGTCAATCATCATCAAAAACATCTAATTGTTTGTGACCCGGCAGACTCTGGCAAAATTTCGATAAATTCGTTTGAGTTGAGAAAAATGACATTAAAAAAAGCTAATATTTTTCTTCAAAATTTTACAAATTTTGAATAACACTGAACAATCCAGTTAATTTCTCCTGCTTCCAGGTGTTGCAACTGAATGGCGTCGACGAAAATATGGCGAATGAAATAGAACATATTCTAGTAAATGGTAAGCTTGTTAGCAATATGCTACCGGACTGATTACATTTACAGTCTTATAAAATAGCTGACCATACATACAATGATGAAGAATGAAAGAAAAAGAAAAAAAGAATGAAAAACAAAAATGAAGACTGCCCCGGTGGCTCAGTTGGTAGTGTGCCTGCCTTCTGCGCTTGGGGGCGTGGGTTCCATTCCCACCTAGGACAAACATTTGTGTGATGAACTGATGAACAATTGTGTTTGTTCTATGTCTGGGTGTTAATATCTATTTAAGTATGTGTTTAAAAATATATATGTATGTATATCAGTCTCTGGCAGCCATATTTTAAGCTTTGCTTAGTTTGTGGTCAGATGACCATGTGTGCAATAATGTCCCAGATATTTATTTATTATATTATTATTAATGATATAATGACATTATTGGACTGTATAACTAGGTAGATATGTGGTACATAAGTGTCAATGCATATATAATATTATACATATATGTTATTTTGGATTGGTTTTGAATGGAGCTCCCGATTATTGGCAGTTACATGTTCCATGTTCAATATGTTTCATATGAACAAGATGCATGTAGTTTGTATGTAGTGTTGCGCCGAAATGAAAAATGATGCGGTCTACGATGAAACACGCTTGCTCAGATAAAACCGATTAACTCGTTATTTGAAAACACCCAGATTGTAACTATCCGGGAACATACATTCAGGCAGCGTATTCCACAGACTAGAAGTTTGTACATGACCATTTCGATTTGTAGCATCACCTTCTTCACCGAATATTTTTTGCTTCTTATAAATGTCGTACCAGAGATGTTCTATGTTCTTTAGATTAGCTTAGTAAAAAAAGAGTATAATAAATCAATGCCAATTTTATATCCTATGCAGAATTCGATAAGGAAGAACTCCTACGAAATGTGTTTCGTAAGGCGAGACATAAAGCGAAAGAGGAGTTGACGCAACAACTGAGTGAGTTCCAAGTGAAGCGACAAGTTGGCCTCGGCACGCTGTACGGGCCGGAGGATGATGTGATACTCAAGTGTCACGTCGACAAGATACAGGTGAGAAACTGTCACGTCATAGAGATCTGAGCGAGTTACAAGTGAAGCGACATAAGTTGGGCCGGAGGATGATACCTTCCCGTGAAGTCCGTTGTTTTTTTTTTTTTTTTTTTTTTTTTTTTTATATAGAATAAGTGGCAATCAAGCTACGGGCCACCTGATGGTAAGTGGTCACCGCTGCCTATATACACCTACAATACCCGGGGCATTGTCAGTGCGTTGCCTACCTTTGAGGACTATTCACCCCTCGTTTGAAGCAGTTCAAATTATACTTCGAAGGAAAAGTTAATGTTTACTGATAATTATCAATTTAAAAAACCGACTTCATGAAAAGGACAGAACTGGACCAAACTGAAATGGGACCACACGGGAAGCACCAGCTTTCAAATAAAAAAAGAATCATCAAAAATCGGTACACCCAGTCGAAAGTTTTTAAGTAAGAAAGAATCAAAAAAACAGTCGAATTGAGAACCTCATCCTTTTTGGAAGTCTGTTAAAATGTATGAATATTTGTAGGAGCAGCTGGTGGTGGAGCGAGTGATGTCGGGGCTGCTGCGGAACATGGGTGGCGGCGGGGTGGGGGGCGCGCCGTGCGGCGGCGGGGCGGGGGACTCCGGCGGCACGCTGCTGGCTGCGCTGGCAGCCGCCGCCGCCGCGCTGCACTGCAGGTACCTACTAACTAAATAATACAACTGCATCATGCTTTTAGGTGATCATTAAACACAGATTATTGTCTTATTCACTGATTTATAATACAATATATCAATGTTATCAACATGGTACGTTCCGCACACCAAAAAGACGGAGACAAAAGAACAATGACAGTTCACTGTCAGCTTGACAGTGACTTTTCATACTTATATTCTCATCTCACCAAGAGACCTAGCCGAGGTTGGGGCCCGCTGTTGAGTCAATTATAATCTACTTGCTGTACCCGCGAAATCGTCCGCGATTTCTTTAGAAAAAATTGCCTATTCATTACCTCGCGAAATTTTATCGAGGTCGGTTAAGCCGTTTAGCCGTGATTATGTAGTAAACAGACAGAGTTACTTTCGCATTTATATATTAGTGTGGATGTTAGACACAATTAATGTATACCTCCGCAGATGGGATAATGTAAAAACGTTTCACAAATAAATATTTACTTACTGTTCATCCTTTACTAGGTATAGTTTTGTCTAACACCTGCGATTCTAACACTGTAAATACTGGGTAAAGCTCTTAGCATAGCGGTGGCGCTATGCTAGGAAGCCCTCATTAAAAAAACTGTTTAATGATGAATTTCTAGTGTAATTCCGCTTCTACGTCGCTTCAAGTACAATAAGGAACTTGTGATAAATATTTGTTGATAATGTTAATTTTATTGAGTTTAATTTTGCCTAATTTCAGAATTAATACATTTTTGTTTTCAGATTTAGTATTATCATATTTCATGTGTCAGAATTAATTAATGTTTGTTTCAGATTACTTTAATAATTTTATAATTAAAAATAATTCAGAAATAATTAATTTTTTGTTTCAGGTTATGTTAATTTTCAATTTATGTAATTAATATTTTATATCAGGTTAGGCAAAATTAAACTCAATAAAATTAACATTATCAACAAATATTTATCACAAATTCCTTATTGTACTTGAAGCGACGTAGAAGCGGAATTACACTAGAAATTCATCAGTAAAACAGTTTTGAAAATGGACTTCCGCAAAGTAACGCCTGATTCAATCAACTAACCCTCATTAAGTCATTACCGTCATTAAGACCCCTTTCCCGACTTTTAGCAATTTTGGTCATTCTAGTTTAAGTCTGTCTTCTGTCTACTTCCATGGTTAGCTTATAATTATAATAATGGTGTCATATCCACATTGAATGTATTATTTAGGAAACTAAAGACCGAAACGCTATTGAGGACATTTCGCTCGATAGAAAATTAAATATGATAGTAACACTGATTTGAGCTTTTTTCCCTGTATTTTCTTTATTCATTCAAATACCTATTTATTAAATAACTAGCCGTCCGCCCCGGCTTCGCACGAGTGTAAGCTCGGCCTTCGGCCTCGCTACAAAATATAATATAGCCTATGTCACCCGGGGATAGTGTAGCTTCCCAACAGTGAAAGAATTTTTCAAATCGGTTCAGTAGTTTCGGAGCCTATTCATTACAAACATACAAAAATAGGTACAAATCTTTCCTCTTTATAATATTAGTGTAGATAATAAATTTTTATTCATTTCCACAAGGTATGTTGGTTACAAATTAAACTAGAATTAAACCAAGTACTTATCTACACATAATTATCTAAATAAATAAAGTTATACATGGCTTTTAAAGTACTTTGTGTCCAATATTTTAAGTAAATTTAGTTCTACTTGTAACCCTGGCCCCTACACTAGGATGATAAATGATTTCTACGATATCTTTATAAACAGATTTCATGATTATGAAAAGAATAGCAAAGGAAAATTTTACATTACAGCTTTAATTTTCGATAAATATGAGAGAAAGCTCGAAAATCGAAACTGTGTGTAAGCGCCATCGTTTTGCTCCACTAAATATGATTTTAAGGGCCGTGTTAAAATGCACCGTAAAGTTTTAGGTATTTAGAGTTTTGGACATAAAACGAAAAAATAAAGCCTTATGTCAAGATTCATATTTATACTTGACGCGTCCGCGCCCGCCACCTCACCACATCTCCATTGTTTCTCTAATCAGAGATTTTCAAAATATCTAACTGGTAACTACAATGACAACTTATCAGCCATTTAATAGTCCACTGCTGGACTTAGGCCTATCCACTAAAGAGCGATTGGGCCATATCCACCACGCTGGCCCAGTTGCGGGTTAATGGATTCACATACTTGCCATTGAATTGCTTCTCTGTACGTCTGCAGGTTTCCTTACGATATTATCCTTAAAAGCCAGTGGTATGAAATATGCTCAATATACTCCAAAGATGTCATTAGTACGGGCTCGGGATTTGAACCCGCGATCTCACGCTTTCAAGTCATGCGGTCTCCCAAATGGGCTACCTCGGCTCGACAACAATGACAACTTAAAATAATCTATATATATAAAAGAAAGTCGTGTTAGTTACACTATTTATAACTCAAGAACGGCTGAACCGATTTAGCAGAAAATTGGTGGGGAGGTAGCTTAGAACCAGGAGACGGACATAGGATACTATTTTGTAGCGAGGCCGAAGGCCGAGCTTACACCCGTGCGAAGCCGGGGCGGTCGACTAGTTATCAATATTTAAAAAAAAAGTCATAAAAATGTCAGAACTGGACGAAAATTAAATGCGTCCACACGTGAAGCACAAGGTTTCAAATAAAGTAAAAAAGAATCATCAAAATCTGTTCACCCAGTCGAAAGATCTGTTCTGAGGTAACAAACAAACAAAAAAATATTTAAAAAACAGTCCAATTTAGAAACTCCTCTTTTTTGGAAGTCTGTTAATAAATAAATAAATATCTGGGACATTATAGCACACATGGTCATCTGACAAATATATTTAAATTTGAGGTAAACTAAAGAATTTCTAAACATATGATTTTTCCTTCATTAATTTCCTGTGAAGATTATTTATATCCGTCGCTTACTCAGTTTGATTTACATTAGGGATAGGTTATACTGTTTTACAATATTAAATCACACCAATATTATAAATGCGAAATTTCTTGTGTGTGTTTTCCCGTATTCAACTCCGTTACAGCTGAACGGATTTGGATAAAGTTTATTATGAAGGTGGCTAAAAACCAAAAAGGTATAATACTAAAAATGTCTGAAGCAGCAGTGGGCCTCAAGTATAGTTTTTTTATCTATACCAATATATAAAGAGGAAACATTTGATTGTTTGTTTACATTGAATAGGCTCCGAAACTACTGAACCGATTTGATAAATTCTTTCACTGTTGGAAAGCTTCACTATCCCCGGGGGACATAGGGTATATTATGTTTTGTAGCGACGCCGAAGGCCGAGCTTACACTCGTGCGAATCTGGGGCGGGCGGCTAGTCTCCTTATAAGAGCTGATAATATTTAAACGGCTAAACAGATATTCTTAGCAAACTTTTTCTTTGAGGGTTAGTGCCTTTATTGCCTAATCAATACTAATAATAACTAATACGGGCGACTGGGCCATATCTACCACGCTGTCCCAGTTGCAGGTTGGTGGATTCACATATGCCATTGAATTTCTTCTCCGTACGTATGCAGGTTTCCTCACGATGTTTTGCTACGAAAGCCAGTTGCCTTTTGTCGAAAAGCCAGTGGTATGAAAATCTGTACATAAACTCCAAAGAGTTCATTAGTACGGAATTGAAAAGCCCGGGATTTGAACCCGCGACCTCGCGCTTTCAAGTCTAGCGGTCTCATAAATAGGCTACCGCGGTTTTTTCTATTTTTAAATGAGACTCAACAATGAAATCATACGTACCTACTTCCCCAGTAGCATTACAATACCTATCACTGCGGGGGGGGGGGGGGTTTCTCAATCTATATTTAACTAAATGACAAACAGAAAAGACGCGTCTCTCAGTGAAGTTGCTGTCATATAACTTGCAAAATTATACTAATAACTCTGTAAAAACTAGCATAATATATAAAGTTTTATTTACATTATAAGTGTGATCAAATGTAATTCTTGACTACGCAATTTAGAAACAAATACCTGACAAAATTTAAACTGAAATTTTATCTGAAAAAATTGTAAAGTGCTCTGAATACAATCTGTTTTGTTACCCAACTTTGTACAGTTACTTAAACGTTGTATTTAAATAATGAAATAAATGATTTTAATACTGCCTGTTGAAAATACAGTTGAATGTGTAAAAAAAAAAAATATAAAAAAATATCTTAAGTGGATCACATTAAAAACCGATTTCAAAAAATATATGAAAAAATAAAATTTGAGGGTTGAGGATTTGGTGACAATGAGACCAAATATGAAGTATATTATACTGAATAAAAGAAAACCCATGTGAAATCGGTCAACAGGTGGCGGAAGAAAAAAAACATACAATTAAAAAAACAGTGGAACATAAAAACATCCTCATTTTTTGAAGTCGGTCGGTTCTACTATAAGATCAGCTCAACATCATCAATAATTTACGAACGGACGAGTTTGTGGTCACCGTGCACTTAATCGCGATATAAAAAAAAACTTACCACTATAGCTCAGAATTTTAAAACCCAATCTAGTAATACAATTCTGTCCAATAGTTTCATATCCCTTACACATTTCATAATTTTCTCCTATTATGGGACATTTATTTAAATAAAGATACATATATGAAATCATAATAAACTTATCTAAATAAAGACACAAACCTAACTAAATTAAAAAACATTTCATAATTGTATTTTATATTCAACAAGGCTGGTGTTGTTTTGTCCCCCAATGTCTCAATGTCCGGGTTACACCAGAGAATGAAAATACCTACTATACTATACTTCTATACAAAGGAATTGTGTGATACTAGCCTTACAAACCCGGCAATCATGTTTAAGGAAAAGTCGTGTGAGTGTTGCGACGCATTGTATTTAATTAGTGTTGATTATTAAACGTGCTTATTTTATTGTTTAATATTTCATAATATGTGGATCAACATGTTCTAATTTTGCGGGTGCAGTGGAAAAAAAACTGTGTTTATATTTCGTTTTGAACAATTGCTGGTGATAAATCAAAAGTGTAAATGAACATAATTATTGACCTATTTGACCACATGAGACGATTCAAGTAGCGTCCGAAATACGTCTGCGCTCGTGGCTGAACTACACGGGGCCACAGATGCGGTCACAGCTTCGCGAATATTTTTTTACCGATTTAAATAATATCTTCAGCACATATATGTTTCCAAAAGGGCCTGTTGAATGCGGCCTGCATCCAGCGTTTTTCTGCGGTCTCTTTTAAGTCTACGGGCCCTTTTGGAAATCATTGCGGGAGGCCTATGTCCAGCAGTGGACGTCCTATGGCTGAAATGATGATGATGATGACATATATGTTTAATTATGTTTCTCATTAATAGTAATAATTGAACCAATCCAACTAATAAACTAATCAAACGATTTACAAAATTTGTGAACATTTAGAAATTAAGCTAATGAAAGCATGTTGAAAAAGTTCTGTCATGTAAAACTTTTCAAATAGACATCATAGCACGTTTATGATTAATAGAGTAGGGGTTTATTGTACGGTAAAAATGGTGAACATAATAAATGAAATAAGCGAGACAGACGCGCTCGAAGTGAGGAGGAAGTGGTGGCAGTCACCCAACTCTGCGAAGAAGAAACTCGACCAAAAAAAAATACTAGAACATAACAAGATCTCCAAGCCCAAGTAAGGTTTTAATAAGTTAAGGTGAAAGGTGCGCAGGAGTGGCGCCCTCATTAGGGAAAGTCATTGCATGTATACTATAACATGGCTAAAATATAAAATGAGGGTTCGACTACCATATATGGGTGTCCGAGCGACTATAGTCGACGACTCGGGACGGTGGATGAAGTTTTTTTAACTATAATTTTTTGTAACATGGGGTATTATATACGAGTATGTAGTTATAAAACTAGTTACCGCCAAAACGGCAGTGTTTATCTAATCTACGTTGTCATGGTGATAAGGTCGATTTTCCTACAACTGGTATTTTAAATGATAGACGAACGTGTTTCTTCAATGAGTGTGTATTGGCAACTAACTTCAATAGTTATTAGAACAGAGGACTGTATATATAAAAAAAAGTAGGGAAGTACATGACATACCGCCCACCAAAACATTTAGTTTTTCTTATGAGGGGAATTTACAATCAGTATTCACCCTTAAGTATAATAATTACAACTACACTATACATTTCAATGGTTAACTAATAGGCATGATACCCTCTTCGATGTAGGTACTAAAATTGATCTACTATAAACTAGACAACATGCCTCTTGTAGGTACTAGAAAAAGTATTCTAATCAGTTTAAACATGTTGGTACACAGAAGTACAAGCCAAATATCTTAACAATGTAATTCAATTTCTTTTAAGCAAAACAAAATCAGAAACCAATAGGTATTTAATTCTAACAATTTTGAGATAGTAGGTAAAATTCAGAACTTAGTATTAATTTTACAACAAATAAGATAATAATAGGAAATATCCTTACAATAATACTACAAAGTATTGCTTCGACAGATAGATAACATTTCAGTTTACATAAACAAAAGTTCTTAAGTCTAAAATATGATAACTTGGAAAATATAATTCCTCGGTTAAGTATTTGTTATCATTTATTGGTAGGCACAATTCTACGGATACAACAATTTCTATTAGTATCTAATCAAGTAAGGCCCATTCATAACTACCTACCACTACAAGTTACAACCAGCAGGTTATATAACATCTGACCAGGGCCGTAATAAGGAACTAAATATATTTCTAAATTAAAGATTTTACATTATAAGGAAAATATACTTATTGTAATACCCTTAATGACAAAATTACTTAATTTTATGTTTAGTTAGTAACATTTCTATGTTTGGTTACATGAGTTAATAAGTAATACTTATTTAATTGCAATTTTTAATCATCATTTATAGGAAGTGGACATAACCTTAGGACAGAGCGTTGTGTTATTTTACCATGGTATTTTAAACTGTACACCCTGCACATTCCATCATTTCCTACATGTTTTTTTACAATGCGACCCATCGACCACTTACCTGGTGGTAGATTCTCTTCTTTGACCAGCACAACATCTCCAATGTTGAATTCAGGCTTACTGCGATGCCACTTAGACCTGTTTTGCAACCTAGTCAAATATTCTTCTTGCCAACGACGCCAGAAGTGCTGAACTACCCTTTGACAATGCTGCCACCTAGATAACCGGCTGACTGGAAGATCCGATAAGTCAGGTGTGGGGACATTGATCGGAGCTTCTCCTATCAAAAAATGACCTGGTGTCAAAACTTCTACTATTTCAGGGTCGTCACAATCTGTTGGGCATAGGGGCCTCGAGTTTAAACAGGCTTCTATTTGACACAATACTGTAATAAATTCTTCATATGTCAGGTTGGTATTTAGTATTCTCTTGAGATGATATTTAACTGAAGCCACTCCGCTTTCCCATAACCCTCCATGTGTCGGGCTGTACGGTGGTATGTGATGCCATTGAGTGCCATCTGCTGCTAGTAAAGGCTGTAGTTGACTAGGCATATCTAAGTTAGCCTCCTTCCACATCTTAGCCAACTCTTTGTTGCCTGCAACCAGGTTAGTACCATTATCACTCCAGATGTGAGTACATCTTCCCCTGCGTGCAACAAATCTTTTAAATGCATTTACAAATGACTCACAGTCCAGTGAACCCACCAGTTCTAAATGAATATTTTTCGTGGCCATACATACAAAAATTGCTATATAGCCTCGACTGCATTTGGCTCCACGGATTCTTGATGTCAGTAACTGATATGGCCCGGCAAAATCAACGGCTGATTTCAAAAAGACACGAGCAGGTGTCACTCGAGCTTCAGGTAAGTCACCCATGATTTGTTCTCTATTTCTTGCCTTCTGCTTAGCACATATCAAGCATCTGTATATCCGTAGTTTAACAGCGCCTTTCATTTTCAGAATCCAGTATCTCGTCCTCAAGTAAGTCAAGGTAAGTTGAACTCCTCCATGTAATGTTCTTTTGTGTGCGTCATTTATGAGTAGAGCAATTAAATCATTGTTGTGTCCAATAATAATTGGGTGTTTTTCATCTTCAGGTATCTTCGCATTTCTGAGACGACCGCCCACCCTGAGCATTTTCTTCGAGTCCAGAAATGGGTTCAATGTTTTTAATCTACTCGTTTTCTTTACTGGCTCTCCTTTTTGTAGTCTTAATACATCTTCTTCAAATTCTTCTTGTTGTACTCTTCTGATCATAATTTCTAAAGCTTCTTGTAATTCAAGTGTTGTTATTTCTTTAGCTTCTTCTTCATTTTCCTTTTTGTAGTTTAAAAATCTTCTTGCGTATACTATTACTCTTTGAAGTTCTATCAGCGTGTCAAATTCCTTCAGATCGATTTTTCTTTCTTCTTCCATGATATCGATGGATGTGTGTAAACATTTTCTTTTCTCTAATTCGGTATCATCTATATTGACTTCCACTAACGGAATTTCCTTTGTTTTCAGCCATGGTGGACCGTACCACCACATTTGATCCCGTGCCAAGGCAGCAGGTGACGTGCCTCTGGTGGCTATATCTGCTGGATTTTCAGCTGAAGCCACATGGTAAAATCTACTGTTTCCGATGTTTTCCAGAATTTCTACAACTCTGTTACTGACAAAGATATTCCACCTACCAGAATCACCCTTGAGCCAAGACAGCACCACAGTAGAGTCAGTCCAGGCATATATTTTTTCATTAGGCAACCCTGTTGCTTCTCTTATCTGTTTCAGCAGTCGGGATAAGATCACGGCTCCTAACAGTTCCAGTCTTGGAAGTGATAATGTTTTTACTGGTGCCACTCTTCCTTTAGCAGCTATAATTCCAGTTTTGATATCTCCATCTTCAGTTTCTACTCTCATGAAAGCCACTGCTGCATATGCCTTCATCGATGCATCTGAATACCCGTGAATTGTTGTATTTTTTATTCTTGATTGTGTTGTCCACAGCCATCTCGGTATGCATATTTCATTTAAATGTTCAAAACCTTGACGTATTTTTAACCATTCTTCTTTCAGATGCCCGTCCACTTCAGTATCCCATCCAATTCCTTCTAACCATAATTTCTGCATATATATCCTTGCCGGTGCAATTGCCGGAGCCAACCAGCCCAGTGGATCAAAGAGACGCTGGAGCTCTGACAAAACAACTCTTTTTGTTACGTTTTCAGGAGCTGGTGGTTGTGTTAGATGGTATCTAAAAACATCTTGACCGATATCCCAGGCTATGCCAAGCGCCTTGACATTGCCCTTTACATCAAGATTAACATGTGATACATGTGTACTTTTCTCATCATGTTGAAAATGTTGTAGAAACTCTGCGCTGTTTGATGCCCACTTATGCAATGTGAAGCCTCCCTTTTGAAGAATGTTTTTAACATTTTGTGCAACGTCCAGGGCTCCTTCGACAGTATCTTGTCCAGACATCATGTCATCCATGAAGAAATCTTCTTTTATTGTTTTAGCAGCAGCTGGATGATGTGTTCCTTCATCTTCAGAAAGTTGATGCAGCGTTTTAACCGCAAGATAGGGTGCTGAAGCAGTTCCAAAAGTAACTCTCAAATGACGGTAATCTTGTACTTCTTGATCTTCACTATATCGCCATAATATACGTTGGTAATCTGCATCTTCTTTTGTAACCAGAATTTCCCGGTACATGCGTTGAATGTCTGCGATGAAACAAACCCTTTTCATTCTCCATTTTATAATTAAATTGCGTAGATCGCCTTGAATCTGAGGACCTACGAGTAGTTCCTCATTCAATGAAACGTTGTTCGTACCTTTGTTTGATGCGTCATAGACCACTCTGGTTTTAGACGTATCCTTATCTTCTCGCACCACTGCGTGATGAGGTAAGTACACCGCTGGATTCTCCTTCTCATTTTGTGGAACTAATTCCATATGATTCATGTCCACATACTCTTTTATAACCTTTGAATATTCTTCTTTCAGTTGAGGTTGCCGCTGGAACTTCCTTTCCAGCTGCTGTAGTCTCTTCAATGCAATATTTCTCGTCTCTCCTTCAACTGAAAGTGGTTTCGGTGTCTTAAATGGTAGTTTTACTACATATCTGCCTTCATGGTTCCTGGAATGCGTTTCTTGAAACATCTTCTCACAGAGTTTTTCATCTGCAGTGTGTTCCCGTTTCTCGGTAGACTCTAATTCCCACATACCTTTCAGCATGTTGTCCAGGTCCGCATGAATATGCAGTGAAAGTGTATCTTCTTGCCTCTCTTCTCCCGACTCTCCCAATAGAATCCATCCTAACCTTGTGTGTTGCGCGCTAGGTGAGTTAGGTGGACCTTGAACTACACCGCTTTTCAGAATTTTACTATATACCTTTGAACTTAGTAGAAGATCTATCTTCCCTGGTTGGTTGAAATTTGGGTCTGCAAGTGGAAGTCCTTCAATGTGATGCCAAGCACTAGAATCTATAGGTTTCTTTGGAAAAAAAGTTGTTAATTTACCTGACATAACATAAGCAACAACCTTGAGATTGAACTCTTTGTCATACCTGGATAATATCTCAAAAGCTGTTACATGGGTAACAGAAGCCCTCGCAGAACCACTCCCTAATACATGCCCCTTGACTGGGGTTTTCTCCGACTTCAACATTTGAGCTGCCCGTTCGCTAATCAGTGTAATTTGAGCGCCTGAATCAATTATAGCACGTAATATCGTTTCATTCCCTAGTCCGTCCCTGACTGGCACTAAAGCGGTTGCCAGCAGGCCGGGTGAGTCAATACAGGTAAAGAATGATGATACTGTGGCTTGTATTCCCTGATTGGGTTGTATTTCTTCTTCTATCTTCTTTTCATCTACATGTGTGTGTAAGGAAACTTCTGTGGGTTGTTTTTCTGGATTTTCAGAAGTTTTCTTTGAATAAGGGTGTATCAGGGAATGATGCCGCCTACCACAAATCCTACAATTTGTTTTTTGGCGACAGGAATGTACAGGGTGCCCAGGCAAGAAACAATTAAAACATAATCTCTTACCTTTGATATACTCACTTCTGTCCGGTTGTGTCAACTTACAAAATTGTTTACAATTGAAGATCGAATGTTTGTCCGAACAAAATGCACATAATCTTTCTTCTCTTGTACCTTGCGACGGAGAGGATGTGTGCAAAACTCGCTCACGAACACTTCTTGGGTTGGTTGGTGACGTCAGCTCCAGAGTGTGAATGCAACATTCCAAGAATGTCATTAAATCTTTCAATTTTGGTAATTCTGCGCCAAACGTCCTACTAACTTGGTCTTCCCATTCCTTGTGGGTATCTTGGTCGAGTTTTTGAATGACAATGTAGATCACAATTGGGTCCCATGTATCGGTATTTATCTCCGAATTTATTAAACCGGTTAAACATTCTCGTGTAGTGTCCATTAACTGTTTCAACTGACTCGCCGATTGCATGGTGATCTTACGCAGTTGAAATAACCTTTTGAGGATGGCATTAACTACTAGTCGCTTGTGACTATACCGTTTTTTCAAGCACTCCCAGGCGGGCTTATAATTGTTCTCCGTAATTTGATACGATTTTATTGTTGTAGCGGCTTCACCTGTGAGGCACGACTTCAAGTAGTGAAGACGTTGAACGTCACTTAGCGTTGGGTTATTTCCGATTAATGATGTAAAAGTATCTTCAAAATTTTGGAACTCTTCGTGCAAACCGGAAAACTTCGGTAGGTCAATACGTGGCAAAGATACGCCTCCTTTGTTACCAACGCTTGCCGGGGTGGTAGACGTGGTAGTAGTAGAAGTAGATGGAGTAGAAATTTCAATCACTTCTTGCATTTCTGTCTTCGTATTTAAGAACATATCTTCAACATCGCAATAACTTATTGACAATGTACCTTGTTCCAACGTCGGTAAATCATTGTAATACTGCTTGTATGTGTCCCAATTATCCACCAAATACTCCATCCGCACTTTGGTATAAGCTACAGTTCTTCGTGCCCTCGGACATTTTTTAAAGTTTTCTTGTGCACGTTGTATAACATTGACAATCTCTTTCAATTTTGCTTTTATTTCGTCCATTTTGTTAATCTTGATTGAATATCACGTTGCTTATTAATTTCGTAGCGTAGTAAGTTGTACATCAACCGTAAACACTTATGTATTTGAGTAAAATCATTGCAAACAAAGCAAACACGAGTCGACCATGTCGGCCATTTTGCGTCAGTCCCGCGGCCGGCGGCGCGAATTCTAGGAATTGGAAGCTTGTTGTTGTGGAAAAATTTAATCACAATCCGGTTCGAATATGGACCATTATGTCATGGTGATAAGGTCGATTTTCCTACAACTGGTATTTTAAATGATAGACGAACGTGTTTCTTCAATGAGTGTGTATTGGCAACTAACTTCAATAGTTATTAGAACAGAGGACTGTATATATAAAAAAAAGTAGGGAAGTACATGACATACGTTTTATAACGTGTGCAATACGTTGTGTTACTGGAAGTAGTAATCCAAAGGTGCTCCATTGCATTCTCGACAGACTCAAGGACCGATTAACCGACTTACAAAAATGAGGAGGTTATCAATTCGTCTTGTTTTAAAAAAAAATGTTTGTTACCTCAGAACTTTCGACTGGTTGAACCGATTTTGATGATTCTTTTTTTATTTGAAAGCTGGTGCTTCCCGTGTGGTCCCATTTCTATTTGGTCCAGTTCTGTCATTTTTATGAAGTCGGTTTTTATTTACTTATCATTCAGTACGCCTGTACCCTTAGTACAAGATTTGATAGTTTTCGAAAACTTTTATGGTTTTCGTTTTGATGCATACATTGCTGGGCTGAAAGCTATTCGAAACTATTTTTCGTATTTGAGTGAAGCAACCTATACTGCCGATTACTACCGATTTTAGTTCATCCGCGTTTCCGCTAGAGGCGCTTTACTAAAATGTATGGGACAATACGGAAACGAAAAAAGTTTTCGAAAACTGTCAAATCTTGTACTAAGGGTACTGTTATGTTTTTTATATGAGGGCGCCATTCTTGTTCTCTCTTCGCTTTAAGGCGAAGTTTTCCACTTTTAAGCAACGCTTAATCCTACAAATGACCATAAAGCTTAACATATTGTATATTAAAGTCGCATTTAGTGAAGCAAAACCATGGCGCTTATACACAGTCATGCGTTTTGCTACTTTTTCGAAAAGTATAGCTGTAATTTAAAATGTACCTTTGCGGTTATCCTTAATTATGAAATCTATATATCAAGATAACGTAATTTTATATATATTTTTTTATTGCAAAATAGGCTTGCGCTTGGCCGCCAACTCGCCTGATGTTAAGCGATGATGCGGCCTACGGTGCATCACGCTTGCCTAGAAATGGGTATTTGAATAAATAATTAAAAAAAAACAGGGATAAAAGTGCAAATCAATGTTACTTTCATATTTTTTTTCAATCGAGCGTAATGTATTTAATCGTGTTTCAGTCTTTACAGTTTCCTAGATAAAACATTCAATGTTGATAGAACATTTATTTACACATTATAATTTTAAGCTAACCATGGAAGCATAGAAACTTATACTAGAATTGCGAAATATCGGAAAAGAGGGCTTTAATTTCGGAGACTGTGCATCGGATCTGCATGATCTAATCCCCATTTTTCTATCGGACTGCCAGATTAACGACCTGGGGCCTTACGCCCAACACTAAACGCGGGTTCGAATAGGTGCAGTTTGCAAAATCACGCGACCGCTAACCGCATTTCGACGCGTTAAGTTTCGCATATTTTTTTTTATATACATTGTAAAATTTCCTTGGATACGTACCAAACGTTTCGATTCTACGTTTCTAATCCGTACGGACAAGGATTGAAACAACCTGCCAGCTTCCTTGTTTCCTGAGATATATAATCTGGGTCTTTTCAAGGTAAGAGTGAATAGGTATCTTCTTAGTCTGCGTGCTTTATCTTCGACCACATAGCCGCTTACCAACAGGCGATTTGCGGACTTATTCGCAATAAAAAATAAATAAAAACTACATTTAAACACTGTTTTAAACTATCACGGTTGTTCACTAAAGTTATATGATTATTAATTTCAATCGAGGTGATGGTTTTCAACTCGCTAGTGCGTGGAATCCAGTATTAGGTTGCCTTAAAAATAAAAGTCCGCGTTCAAAATACTATACGCAGTGATACAGTGAGTGTGTTTTGTCGAGACTTAGGTTCGAGTTCGAGTTCCAGTGATAACCGTAGCAAAAGACTAAGAAAGAGGGTAGATCGTTTTGTCTGTACCTAACTTTGAACTTTTTCACCAACCACCCGCATTCTTCAGTCTTCCCGTGAACATGGTGCATGTAACTGCGCCGAAATATCGGGAGCTCCTTCCACATCCTTACCACGGTAAATATCCGTAAATAATCATATAACTTTAGTAAAAACTACATTTGTCCACCAACTCGCCTCGGTGTAAGGCCCCTGGTCGTAGAAGTAAGACCGGTGAGCCCTGAGTAACGCTGTGTGTTGTGTGGCAGACCGGCGAGCGTGGCGGCGGCCGTGGGCGGGCAGCGTGGCTCCTTCCTGCAGCGGGACAAGCTCTACAAGCAGCGAGTGAAGCAGATCACCAAGCAGCATCCGCAGCCGGTCAGTTACTTACTACACAAACACGCTCACACACATTCTAGGGATCATTCAAGTATTACGTACGCACCAAAGGGTCTATGTTTTTGTAGTGGTAGAACTCTTTTGCAGGGGTCCACCTGGGGAAGTACAACACCTTTGGCAGTTATTCAACCGCCAAGCAGTAGTGTGCAAACACTACTAAGTTCCGGATTGAAGGGCAATGTTTCCAGCGAAATTACAGGGCACACAGAGATTTGACAATTTATATCTCGGGGAGACGAGCGCAATGCATTGCTTTTCAGGGTTTTGAACCGTTGAAGTTCAAAATTCTGAGTGGCGTTGAGTTGTTATGGGCAAGCGTGAAGTCATCAGGCGAGCGATTTCGCTCGTTTTTCACTCAGTATCATAAAAAAAAGTTTTGCTTATTTTTGATTGGACGGGGTGGTCTGGATGGTGATTATGTCAGCAATATTTGTTTTTATATACTTTTGTGATTTTTCTGCGAAATTTGCTGAAATAAACATTAAATGGGCGTTGAATTTTTGTATGATCTGTAAAGTCCTTATTTCTAGACTCATGAATAACAATAAAGAAATCAGCAGTGCATGTACCATTCTTATTGATCGTGTAATGAAGCAGACGACTCCGGCTGCGCCTACCACCAGGCCAGACTTACCTAGGCGGAAGCACGTCTGCGTTTTCCGCAACCAGGCCAATCATTGGCCCATTTTGCGTGTTCTTTTATTTTCTTTTATACGTGAAATATATAAAGTTTTTTTATACTATTAAACATGCGATGTATTTTTACCCGAGCAACGCCGGGTTTCGCTGCTAGTACATGTATATTTTTAAATATTGTAATGAAGCAGACGACTCCGGTTGCGCCTACCACCAGGTCAGACCTACCTTGCCGGAAGCACGTCTGCCACACCCAGTTACTAGGGAGAGGAGCAGTTGAGGACTACCTATCCTAAATACGACTAAAAACACGCTTCACAGACCACAAGTTTAATATGTCTAAAGTTCTTAACAACACGAGCACTCTGGAGAGCTATATAGCTATCTATATAGCTATAGATCATTCACATAAGCATGAAATTTAAAAAAAGATAAAGTACACTTCCCAAACTGCACAGATCCGAGTTGTAAACAACACAAGCACTCTTGAAGATGGACCCCGCAGGGTCAATGAGCGTAGAAGAAGACTCGTTCCTGGAGCAAGACTTCTTCGAGTATAAGTGCCGACTTCTTCAAGTATTCAAGTCCGACTTCTTCAAGTCAAAAGATCTAAGAAGAACCTTTAAAGGTTTTTTTATCAAGTTGTAGCACGACCGCTCCGTTCGAGGGCCTCCAATCTAATTCCAGTCTAGGTGTTCTTTTTTTGTTTCATTCTTTCGATTTTTTAAATTATAGAAATAACATAAAGTTGTAGTAGTGGTCTGTAAAAGTTAAAAAAGGTTTAAATGTAAATTAAAATAAGGTGGAATGAGAGATGAGGATGATGATGAGAAAAGACATACTACATTCGACAAATTTGACAGTTGAAATTGATAAATTCGATAAAATGCCATACTCAACATTTCAGGTTCATAATACCCATAAACACAAGTTAAATATAATAAGACAACAGTAAACAATTATTAAATATCAGAATTAAAGATTAATACACATTACAATTCAAATTAAAGTCACGCTTAAATAACATTCGGTTAGATCAGAATTACTCGTACCCGTGTATAAAATGATTACAATTTAAATTAAAGTCACGCTCAGTCAAAATGAAATACATACATAACAAGTGGAGCACATTAAAAACCGACTTCAACATTAGTAAATACGCAATTTCGTTTATTTTTTCAATTCAAATTCATTAATTTTATGCTACAATACAACCCATACATTACATTAACTCATAACAAATTATAAGAAATAAAATTGATCATAGAGAATACGATTTAAATGGCATTTTATCGTATTTGTCGATATCAACTGTCAAATTTTGTCGATCGATAAGAAACGGTACTTGTAAGAGCGTTGCTTACTTTTGGTTGCGGTGGGCCGGTGTACTTGAGTGCAATATCTCTAAGTGATCATTCAGACAGTCCACAATGTGGTTCCAGTGTTTTAACAGTATATAATGTTTAGTTCGTAGTTCGCGGCCACCACCTGCAGCTGCAGGCGCTGACGTCGGTGGGACACTGCCACCGCTGCGACCACGTCATATGGGGACTCGCGCCGCAGGCCTACGTCTGCACAGGTATACTAAAACACTTCAACAGGTTAAAATAAACACATGGGACCCATGTAAATCACGACATTGGCGATACGATGCATTTGTAAACTTTGAAGAAATTGAATATAATTATCAATATAAAAAACCGACTTCATAAAAATGTCAATACTGTAACAAATTAAATTGGGAACACACGGGAAGCACCAGTTTTCAAATAAAAAAAGAATAGTCATAATCGATTCACCCAGTCGAAAGTTCTGAGGTAACAAACATTAGAAAAAAACATATTCGAATTGAGAACAGCGAAATTACAGGGCACATAGATTTGACATGTTATATCTCGGGGTGACGAGCGCAGTGCATTGCCATCCAGGGTTTTGAATTGTTGAAGTTCAAAATTCTGAGTGACGTTGAGCTGTTATGGGCAAGCGTGAAGAGCCATCAGGCGAACGACTTCGCTCGTCTCGTCACCCAGTATCATAACAAAAAAAAACCTCTTGGAAGTCGGATAAAAAAAGCAGTAGTGTCGATCTCGAAATATGGACGACACCAGACGAGTTCTCTTGTTGTTAAAAATTCGCATAAATATGGCGCCGACGCAGCATTGCATCGGCAGTTTTTACTATACGACGTCGTTACTTTAATATTACTACGTTACTACACGTGCTTTGTGGCATGTGTTTTGGCCATAATACACACCGGAAATAAAGACAATTTAATATAACTTAGGACTCCACAAATGGTTTGACAATAAACCGTTCAGGCTACATGAGGAATATAGAGACAAACACACATTCATACAAACACCCAAAAAATTGCTTTTGCGATGAAGGGAGTTTATAATAAGAAAGCAAACTAATCCAAACTCGACAGACCTAGTAGGTCTGTCGAGTTTGGATTAGTTTGCCATTTCCTACCATCTGATACCATCATCAGATAAATACCACGCACGATACCACGCATTTCATCATCACATAAATAACGGAGACACCTTTCTAAAACGATCCTTATGATGATATTTTTTATTGCCATAGGTGGCAAACAAGCAGACGGGCCGCCTGATGGTAAGCAATCACCGTCGCCTATGGATACTTGTAACACCAGAGGCATCACAAATACGTTGCCTACCCTTTAAGACTCTTTTAACTCGCCTTTTGAAGAACCCCATGTTGTAGCTTGTTGATAGTAATAAAGTGTACAATTGCAGACTGCAAGCTGCGCGTGCACCGATCATGCGTCCAGAAGATAGAAGAAGGCTGCTGCCTGGACGGAGAGCATCACAACAACAGGATCTCGCGGTTCATGGAGCGGATACATCATAACAACCTCACTGGTAAGTACTCTCCTTCAACGACGCTTCACTCTCACCCTGGCTGGCGCCACATTAGCGAGATTCTGTGAATATATATATATATATATTTTTTTTTTGTTCCGTCTTTACTTTCTCCGACACATGCCGGATACATTGTTAGACTAAACATATTGCATAGCAGTTTACTCTTTTTTTAAATAATTCTCGGCAATTTTCACCT